>JAODAL010000367.1:0-327310 GCA_025379985.1 Phyllomedusa bahiana | reverse complement strand
GGTTTTCGGGGGTGAAGGGTTGCGGAAGTTATACTCTTTTGTATATGGTTTCTGTGTTTATTCTTTGTTTGTTAATAAAAGGCGTTTGGGCCCAAATTACCAACCCTATATTCGGTTATTAGGGGTTGTGAGTTGGGGTTGGAGCATTGGCCAGCGGTCAGCAGAGTATAGGCGTTGCTCAGGGTCATGGAATATCTGGTGCTGGGAGCAAGTGTAAATACAAAAAATGTTCATAATTTGGGTCAGGATTTACCTATAACACCCTTCATGGGGCAACCCCTTTAGGCAGAGTAACTGTATATTAGAAAACTAAAGCTCTTCACTCTATGAATAGGGCCAATATTTAAAACTACAAATGTTTTCCCCTTTTTAGTCAAAAGAATAGTGTTTTAGGGTGGACATTTCCTTTAAAATACATGTCCCTTTTTCCCCCCGTTAGTCTCCCCTGCATCTTGTGTAGTGGGGTTTGGTATACAAGCTCTGCATATTCATGGCAGTCCAGGGTTGAATGATTTATAACTCGGCTATCTGCAGCCGAGCCAATGCAAACAATTAGAAGAGCCGGTGCTAGAAAGATCAACAGAAGATATAACGTATAACCAAATTAGTTACTGCGATATTTTTGTTTAAAAATCCCTTTTATGGAAAAGGCAATTTTAACCCATGTTTTGATAGCAATTATTTTCTATGTGCATTAGATGCAATCAAGAGTGTCTGTGCCCTACGTGCAATGCAAGAAGTAGATTTAGATAAATATGGCATTAATAGAACCTGATGAATGCTGGATTATCAGATATTCTGAGTTAGTGGACAGTAATCACCTTTAAAGTGATTTATGCTGCCCTATCCGAGAACAGGATGTGATAGGGGAAGAGAGAAACCCGAGCTTGGGATATATAGGTTATATATAGAGGAGGAAGTTGAGCTCGTGTTTTATAGTTTATGATAGGGGGAGAAGCTGAGCTCTGTGATATATAGGATTATATGATAGAGGGAGGAGCTGAGCTCTGTGTTTAGGGTTATATGAAAAGGGGAGGAAGCTGGCTCTGTGATATATAGGGTTATTGTAGAGGAAGGAGCTGAGCTCTGAAATATTTTAGGGTTATATGATAGAGGAACTGAGCTCTGTGATATTGGGTTATATGTAGAGGGGGAAAAAGTGAGCTCTGTGATATATAAGGTTATATGTAGAGGAGGGAGTGAGCTCTGGTATAAAGGGTTATTGATAGAGGAGAGGAGTGGCTCTGTGATATATAGGGTTTATGATGGGGGAGAAAAGTGGTCTGTGATATTAGGGTTATATGATAGAGGAGAGAGCTGAGTCTGTGATATATAGGGTTATATGATAGAGGAGAGGAGTGAGCTCTTGTTTTTATAGCTTATATGTAGAGGAGAGAAGTGAGCTCTGGATATATGGGGTTTATAGATAGAGGAGAGGAGCTGAGCTCTGTGATATATAGGGTTTATGATAGAGGGGGAGAAGCTGACTCTGTGATATATGGGTTATATGATCTATCTTCGCTGCCCTCCCCCTCTCCCCCAAATTCTTCTTAAACCCACTAAAATTTTGGTTTTTCAAAACCCCCCCCACTCTACCGAAACCGCCCTAACAAAGTCATAAGCCTAGTAACTGCTAAAGCCTCATCCCCTACTTTTCCCCCTCTTAGCCCTGTCCTCTGCCTTTGCACTGTCGACCATTCCCTCTGTACAAATCCTTCCTCCCTCGGGCATCACGGATTTGGCTTTTTCCCTGGATCCCCTCGTACCTCATGATCGGTTTCAGGTTTTCATTTTTTGCTCCCCTTCCCCCCCCCGGCCCATCTTGTTGGTGCCCCCAAGGGTCAGTCCTGGGCCCACCTTTCTTTCTCCCCCCCTTGGCCCGGGTCGTCATGATCACAGGCTTTATTACCCCTGTATGAGTGATACCCAACTCTAATCCCCGGGCCAGATGTCACTTCCTACTTCCCGGACCCCCTGACTGTCTGTCCTCCTTTTCCCTCCTTCTTCTATCCGTCTCCAAAAAACTAAATGTGGAGAAAACAGAATCATCTTTCCACCATCCAACTCTCCCCCTGCCCTGACTCTCTATTACAGTCAACGGCTTACCTTTCCCGGTCCCGCAAGTCCGTGTCTTGGGGGGGTAAATCCTTTATCCCTGTTTTTCTTTAAAAACCCCACATCAAACCCCTCCCCTCTGCCTGCCCGCCTCCCCTGAAAAAAATCTCTCGCATCCGTCATTCCTGGCTATGACACTACAAAAATGCTGGTCCATGCCTTGTATCCCCGGGGCCTAGACTACTCAACACCCTTTCTCAGTGGCCTCCCATTTTTAGCCCCTCGCTCCCCCCCAATCCACCCTTAACTCTGCTGCCGTCTTATCCACCCCCCTCTCGCTACTCCTCTGCCTCTCCCATTTCCAAACCCCCTTTACTGGGTGCCCCCTTGCCCCGCGAAATTTTTTTAAGTATAACCATGACCTACAAGGCTCCCTGACCCTCTCTCCCCATACATATCTGCCCCAAATTTCCAAATACTCCCCTCACGCATCTCCCCTCCTACGGGCCTTCTCCTCTGCTCTCCCCCCATAGCTCCTCACACAACCATTTTCCAGCTTCTCTGTGCTTCCCCCCCACTCGGAACTCACTGCCCCCACAAAGATTCCTCCCTTTCACCGTTCAAAAGCAACCTGAAAACCCATCTTTTAGGTTGCCTTAACCTACACTAAAATTTCCTACTTTCCCCCAAGGGCATGTTGCCCTCACTCCCGTCTTTTCCCCCTCCTTGTAGATTGTAAAACCCTGCGGGGAGGGGACTGTCTCCCTCTGTGTGCCAATTGTCATTATCCCTTATCACTGTACTCGTTTGGGCTTATGTAATGTTGTAACCCCTCGAATGTACAGGCCCTGGAATCAATGGGGCTTTTTAAATAATAATAATTAATAATAAATTATTGATAGAGGGAGAAGCTGAGTTGTATATAGGTTTTATGATGGGGAGAAGCTGAGCTCTGTGATTTATGGGTTTATGATTGAGGGGGAGAAGCTGAGCTCTGTGTATATAAGGTTATTGTAGAAAAGAAGGAGCTCTGTGATTTATAGGGGAATGATAGAGGGAGAAAGCTGGCTCTGTGATATATGGGTTATTGATGAAGAGAGAAGCTGAGCTCTGTGATATATTGGGTTTATGTAGAGGAGAGGAGCTGAGCTTGTGAATATAGGGTTATCTGACGAGGGGGGAGTGGCTCTGGGAATATAGGGTTATATGATAGAAGGAGGGGGAAAACTGAGCTTGTGATATATAGGGTTATATGACAGGGAGAGGAGCTGAGTCTGGGATATATAGGGTTATATATAGAAGGAGAGAAGTGAGCCCCGTTTATAGGGTTATTTTGTAGAGGAGTGGCTCGTGTATATAGGGTTATATGATAGAGGAGGAAGTGAGCTCTGTTTATATTAGGGTTATATGTAGAGGGGGAGAAGCTGGCTTTAAAAATATGGTTATATGATGGGGAGAAAACTGAGCTCTGTGATATATAGGGGTTTATGATAGAGGGGGGAAGCTGAGCGTTGAATTTTAGGGGTTTTTTTATAGAGGAGAGGAGTGAGTCGCGTAATTGGGTTATTGACAGGGAAAGGGCTGAGCTTTTGTGATAATAGGGTTAATGATAGAGGGAGAGAAGCTGAACTCTTGATTTATGGGTTTATGATAGAGGAGGGAGTGAGTCTGTGATATAGGGTTAGATTTTTGATGGATCCCAAAAAAACACTGGAGGGATGCTACCTTTAATTTGGTTCTGTTTTCCTCGAGTTTTTAACCCCTTAAGCATATGAAGTATATTTACATCAGTGCTGTTACGGTCTATGTAGTGATCTTGCTACATAGGAAGCACAGGGGCCAGTTGCTAATTGCAGCTGACACCAGTCAGTAACAGCATAGAATGGGGTCGGCACCGTTCCCTGATGTTTAACCCTTTGAATGCCTTGCACGGTTTCCAACTCCAATTGGCACCCCTGTAGCGAGATTGTGGGGTGCTGATTGGTTAACATGGTGGCTGGAGGCCCTGTGAAGTCTTCCATCACTGCCAAGTATGTGATTCTAATGCCCCAGTCAGGAAGTTCTAAAACTGTTACCTTTGTTTGTTGTTTATACAATGCAGAAGGGTGTACTAATAATCACACCCTCCAGTGGTCAAGTACCCTAGGATGACTCAATATTACAGTGTAGAAAAAGTTTTTGAAGTATAAAAAAATAAAAAATATATTAAAAGTTTAAATCACCCCCCTTTTGCCAGTTTACAAATCTAAATAACTAATAAAAAAGTTACAAATAATTGGTATTACTACGTCCATAACAGTGCAATCTATTAAAATATAACATCATTTATCCCGTACGCTGAACACCATAGATGAAAAAAATTCCAAATATTAAAATTGTAGGTTTTTGGTCATTTTATGTCCCCTAAAAATAGAAATAAAAGTGATCAAAAAAGTTGCATCTATCTAAAATATTACCAATAAAAAGTACATATTCTGCCCGCAAAAAATGCACTCTCACTAAGATCCATAGGTTGAAGTGAAAAAAAAAGCTATTGATTGCAAAGAATGGCGCTATTGCACAAATTTGAAAGTTTTTGGATTTTTTTTTACAGCATTATAAAATAATAAAAACCCTACATATTTTGGTATTGCCGGAATCGGTTCAACCTGCACATCATTTGGGGCATGTTCACACGGCATGTTTAGTCCATGTAAACATACGTTATTAGACGTGTGTTTGGATCCCTCTATCGGACCCTAAGGTCGCATCCCCATGGCATAGGACAAATACCAGCCGGTTTGCCGGCCGGTATTTGTCCTTTTTGCGCCCGTCCCCACGGCTGCGGGGGGGGGGGGGGGGGGCGGCTTTTCTCTGCGATGAGCGGCGAAAAGCCTTCCCCCTTCACATTGAGAAGCACAGATTCTGTCCGAAAACCGGATGGAAGATGGTGCTTGCTCAATGCTTTTTGAGCGGACCGCGGGCGGCAAAACCGCCAGGCGGAAAACCTGTGCAGTGGGGACTGCTGCACGGCTTTTCCATAGAGCACAATTGTGCTCATTTTCGGCCGGTTTTTCAGGCGGTCTGAAAAACCGCAAACCGGCTGAAAAACCGGCCGAAAACCCGTGCCGTGGGGACATGCCCTAAAATGGACCCAAACACTCATCTACCAATGAACAGTGTGATTTCTCGTTGCTTTCCATGTAAAACGCACATCGGCGTTCAGGACGGCGTCTTTCGAATCCGTTCAAAGAATTGACATGTCTATTTAAAACTATGGGTGCGATCCTTCTGCACCCAAAAACACGCACCTGCGTGTTGGATGCATTTTGGATCCGATTGCTTGCAGCGTTTTTGGATGCGATTTTCGGATTAAAAAAGGACCCAAAAATCGAATCCAAAAACGCCATGAAAAACATCTTTAGCTTATCCAAGGAGTGAACTTACCTAAATCAAAACCCCTGAAAAAACTATGTATCAAAATAAATGCTAGGTCCTTAAGGGGTTAATTGCAAATCTTTATGACCGCCCAAGTAGTAAGTAAAAAAAGGAAACATGATCGCCAGAATCTTCTTATACGAACGGATTATAAACCCGAGGTTCATTTCATTTCAGACCTTTAGATTCTTTGAGGAGCAACCTGTGTACAAATTTTCTTGGGAAGGGGCACCATTGTTTTAGGGGTCATGGAGAGATACTTATGCTTTTAGATTTCCCTAGATAACATACCCCCACCTATTACTGAAGACTATTATAAAAAAGTAGGATTTGATAAACTGTAGGTAATTCTTTAGGATTTGGATTTGTACATCGTAGAAAAATAGTTTGCAGTGCAAAAGTGACAAGACAAACCCCACAGAGCAGGGGTCTGCAACATTGGCTTCCCAGCCAGGGGCGCAGCTACAGGGGGTGCAGCGGTGCAGTCGTACCGGGCCCTGCTGCCTGAGGGCCCAAAAGCCCTTCTTTCCACATAAGAAAACATTTGTATTGCAAATCGTGAATGGTAACTGGGGGCCCCCTTTCTCTTTTTGCACTAGGGCCCAAGAGCATAAAAGTTCCCCTTGTCTCCAGCATTTGGGGGGAAACTACAATTAATCATGCATTTATATATCTAATCGGGGGGGATGTATTTTCCCCAAACAGCTGGAGAGCCGACATTGCAGCCCCTCGGGTTTAGGTGTGTGAATGCACCCAAATGTTGCACAATCTTCTCTAAATGTGTCTTGTGCCATAGCAAAATTTCATTGATGTGTTTTATGTTCCCTCCTTTTCCCCACTGGAATACTTATGATGCCACTACGAGGAGCTAAAAGGGTTTTTAGCCCGTTTTAGAGAAATCCCCTTTTCGGGTGCTTGTTGCTAGGGGCAGTGGGCCCTGATGTAAATTGGGGAAAGAGATTTTCCGAAAAGGACCCCCCCTTTTAAAGTGCATGCACGAAAAAATGTATGTTTTGTACTTCCTTTTGTGAGGGGTTCTCAACATAAAAATTTCATTGAGTTAATGCCCTTTTTACTGTAAATTTATTTTTTGTGAATTAGCCCTAAATTGTAAAATTACTGCATACAACATGTATTACCCTTGTACTGGGGACTTCACTGTGTGCTTTATCCTTATGATGATGTCATTATTGCATTTTCTCCCCTATCAGTACTGTGCACCCCCTGTTTACACTATCAGTTCTATCACGGAATATCTCTGTACTGTGAATCACTGTGTGCATTATTATGTGTGTGTCACTGTGTGCATTGTTCATGTGTGATGTCACTGTGTGCATTGTTCATGGTGTTGTACTGTGTGCATTGTCCTAAATAGTGTTGATGTCGCTGTGTGCATTGTCTTTTGTGTGATGTCGCTGTGTGCATTGTCCTCATATTTGTGATGTCGCTTTTTTTCATGCACTGTACTGTGACATCCTTTGTGCTTATTCCACTATGCGATTGTTCCAGTATCCCGTATGTGACTTGATTTGATTACCCCCTATGCTGTGACATTTCTTGGTGCATTTTTTTCCTATTTTTTAAAAACATAAATGTGTATATTCCCCTGTAAGGGAAAAATCCCTGTGTATATTGTCATACTCTTGACAGTTTTTCTGCCAGTTTCCCCTTTTGTGACCTCTTTGTGTGATTATCCTTTTTTCTATAACATCTGGGGGGTATATTCCTGTAATGTGATTCATTGTTTTAAAACTTTTTTACTGTGAAATTTGTTGTGTTTTTTTCTCTATTTTGTGTAAATCATGGTGCTTATTCTGTTTGTATGTGTGCTTTTTTAGCCTACTGTGTACCTGTTGGCTTATGGTTTTAAACTTTTTGATGTCACTGTGTGATTACTATGTTTTATGACACTGTTATATTTTCTTCTGTATGAATTTAAAAATTTTAGCTTTCATTTTGTGAAGGGAAAGAAATTATTAAGAAATTGTGTTTGTGTTTTTTTTTTTATTTTCTCTTTTAGTGCCCCTTTAAAAATTATAAAAAGGGCCATTTGTTTAGGACATTTTGGTAATCGGGTTTAAAAAAAAGTGTTTTTTGGGAAATGAGATAAGCATTTTTTGGGGACTTGTGGGAAAGGAGCCAGGCCAATAAAGTTCTTGATATTGACTAAAAATTTTCCGCAATCACTCAAAAAACCGTTGAAAAAATAATTTTATATTTGCTCTGGGTCTATGTCCAATATTGATCGATTTTCGCGTGGTATGTCGGAATATTTGGGTGATGCTTTCAAAACTTTTATATTGAAAAGGAGGGCGGGCGGTGAAAAATAGCCATATTAGGGGTGGATAGTGAGTGACTAAAACAAGGTATTGTTAATAAAACATAGACATAATTTGTACATTTGCTAGTGTGACGTGCTTAAAGGGGTTGTCTCAATATCAGTTTACCTCACTCGTCCTTTTTTCTCAGCTTCATTTTTGAATTAGGGGCCTTTTTTAAATGGCAACTATGGTCTGTAGGAGGAGCTGCTGAGGGACTAGGTTTTTAGCTATGAACCCAGCTCTGGCAGCCTATCGGGAGTTTCAAAAGGTCTGTGCTATAGAACCAGCCTGGCAGCCTATCAGGAGAGATAAACAGGTTGTAGTGTTTTAGAAAACCAGACTGGCAGGAGAGATAAAATAGGTTTAGTATGTGCCCTGGGGAGCTGATGAAGCCTATACAAGGGGAAAATTAGGAAAATAGGTAGGATACTGTTAATGGACATACATTGCAAGTGACTTGTTTTTTGAGGATTTTAAAATAAAAAGCAATCCCCGGGAAATGAGACCCCCTTTAAAAAACGGCCCTTTTAAACACTAAAAAACTGATCAAAAACTTGTATTAACCCCCCAATGGTAGGGAAAGAAAATGTCCCCTTCATCCCCCAAAAAAAAAAATCCCTTCACCCCTTCCCTAAAAAAAAAAATAAAAAAGCTGTGACATAAGTAAAGAATTTTTTTTGATTTTTTTTTAAGTGGTATTTTGAATTATAAATTGAGGGGAGGGGGCTTTAAAGAGTGGTGGTGTGGTTAAAAAATGGGATGTGGCTTGTTAAAAAAAAAAAAAAAAAAAAAATTGGGACATGTGAAAGTCCCTGAAGACACATTTCAATGTACCCTAATATAGTGGAAAAAAAAACATAAACCGTGGAGCCTCCTTTAAATAGGTGTTCCTTCACACACATTGATGGTATAAAAATAGGAACCTTCTAGGACCCAGTCTATTTTGGGGAAAAACAGGCCCCCTAAAAAAGTCTCCCTTAGATGTAGGAAAACTGCACACTATTTCCAGTATCGGCGGGGGGTGGCCTCGGGGGGGACTGGGGAAAACCCCCTGGTGGGCCCCCGGGCATCACGGGTCTAGGTTGTTTTTTCAGGTAGAAAAAGGGATAAAAAGCAGGGCCCGGTCTAGTATTACATGTGTAGTATGTCAGTAGTGTAGAAGGGCCCCAAAAATAAACCCACTTGTGGGCCCCCAAAAAAAACCCTTACTGGTGACCCCCAAAGAATCAGCCCCACGGGGGCCCAAAAAGAATCATTTCATGGGGGGGGCCCCAAAATCATCACTGGGGGTCAAGAATAAAACTCCCCCGGTGGGCCCCAGAATCAAGCCCCACCGGGGGGCCCAAGGATACCTCCACTGGGGGGGCCCAAGAATCATCTCACTGGTGGGCCCCAAGAAACAAACTCCATGGTGGGCCCCAAAAATCACCTATGGGGGCCCCAAGAGTAACCCCCACTGGTGGGCCCCAAAGGGCAGGGCGGAGGGGAAAGAAAAAGCCCTGGCACTCCCCCCAGCAGCCCACATAAATACCGCTTACAAAAGTCCCTTGTTTCACACCTCGCCACTTTCTAAAAAAAAAATACACTTAAAGGTGTTCCACACAGGCATTTTTGGTGATTTTTGATTTTGTTTTTGATACGTTTTTGGCAGAAGGCAGAGCAGTTAATGCGGACTTTCTGCAAAAAAAAAAAACCGCATCAAAAAAAAAGACCAAAAAAAGTCGTGTAAAAAAACCCCCTAAACACAAACTAACCCACACCCCCCCCAAAAAGATCTCCAGTAGTCAGGTCACCTCACATGAATACAAAATGATTAAAACACGAAGAAAAAAAACTTCCCCCGGGACAGCAGGGACTCAAGGAGACGTCATCTCTTTTGGGAGTTGTTTCTTCTCCCTTTTTAAATCTCCTTTGGGCCCCAAAACCTCCATGAGGGTTCTTCCCTGATGAGTTGCCCCCTTTTCCCATTTTTTCTCTGCCCGGAAAAGATGAAATTTCTTCTTTCCCGGTCTATCGTCCCTGTAAAATTTTAAACACAAATACATCTTAAAATCCTCTTTTTTCCCAGCATTTTCCTTAAAACCCCCCTTTTTCTTTTACAAAACCCCAAATCCTTTGACCCCCAAATAGAAATTTTTTGCCCCCCCCCCACACATTTAAAAAAGTTAGTCATTGTACCGCAAAAAGGTATTTTAAAGACCTAAAAATTTAGAAATTAAAAAATGTCAGATAAGGGGCATGTAAATAGGGGACCCATCAGGAGGTTTAAAAAAAGGGTTTCCTCCATTAATTTTGGGGGGGGGACAGGCCTACCCCGTAGTTAGCCAAAGGTTTTTTAGGGGCAGCCCCCAGTTAAAATTTGCCAGGGAGGGCCAGTATGTTTGCCAGGTAGGGCCCGTATGTAGCCAAAGGGAGGGCCGTATGTAGGCCAACGGGCCCCAAAAAATAGGCAGGCAGGGCCAAAAAAATAGGGGAAGGGAGGGCCAGAATTTAGGCAGGCAGGGGCCCGGAAAAATAGGCTGGCAGGACTTTGTATTAGGGTGGGGGGAGGGCCAAGTATATAGAAAAGCAGGGTTTGTTTTTATAGGCAGGACTAGTATATAGGGAGGCAAAGGGCTAGTAAAATAGGCGACAGGGCCCGTATATAGGGAAAGGGGGGCCACTTATAGGAAGGCAGGGTAGTATATAGCTTGGCAGGCAGGGGCCCCTTTTAGGGGAGGCGGGCTAGTATATAAATTTGGCAGGGAGGGCCCTTATAGAAAAAGGGTTGTTATATAGCCTTGGGAGGCGGGCCTTATTGGCAGGGGCTAGTTTCATATAGTGGAAGGGGGGTTATAGGGAGGGCTAGTTTAATAGGGCAGGCAGGAAAGGGAGGGCCCCTTAGGGAGTTTAAAAAAAAAAATAATTTAAAAATTAAAACTTAAATGGGGTCTTGCTTTGCCTTCCCTTCTTTTTTACCTCCTCCGGAAGCCTCTAGGGAAGCCGAGTTTTGGGCCCCCGGAGGGGGCGTGCCCATGACGTCAAAAAATTTGCCCGCCTGCCCCGCGGCCCCCCTGGGAGCTGGGGAAAAGGGCTGGATAGAAAGATCCCACTTTTCAGCCTCGGCCGCTGCTTGCACCGCGCGGTGCAAGTGGCGGCCGTGATGGCTGCATGGCTGGGTCTGTGACCCGGCCGTGCAGCCGTGTGCCGAGTGGGGTCTGTTGGCCCCTGGAACAGGGGTTCCGGTCGCATATGCAACCGTTGCGGCCCCTGTCCGTGCGCCATGCGCCGGCACTCGGGACCCGCCGGGGGGAAACACTGGTCCCTTCGGCGGACGCTCCGAGCCGGCCCTGCGGCCCGGACCCCAGCGGCCCGCCGGGCAAATGCCCGGTTTGCCATATGGGCAGTCCGGGCCTGGCCCCAAGAAACAACTCCAATGGTGGGCCCCAAGAATCACCTCTACTGGTGGGCCCCAAGAATCACCTCTACTGGTGGGCCCCAAGAGTCACCTCCACTGGTGGGCCCCAAGAGTCACCTCCACTGGTGGGACCCAAGAAATCACCTCCACTGGTGGGACCCAAGAAACACCTCCACTGGTGGTCCCCAAGAATCAGCTCCACTGGTGGGCCCCAAGAAACACCTCCACTGGTGGGCCCCAAGAATCAGCTCCACTGGTGGGCCCCATAATCAGCTCCACTGCTGGCCTCAAGAATCGCCTCCACTGGTGGGCCCCAAGAATCATCTCCACTGGTGGGCCCCAGGCAACCCAGTCCGACACTTCCTATTCTGTTCTATGGGAGTTCTGAGTACAGTCAAACACACTGATCCCATAGAACTGAAAGGAGACCAATTCTCTGTTCTAAGCGGTATATTCCCAGAGGTGGGACCCGCACTGATGAGGTGTTGATGGCATATCCTATTGCTATGCCAGGAATGTGAGAGATGGGAACACCCCTTTAAGCCTATTTTGTTAATAATGTACATGAATCACCTTTATATAGTAACTCATTTAGGCAGGTAAAACATCAACTACATTTCATACAAAGGATCAGCCCGAATTATTAGGTCTTGTCTTGCAAAATCCCCGTCTCTCTGTTTTAACTTCTATTAGCAGAGCAAGTAATTACATTTTGCCTGTAAGTGACACCTTCCATAGAAATTAGTATAAATACCCATCTGACAGCAGTGACCTGTGACGACGAGAGGACGCGCGGCGGTTTACATTACATACTGTGCTGGGCTATAAGACTGTCTAAGAGCTCTGTATATAAATGGTCATGAGACGCGGCTACACAGCTGTGCTGGAAATGTGGATACCGGCTGCGGATCTTTTTCCATCACTGAGAGAGTATTTAATATACAGCACTGAAGAGACTGCAAATATATTAGGGGGCATTGATGGCATTAAAATAGTGCTATTGGCACACAATGTTCACATAGTGTAGTGTGTACAGCAACATATAAAGTTCTGATAAATGCGACTGCATGCCATATAATTACAGTGGTTGAAAATAAGTATTTGATACATTGGTGATTTTGCAAGTTTTCCCACCTACAAAGAATGGAAAGGGCTGTAATTTTTGTTGTAGGTGCACTTCAACTGTGACAGGTAGAATTTAAGAAAATCCAGAAAATCGCATTGTATGATTTCTAAGTAATTTGTATTTTATTACATTAAATAAGTATTTGATCATCTTCCAATCAGCAAGAATTCTGGTATCAACTCCACTCGCCGTGTTTGGGGGAAGAAGAAGGATGAGTACAATCCAAAGAACACCGTCCCAACTGTGAAGCATGGGGGTGGAAACATCATACTTTGGGGTGTTTTTCTGCAAAGAGGACAGAATGACTGTATAGTATTGAAGGGAGGACCAGGTATCACAAGATTTTAGCCAACAACCGTCTTCTCTCAATAAGAGCATTGAAGATGGGTCATGGCTGGATCTTCCAGCAAGACATGGACCCAAAACACACAGCCAGGCCAACTAAGGACCGGCTCCGTAAGAACATTTCAAGGTCCTGGAGTGGCCTAGCCAGTCGAACCCAATCGAAAATCTTTGGAGGAAGCTGAAACTCAATGTACCTCAGCGACAGCCCCGAAATCTGAAAGATCTGGAGAAGATCTGTATGGAGGCTTGGGCCAAAATCCCTGCTGCAGCGTCTGCAAATCGGGTCAAGAACTACAGGAAACTTCTGACCTCTGTAATTGCAACCAAAGGTTTTTGTATCAAATATTAAGTTTTGTTTTTCTGTTGTATCAAAAACTTATTTCATACAATAAAATGCAAATTAATTATATAAAAATCATACAACGTGATTTTCTGGATTTTATTTTAGATTCTGCCTCTCACAGTTGTAGTGTACTTATGATAAAAATTACAGACCTCTTCATTCTTTGTAGGTGGGAAAACTGTGCATCAACCACCAGTGTATCAAATACTTATTTTCCCCACTGTACATCATATATGCCAACCATGCCTTTTTTTCAGAAAACTCTTGCAAATCAGGATGCAAAACAGGCACGCCATGCAGATTGTGGGCATTCCCAGATGGTTTGGGGCCGGGAGTGATCCTCGGGGGCGGGGACAAATCTCCCAGAATTGGGAGAAGGCTGGCAAGCATGAGTTACATTCATTAGGCCTCATTTATCAAAACTGTCTAAGAGTAAGACTGTCCTTGTTGCTCATAGCAACCAATCAGAACTCAGCTTCTTTCTTCTTCATTGCATTCGGCTGTGGAAGAAAGAATGAAGAAGAAAGAAGTTAAAGCTGAGCTCTGATTGGTTGCTAGGGGCAACAAAGACACTCTTACTGTTAGATAAATGAGGCCCAAAATGAACATACTCTTCTTATACACTTATTACATTCTCTTAAAAACATGGCTTCTTTTATTTACTTGTTGATCAGAGATGGCCCGATGGCAAAGATGAAAGTTTTGCCCTCTTTGCCCACCTATTTCTACGACCCTCGGACTGATATCCCCCTCCTTTGTTTAATCTTGCAGTACCTATGCAATTTTCACAACCAATTAAAAGCAGATTGAGGGCAACTTGGTTGGATCTTCTTTCCAAAGGGTTCAGAGGGGCCCCAATTCAAATTCTGTAATATGGCACCCACCTTCCTTGTGCCACTTAAATATACTGATGTCTTTTTTTTTTTTGCAAATGGGGTACTGAGCCCTAAGGCACCAGGAGTTCTGATGTGACTGCCACTTTATCACTCATTATAGCTATAGCCCTGTCAGGTGCCCCAGAACAGTTGCATGTTGCCTCTATGTGACATACACCCATGCCTCTGGTAAGGATACTTTGCTCTACTTAGCCCTTCCTGAAATTATGACAAGCTTAAACTTCCTCACAATTTTCACAATTTGAAGGATTTGTGTCACACCCTTTAAAGAGGATCTGTCATGGAAGGGATCTTTGTTTATAAGTCTTTCAGCCTATATCCATGCTCTATGCAGTTTATCTACCTTAGGTAAGATGACTACACAGGAGCCACTGCATTATTTTATTTGTAATTTTGGGGAAAAAAGGGGTTTTTTCTATAAGGTGAGGTGAATCTTACCACCCCTTATCAGTGTGACTGTATGACTATGTGGAGGTATTTAATGCTGTCTCTCTTGTAATTGACTATGTATAATTTTAGGTATGACTTAATGCTGTAATTTTAACTGTTGTCACTATATGTCGCTATTGTTGCAGAAACTAGGAAGCCTATATAAAAAAGCTGTTTCCAGGAAGTGAGTCAGTGTGGGGCTGAGACATAATGCAGGTAGAATAACCCTGTGCTGAGCTGACAAAAGTACTACAAGTCAATAATCAGTTTTCAAGAAAGGGACATGATAAATGGGGGAACATCAGAGGAATCCATGAAGAGTGCTTCAGCTGCAGAGAGACATGTTGATGATGGAGTGATTACAGCAGGTTCTAACTCAGTCCATGGGAAATACAAATAAGTAGATGAGACAACAATAATGAGGGTGGTGTGGTATTGTATTGGACAGACTTTGTGAGGATCGTACTTTTAGCCCAATATCCCATTACATTCATGAGAGAAAAAAAAGTTACAATTGATCCAGCATTCAAAAATATTGCTTGTTTGTTTTCTCCTTAGCACTTAGATGGGTATTGCCTATTTCTCCTCTGGAGTATGTTACGTGAAGAGCTGTGGACAATTGTTTTGTCACCAACAGGAGAAGAGTTGGATACACTGCATGTGGCATTTAGGCAACAAGTGGATGGTTTATGTAGTTTTTGGCCTGGGCTTGTCCATCATAAGTGTGTTGGTGAACTGCAAGCCTCATGGACTTGTCTATCATGAGGTGGTGATGGTCTGGCACAGAAAAAGTGTGACATCGGGCCTATGGAGATGCTACATAGTGAGTCACTTGGCGTGGTTAATCTTGAGTGAGTTGTCACCTAGATGCAGATATACAGGATCTGGAGAGTGTCGCTGGGAGCAGATGTTGAGTGGACTTAGAGCTGTTGTAAACCTCAAAGGGGTTTGCTCTGGGGGAAGTAGAAGATGTTGGTGGTGCTAAGCTGATACGTAGAAGAGGATATAGCTGAATCGAAGAATGACTGTGTGGTATGTCAGCCAGGAGGAACTGGTAATCTTTGCCAAGAGGTTGACTGCCCTGGCATTTGTGAAGATACTTGAATGGTTCAGTCTTGTGGTGTAGTGGGCTTAAAATGAATGTCTAAGGAATTGATTTAAGGAGGAGTAGAGCCAGGAGTGTAGAGTGACTCATTCTAGTTTCCGCATGTATTTTAGTGCCACCTAGTGTGAACTACAACCACCAAGTTTCTGCGCCTTATATGAGAATTGTAACGATCAAGAGTTGTGCCACTGTTGGAGGAAAGAAAAAAAAAAGTATTCTGTTCAGCTACTATGGTATGAAATAATTACATGAAGTGGGAACCAATCATCACATTGACCCCGCTCTTACATAGCACTGTGGTTCTAGAACATAATCCACCTAGGTACAGTATTCCAGAGTGTCTGCCATTCAAATAAATGATCCAGGATCATGAAGGTGTGGGCTACCATATACTCAACAGTTTTTAATTCTGGCTCATACAGGGGAAATAAAGTTGGGAGTCCAACTGTGATGTCTAGGTGCCATAACAGACACCATGAAAATGTTCACATTAATTTAACCTTGCAGTTTCATAAGAAAGAATTTTTTGAAGTGCTGAATTATTTGTAAATTTTGACTTTACAATTAAAGTCCTACAACAACCATCTGATATTTGCAGGGTCTTCAGCTCTCACTCTGGCTAATTGTAGACACACAAGAGCTATTGCCTGTCCTGTTCATTGTGCTTCCTGCCTGATGCTTACAACCAGGCAAACACTTTGCATTAAAATTCTGCACACAACACGGCTTGTAAATGAGAGAGACACAGCAGCCAACTGGACCATAATTCTGAGCGTAAACCGAATTCCACAAGCCCCAAATACTGATGTAAAAAGATTATGCAAAAATAGCAAAGCTGAGTTTGTCAGACAAAGCACACTAAAATAAATTTGTGATATATGATAGAGCGGAGGTTATTATTTGGTACATCTCTTTGTATTTTGGTGGGGCAAAGCAGCCCTCATTCTCATTTCATAAATTCCTGCAAATACTATTTTAAAAAATTTAGTTGAGAACTCTTTTGAAGGTGCACATACCAAGGATCAGACTGGACCACAGGGGAACAGGGAAAACCCCCGGTGGGCCTCGGAGCATGGCAGACTTGGGAGTTTTTTGTTAAACTGCATCCTTGGGAAATTCAGGCAGAGAGAAAGAGGCAAAAATCAATATTAGAAGCATGTACACTAGCTGTAGGGAGAGTCCCCAGAATCAACTCCACTGGTGGGCCCCAAAATCAACTCCACTGGTGGGCCCCATAATAAATTCAATTGGGGGGGTCCCAAAATCCATTCCATTGGTGGGCCCCAGAATGAAATTTCACAGGTGGGCCTAAGGGCCCTTCCATCCAACACTGCCCATACCCTTTAAATGGGTTCTCTCCTAAGGACAATCCCTTTTGCTAAAAAGCACCACAAGTGAAAAGCTGCTGGGCTCAATAGAGATCAGTAGTGTTGAAACATAGCTGCAAGTGATTTCCCTGCAGCGCCTCCACAGGTGAAATAAAATATTACGCTGTTTTTTATTAAAAAATGCCCTTTCTCTTTTTTTTCCAGGGTCCCAAATTTTTAAAATTTCTGGGGGGGTGCCCCCCAGACTTTGATGGCTTTTTCTGTTGATTCCTTTATACCTGAGCCCCATCACGAGACACAACCTACTAATTTTGTGTTTTAGATGCGGTTCCAACTTGTCCTGAATCTGAGCGCTTCAATTTGGGTCAACCCAAGTAGATTTTTAGCTATATTCACAAAAACAATACAAAAAAAAGTTTTGGTTTTTTTTACCGAAAGTGTTTCCCAGCACTTTGTTGCCCTGGCGTCACTTCTGTCTGATTTTGCTACCCGTCCATTTCCACACTAGGGTGATATTGGCCTAGAAGTGACATCAGACAGAAGTGACATAAGTGTGACAGCGCCGCGACGCTAGAAGCACAAGGGAACGCATCAGATAACCCATTTAAACCCAGTAAAAAAAAAAAAATAAATAAATCCTAACCCCACTTTAGAGCTAGGTTTATGATCAGGTTTAGAGATAAATTTAGGGCCCTGTCTTCAGCCTGGGTTTTGGACGGTTTTTTTCCGTATTTTTTGGGCTATAAGACCACTTATTTCCCCCAAAATTTGGGAGGGGGAAAAGGGGGGACGTTTTTAAAATCCGAAAAATACGATAGGTGGTCTTTGGTCCGGGCGCCTTTTAAAACCGAAAATACGGTAAGTGAATTCAGTATTTAGAATCTGCAAAAATCTGAATATAACAGTGCCCCATAGACCTCAATAGAAAATCCGAGCTATAGTCTACACAGCTTTGATTTTGTTTGATTTCCAAACCACTGGTTTATTGAACATTTTCTATAATCCCCCGTATTTTTTTGGCGTTCAATCAGTTTAGTTTGGGGCTGTCCGAAATCCAACCATGGTTTTTGGCGCAGATCCGCATTTTACAGTTGCCGTGTAAACCTAGCCGTAAGGTTAGGGATCAATGAAAAAAGGTGGGTTTGGAACGTCTGAAACCTGAATTTTTTCACAATTTCAGTTGGCCGAACAGCAACAGATGTGAGCAGTTCTCTCTGTAACTATGCGCCCATGCCAGGTATCAGAAATAAAGAAAACTGTCAGAATTTGGAGATTTGCATGGTATGGCAAACTTTTCCAGTTTGATTCCGGAGCCCCTTCACAGGACACAACCTACAAATCTTAGTTCTGAAGATGTCCAATCTAGTTTCCTTCCAGCCTTCGGTGTGAGGTGTTTACTTAAACATCTCTTTGTCCCTCTGCTCACTGCACACAGGAGGACAGAGGGATCACATTGCAGGGGCTGCTGTAAGGCATTGCAGTATCTGGCAGGAGAGCCAGGCGATGAGAAGTGACATTGGAGGCAGCAGGAGAAGTACAGACAGGAAATAGGGGGTCTTGGGGTAATGAGTTCCAGTCACCCAGCACTCTGAGACCCAGGGACGGAGCAGGCATATTTGGGAAATAGTTTTCTCTTACTACTTGGCAATATTTAGCTTCGGTGCTGGAGGTAACAGGCGGTTCCTTCTTGTTGTCCAACCGGTCGTATGATATTTGTTAGGACTGAATACGCAGTATTAGGGAGATTGAATCATGCATCGGGCTTAAGTTAATTCACTTAGTTAGTAGCACTCCATAGACAGCCTGGGGGCCGCAAGTGAACCACAGCCTAGAATGTGATCAGATTGTTCCAAGTTTGGAAAGGAAAAAAAAAGGAACCCACGCGACACTGTCCTACCAGAACAAAGACGATGTCTCCAGCCAAAAGAGCAACAAGATTTCCAAAGGGAATTTGATTTGCGAAATGGGCGCAGAGACTGGATGTTGAAATCGATATTTACAAACACTTCACCTGGCTCAGAAGGGTAAGTGATTTTCATTGTCACGCCGAGTCTCCTTAAGCTTTTCTTAACGTCTTAAGGGCATTTACTTATTTTCTTGTTTTGATTTCCAAGTCCACGAGATTTAAGTTAAAAGCGGACGTCACTTTGTTTGTATAGCGTTAATCTGAATAAAGCTTGTAACGTGCATGTGACCTTAATCACTGTTTAGTTCACTCTACTTTGCAAGTGTTTCTTAAAGGGGTTCTCCGGGGCTCTGGTTAATAAAGTTGTATGAGGGGCTCGTGAAGTCTAATATTTCTTCTTGGGGGCCATTATTATTGCCATTATTATTGTACTATCACTCTGCACTGATTGATTGATCTTGGGGCTGTGATACATGTACTGCGCTGCTTATTATAAGAAAGTTTGTGGATGTGAGGAGTCGTGCACCTCTGCCACACTCTCGGGTTCACACGTTGTGGGTTCAGTCCGGATTTACGAGTGCATTCCGCGCTGAAGTCGGACGGGGTCCTCAGACAATGGGATTTATTATCTCACCTAATTTGGTCACTCTGTGGGTCTGTGGCTACATTTAAACAACGGTTTATTGTAAATAAAGTTTATTGATAGGGGGCATTTGTTTTTCGCCTACTATGGAATCTATGCGCTTCTACTTTGTAACATACTTTTTGTACTCATTTGTTCAATTTTTAGGATGCTCATGCTGTTTCTTTTTAATAACGTTTATTGATAGGGGCATTTGTTTGCGCCTACTTTGGAATCTATACGCTTCTACTTTGTAACATATTTTCTGTACTGACTTGTTCAATTTTTAGAATGCTCCAGCTGTTTCTTTTAAATAAAGTTTATTGATACGGGCGTTTGTGTGCTCCTACTTTGGAATTTACGCGCTTCTACTTTGCAACATACTTTCTGTACTGATTTGTTCATTTTTTAAGATGCTCAAGCTGTTTCTTTTAAATAAAGTTTATTGACATAAAAAGTTTGGGGATGACACCCTCTGGTTGCCAACAAGGGAACCTGTAGCCATGGTTACATGTATGTAGTGCTCCATTTACTTTAAATGAGTTTAATATAGTTTATATGCTCATAGTTTGTAATTTACTCTCTGTACTTCCTCTGACCAGCTGATGGCATCTATTCAAGCTGTTTGTTTGAATAAAGTTTGTTGACATAAAAGGTGTGTGTGCTGATACCCTCTGCACTGCTTTGGTTGCCTAGGAGAGATCATGTAGACCGGGATTCCTGCATATAGTGCTCTGTTTACTGTAAATAAAGTTTATTGATAAGCCTCCTTTGCTGGCTTTTAGTTTGTGGACTTAGTCGGACAATCTGATGGTGTATGGTCAATAAAGTTTGTTGACATAAAAGTTTTGGGTGCTGATACCTTCTGCACTGCTTTGTTGCCTAGGAGAGATCTTGTAGCTATAGATACCTGTATGTAGTGCTTTATTCACTGTAAATAAAGTTTATTGATAAGCCTAGTTTGTTCACTTTTAGTTTGTGGACTTATTCGGACGATTCGATGGTCTATGTTCAAGCTGTTTGTTGTAAATAAAGTTTCTTGACAAAGTTTTTATTGTGCTGCTAACTTTTGCAAAGAGTTTGTTGAGGAGAGAGTAAGGGCCATGGTTCCATGTACTGCTCGGTTTATTGTAAATAAAGTTTATTGATGAGTATTTTATGCATTTCTTATTTATGATCTACTATCTGCGCTATTTTATTCAATCTGATGGAAAGCGGCAACATAGACGAGCGTTCAGTAAGAGGCCGCTATATACAGTGATTTATACAAATCCCATCTGTGGACATGCAGTGTGTAGCTATAGTCCCCAAGACCTCATCTCAGAGATCAAGTCAGGGCAAAGAGTATATAGTATATACATAGAGCGCTCCTTTCAATAAACTTTATACACAATAAACCTGACAACCACCCTAATAACTGCATTTTAATGTATTAAATAATGTTATCTAAATTGCTTAATTTATCTACTGGAAAAATGCGATCCTTACACCTATAGTTTCTAGGACCTAAAGTTCTGTAGATCATGTCCATGAATGGACTGAATGGAGACGGTGCCGTCAGGAAAGTTGCTGCCCCAGAGACCCAACTAATGTAGTTACATACCTCCCAACTTTTAGGGATTGCAAACACATACATACATACAACTTTTTAGACAGCCAAAAAGGGACACATTTTCAGGATTGCATTGTATCCAGTAATGAAATCTTAAGTAAATTGTTCTGTAATATACAACAAGGAAGCAATCAGATACTTTTTAAAGCAAGATAGTCAGTTTACTGGCGCAAATCTGTTTCCTAAATGAAAAAGAGGGACATTTTTAGAGCTAAGAGGGACAGAGGGACCTGGGTTAAAAATAGGGACTGTCCCTCCAAAATAGGGACACTTGGGAGCTATGTAGTTATATGTTATAAATGATATATTATAACATTCAAGCAGTTCATTTCAAATAAAGAATACAATTTTACAACAACCTTAAAGGGACACTTCAATCAGAAAATATTATTTTTGTTATAACCAATATTCCTTGAAAACTATTTTTTTTAGACTTTTTGGTAGTTTTTTTTTTATTTGACAGTCCTATGCAATTAAAAATTATATATAAGATATTTTCCTTCTCTAGCTGAGACATAGAACTCCTGAGTGGCAGGGCAGACTAATCTCACTTTACAGTGGGTGCTGCTTATCGCTATATATTCTCATTATAAATAGTAGGTAATGACATAATGTTCGCCTTACTGTTCTCTGGAAAGGGAAAGGTTAGACTGGACCACAGGTATACACATTTTATATATATATATATATATATATATATATATATATATATATATATAATATATATAATCTCAAAATTGGAATATCATTGAAAATTAAAGGGGATCTCCAGGACCATCTTTTTATTTGTTATAGGGCTCACAAATGTATCATATTAAACCTTGTGATTCATACTGTAATGAATTTACAATATATGGGTTTCTCTACTTCGCTAGAATTATTGATATCAATTATCTTTTCAGTGATATTCGAATATTTTGAGATGCACTAGCGTGCGTGTGTGTATATATATATATATATATATATATATATATATATATATATATATATATATATAGCCACACATAAAGGGATGATGGGGTCACCTATTTCTGCACTAAGGAGGGGGTTTTATCAACCTTTTCAGGTTATTGCTGATAACACTAAGCCCCGGTTCACACGGCTTATTCAAGCCGGAATTGCGAGCCGGATTGCGCTTGCAATTCCGGCTTGAATAAGGGGCGGGTGCGCGACTTGCCGGCCCCATAGACTTCCATTATCCACGGTGCGTATTGCGCCTGGATAATGTGCAGGTGACTTTCTCCCCGTAATTACTGAACCGGTTTGGCGCCGTACTGCAGGTGCAAATCCGGCGCGCAGTACGGCGCCAATCCGCGCCGAAATAAGGCGTATGAACGGCCCCTTCTCAGGCCACAGCAGGCCAGAAAGAAGGAAAGAAGCAATCTTCTCACTGCTGTTCTATGACCGCTCACAGAAGAAGTCAGAGAGAGTACTGTACATAGGGGAACTTTAAATATTATATATAAAAAACAACCAACCAATAAAAAAAAAAAAAAAAAAAAAAAAAAAAAAAATATATATATATATATATATATATATATATATGTATATATATAATAGTTGCTTAATGTTTGTCAATATGGGAAAAGAAACATTTTGTTGGTAGAGTCCCTTTAAGAACACAATTCATGTATATGGCTCATATTAGTATTGTTTTCTGGGGCACAAATGGTTAATTTCTGTCCTTTCAAGGACGTAAAAAGGAACCATGTGGCATTGTGGTTTTTTTTTCAAAGTTTTTCCGCCCAACCTGTTTCTATTGATACAGCTCCTTGCGAAGGTTAAACCCTATCTGCAGCGCTGAATGCCGTATGATAAAGGGAAACCTGAGTCTGTTGCTACTTTGCAGCTCATTGTACAAGAGGGAAACGAGCATGAAGTCCTTAAGCCATCTTCTATTCAGGGCTTCTTTTTGTTTCTGGTTGACAACTATAGTTGAGGGTGTATGACTGTATAACTTGACATACTGCATATTTGGGTGGGCCTACAGCACCGATCAGGTCTCCAGGAAAGCTGAGTGACAGCCCTGTGGAGGATGTCATGGTGGCCGTAGACGTTATCCTTATCATTTTTTGGGTTGGGGCCTATATGAAGTAAAGTCACTAATAATCTCCCGGGGCTTACTGTAAAGTACAGTTTGTTCTGTCCAAAAGTTAATCATAGGAAAGGATGTAACACGTCTGCCACCCGGGAAAGTTTTCTTTAGCATGACCGGGTGCCAGGATGTAATTCTAGGACTCTCCACAGGTGGTGGTGACCCCACGCTGAGGATCACATACGGCAAGGCTTGCACTATATAGTTGGCTGCAGGAGAGAGGAACAGAAGTAAAAAAAAAAAAAAGAGCCTATTCATTTCAATTGGTTTCCAATTTTCAAAAAATTTCACCCATCGGCCTCCATGATAGAGTAGTTGAACTGAAAAACCAAGCAAGCTGCCTTCAATGATGGTTTGTTATTGAAATCATAAGGGCATGTTCACACTTTGTATTTGCAGGGCGTACTTTGGCGCGTAATTGCGCTGGAATGCACCAGAGGTACGACCAACAAATACGGTAAAATCATAGCATTCATTGAGCGCTAAGATAAGCCGGCATAGTGAATAGGAGCTGGGCCGGGGCGCTGTTGAAATTCAGCATTGGCCAGCGAGTACTTTCAACAGCAGGTATTGCAGGTATGTGCCGCTACACGATGTGTGGACATACCATAGGGGGGGACGGATGGACAGATAACATTAAAAAAGTTATAAAGTAGGGCTCATTTTATTTCCCAAAACAGCGCCACACTTCTGCATGGACTGTGTGTGGTATTGTAGCTCATCCCCATCCAAGTAATTAAAGAGGTTGTCTCACTACAAGAATTGCTACTTTTTATGTTGAAGATCTTGCAAAAACAATTCACTTTGCAATATGTGTCCATTAACAGTGTCCTACGTATTCCTAGATATCCCCTCTTGTATGGGCTGCATCTGCTCCTCAGGTCGCTATAGCTACAGACCTGTTCATTCTCTCATGATAGGCTGCCAGCACTGGTTGCTATAGCTACAGACCTGTTCGATCTCTCCAGATATCAAATCTGGTTGCTATAGTTACCGTCCTGGTGTATTCAGTAGCTCGTCACTGCAGGTCAGTAGAAGCCAGTAAAGCCAACAAAACAAAACCAACAAAACAGGACTGAGGTGAGATGAATCGATGTAGTGAGACAACCCCTTTAAAGGGGTTTTACCAGAAAGTAAAATCCCCAGCGCTGGCCGCTCACAGCGAGCTGACTGTGCATGTGAATAAGGAGGGTGGCACTTGCGGCCGTCCTCCTCATTCACTTCTGTGGGAGCTTCTGAAGGTAGACGAGTGTGTGGGCTCAGCTACGTCCATAAACTCCCATAAAAGTGAATGAGGAGGATGGGCACAAGTGCCCTCATTCACGTACACAGTCAGCTCGCTGCGAGCGGCCAGCGCTGGGGATTTTGTTTCGTGGTAAAACCCCTTTAAGGCTTAAAGGGAGTGTTCCCACCATAGATTTGATTGTATATGCCATCAAAGTCTGATAGCTACAGGTGCCACCCCTAGGATCCACACCTATCTTGGGAACAGGCTGCTCAAATTGGAGAGCCGGTCGCAGTGGCTCACAACTCTCCATTCCGTTCTATGGGAGTTCTGAATATAGCCAAACAAGCTGTTCACCTGTACCCAAACCTCCCATAGAACAGAATGGAGAGTGGTGGGCAAGTGTGATTCGGGGGCTGTTTCTATCAAAGTGTCGTCAAATTCTATTTTAGGAACAACCCTTTAAATGCAATACCAGACACAGCCCATGTATAAGAGACGCAGTTTCTAAAAGCAATCAGACCCCAGGGCCAGCCTTCTGAGTTCTGTGGCACTGTACTAGAGCACCCATAAGGGTTGTTGGCCCCATGCTGTACCTGAATAAACTCAGGTTTTTCACTCGTGTGCTCCCCTTATTTCAATGATCCGGTTTTGTTGGGGATCTTAAATGTACTGGTCTCTTCCAGTTAGGTTGGCATTTTAGTGGCAGGGGAGAACAATGGCAGCCGTCAAACCTGACCATCCTCTATCTTGCTTAACCTAATTCCTCTCGGTCTACAGTTTGATGCTCAGATACATCTGTTGATCTGTGGATTAGAGCACCTGGATATAGGACAGGTCAGATGAGTAAAGAATGTATGCTGCACACCAGATGTTTGAGATATGCAGCTCGTCCTTGGTTATGTCATAGAGGGCAGGGCATTTCGAGATGGGGACAACGTGGTATTGTATTCTGAGGAATGAGGATGAACAAGATGCTGATAGATGAGGCGTAGCGTGAGGTGGAGCAGGACCCTTCAATGTGTGAGACTGAGGTTAGGAGAACGGTTACTGTGTATGAATAGAAGATTAATGGCATGTAATGTCCACAATTCTTGGACCTAGAAGACAACCTTGTGTTATGTCTAGGGCCTTCAGCCACCCTGATAATGATGGAAGCCAGAGAAGATGGACATTAGATAAGGTGCAGACAGGCCAATGTCATTGCTATTCTTTAATGTACTGAAGGGCATTAAAGAATAGACACTAGGTGCCACATGTATCAAAAAGTTATAGGTCTAAAATTCACTTTGTTTCCCATAGCAACCAATCAGAGCGCTTTAATTTCATATAGTGCGCTCGAAAAATTAGAGGGGCGCTCTGATTGGTTGCTATGGAAAACAGTGAGTTTTAGACCTAGACACTTTTCATACATGTGGCCCTAATTGCCTCCCATCCAGCCAGCCAGTATCGCTCTGCTCTGCACTGATGAGGGGCAAAACCCCGAAACAGCTGTCTGCAGATGGATGATACTGGCTTGGCTAATATCCCTTTTTGCTCTCTAAAGATTTGGTGAGTCGGAAGCAAATTGAGGATTTGTTACATCCAATAGAGGGCACTTGAGCGTCTCAGCTACTTTCCCATTATGCCTTGTGATGTCCTGAAGGCAGTAATACAGGGCGTCCCCCAATTGGGAAACCTACTTGAACACTGAAAGCAAAATATTCACTTAAGGCCTCCATTAAATGGGTCCTCCAGTTCAGCCAAGCCATTTTTTATATACCTTATTATAAAGTTTAAAGAAAGGGATCCTTGGTTAAGGATCCACATCTTTAGGGAAGAGTGAAGAGCGGTTACAAAGAGCGCCTCCCAGACCTGTCCTGTATTACAGAGGGCAGCCCATTGATTTAAATGGGCACAGTGTAATGCTTAAATGCCCATGGGGTGTCAATACAGGGAAATTATACACTTCCTGCCAAATTTCCCCACAAATTCCAGTTAATTGCTGGGAATACCAGCGAGAGGACATGTTGCGATCAACTGAAAGACCCTTTTAACAAGTAGGGATTGTCCAAAGTATAGAACCCCTTTAAAAACATTTTCCATTCAGATATCACCCAATGGTAGTGGATCAAAGCAGATGATTTTTGGGGAGGCCTTAGCAATAGCACCTTAAAGTAATGGTCCTACATCTAACCAGCTATGGGAGAAGGGTTTGTCTGAAAGTGACCACCAACAATACTGTGACTTCATAACTTTTTTTGCCGATCAGTTCCTGGAGGATCTGTGAGTTATAACCTTAGATATAATGACAATTATATGTTTTATTACAGAAAAAATGTATAAGTTATTTATCCTACCATTTTAGCTTTGTGGGTTTATCTGTCCTCTTAGGTTATGTTCACACAGTGTATTTTCGGCGCGTACTGTACAAGCCACAATACAGCTGGTGTTTTCACCTCATTTTCACCTCATGTGCTGCTCTGGTATGCTGGAACTTATCGTTCCACAGCTAATGTCTGCTGTAGAACATGGAACTACAAGTGCCAGCATGACCCAAAAGTCTCCGTTTGTAGCTGGGGGAACGGTGTAAGTCGGGGACTGCCTGTATAGTTCCAGGTACTGCAGCATAGTTTTTACATACTCATCCGTTTTGGTGTAGCCTCATAGAGGTATTCACACCACATTGATTAGCTTTAAACTTGTAGGCAAAGGTAAATAAGTCACCAAATATGTTGCTGTTCTGATTTTGCTTAATTTCAAAGTTAAAGCAATTCTTATCTCTTGTTTGTGTACGGAAAGGTTTCCTAGGCTGCCAACTACCTCTGTCTACTCTAGCAGCCCTGGCTGGGATGGTGACAAAATTTCCTGCTGTGTCTTATCACCAGCACGGGAGCTTGATTATGTTTCTTGCTGATAAATTTTAACCCTTTAGTGGCTCTGTAGCCTATTACCCTGCTGTTCAAACCTTTCCATCACTAATGTCCCTCTAACACGCTCAGCTAGGAAAAGCAGAGTGGAGATGTCAGTCAGTGTTGTAGAACCGCCCACAGCCTGAACAGGAAGTGGGAGCCTGAAGCTGGAGGATCTCCCACAGCCTGAACAGGAAGTGAGAGCCTAAAGCTGTAGAACCGCTCACAACCTGAGCAGGAAGTGGGAGCCTGAAGATGTAGAACCACCCACAGCTTGAACAGGAAGTATGAGCCTGAAGCTGTAGAACCGCTCACAGCCTGAGCAGGAAGTGGGAGCTTGAAGATGTAGAACCACCCACAACCTGAACAGGAAGTGAGAACCTGAAGCTGTAGAACTTCCCACTGCCTGAACAAGAAGTGGAAGCCTCAAGCTGTAGAACCAACAACAGCCTGAACAGGAAGTGGGAGCCTAAAGCTGTAGAACCACCCACAGCCTGAACAGGAAGTGGAAGCCTGAAGCTGTAGAACCACCAACAGCCTGAACAGGAAATGGGAGCCTAAAGCTGTAGAACCACCCACAGCCTGAACAGGAAGTGGGAGCCTGAAGCTGGCTGTACAAAGCAGGATCTGCAAAGTGGAAAAAAAACTGTTAAGAAAATCCCTTTCAGATCGAATTTATTTTTATAAAATCCCAGAATGTTAGTGAATACTGACTTTTACACATGCAGAGCAATACTAGATAAGAGAGCAATAAGGGTATGTTCACACGACGTATTGCGGCGTGGGGGGGGCAGCCCACCGGCCCCATTGACATTCATTACTCGCGGAGTGTATTCGCCGCAAGTAATTGACATGTCACTTATCTTCCCGCGTGTACAATACGATCGTATTGTGCGAGCGGGGAGAGGAGGCGTAGTCCATAGTTCTTTATGAGAACTATGGATTACCGTAATTTTGGCGCACATCTCACCCGTATTAGAGAGCAAATACGCGGCGAAATGTGTGCCGAAATTACGTCGTGTGAACATACCCTAAGGCTCTAAATAAAAGTGAATGTTTAAAATCTACAGCATGTAAATTCTATGGAAAACTGGATGACGACACCAGTGGGCACTGGAATGGCTGCACATGTGTGTAATCTGTGTAGGACACGAACACCAATAGATATTGATAGAATTCACAAAGGTGTAGACTTCCCTGACTATTACTATATTTTTTATTTAAATCTAAATGGGAAGACGGGATGTACTGAAGAGATTCAGAGCTAAATAAAAAGTGAAGTTGAGCATGGCGGGATTGTCCACAAGGCGGTGCTGTGCTACACCTGGACTGTGAAAGCCGCAGCGAGAGCTGCATTTCTTGTAGCTGCTGAGGTCTGATATTATCTCTCCTCCAGACTCTGTGCTATGGGAGTGATTGCATTTCCCGCAGCCGACAGACACACATTTTCTCAGCAGCATTGAAATGTAGCCGTTTCTTATGTTGCCTATTTTTTGGATGAAGCAGGAGCTGGTCATTGGGGTGACGCTCTACTGTGGGTAATAGAGGGTAACCCCATCTCTCTTGTATGCATTCCACCAGGGCCTTGTCTCCAAAAAGGTTACAGTTACTTGCAGTGATAAGACATATGGATAACTAATCTTTAAAAGGAATCTGTTGCCAATTATTATTTTATTTTACTTATTAAATCAAGACCCTGATCCATGTTCTTTTCTTCTTCGCCATTTTTATTGTCTGACGGTCGATTTCTCAATTCAGTCGTCTATATATGATTGTGGGGAAAGCTTTCTTGCCTGCGCTGTTCTAACAGCATTAAGAGAGTAGCTTCATGCACATAGGAGCCTTAAAGGGGTAGTCCCAGCCCGACACCTCTCTACAGGTTAACTTAACTCCGATAACGCAGTTTCAGGTTTTGACACCGTCACTAAATACAAATCATCTGTGATCTTGTGTTTCATTAACTATACTGTACTGCAGAGCTACATTCAGAATTCTGCTTGTTCCTAGAGACTGACGAGCTTGTTGGCAGATGCACCCCTAGCAGGTTAACTGAGCTCCAAAAATGCATTGAGGGGGCTCAACACTGTCACCGAATACATCACAGCTGTGGTCTTGTGCGCCACTACTAATATTACACTCCGGAGCTATGTTCAGAATTCTGCAGGTTGTTACTAGACACTGTCAACAAGCTGGTTGGAGACCAGGAGACCTAGCCGGGTAGGTTAACTGGGCTTCTATGGTACAGTGTGACAGTAAAAATGACACTTCCCAGAGTGCAGGTCTTTGCAGCAAGCTCTGTACAGATATTAAGCCAACAACAAATGCTGAAAGATTTCAGCTCTGAAGTTGGTGAATGCAGCTCAGGTCTTTACTACAGACTGTAACTCAGGATCAGTACAAGATAAGTTATACAAAGTTACGCAATCTTTGAATGTTACATATAAACTATAACATATTTTCCAAAGGTGAGTATAGCCTCCAGAGTCATCTTCAGTCTAATTTTCAAACCTTAAAGGGGTTTTGCCACGATCTCATTTCATACCTCCTGTATCCAGCTCTTCAGCTGTGATTTGTTTGAATTGCATATCATGTAACCCAGCAGGATGACATCAACATGCCGTTCCTCTCTGTAGTCAAAGAAAGGTCTGTTTATGTATAGAATTGTAAGTAGCTACAATGTAGCTCTGAGGTAACATTTTTGCATTACAGCAGAAGGGTCCTTGGTTCAAATCCCTGCAGGAACTTTTAACCTGTGTTTTTTTTTTCTCTTTTATCAATGCACAGACCTGATTGAGGTTTCTTTTTTTATTTATTTGCACTGTTTGACTAATTACTAAGGAGCACAGAGGACAGGAGTAGAGTGACAGCACCTGGGGTTTGAACACTCAGTAGCTGCCTGAGAGGAGAGGTGATGTCTGAGCATGTGCGACCAGGACTGAGGAGCTCTCAGCTCTGGTCGTATCCCCTGGAGACGAGCTGTAAACAATGGATCACTAAAGGAGCAGCTAAAACAAAAATGGTGCAGAATTATTAATAATGATGAATGGTGAAAATGTTTATTATTTAATTTTCAAACTTCCCACATCAATTTTACTTTGTGGCAAAACCCCTTTAAATCACCCACTAATGTTCCTTTAAACTAATTACATTCACCTATTCAGCGCTGTTCCCTACTGACCTCCACAATATACAGAGTTCTCCTTCTTCCCCTTATAAGGCAGCAGCATCTTCAAGCATAGAGATCTTACGTGTTGGAGAGAGGTCTGTGATTAGAAGCATATGACATATAGTCTTTGTTCTCCTACTTTTAATAGAATACTTCTTATTTGTCAAAAATGCATAAACCCCCCAAAAAGAACGTGTGATCTGGGCGGATTGTGCGCCGCGGCCCCTGCAGATAGCCTGTCGGTGAATGGTTTGGATGTTGTGGCATCTGCTCTTCCCGTGCTGGAGAAACCTAAAGGCACCGGGTGTTAGGTGTAATCCTCTGCGTCATCCTGTTATCTTCATAGTGCAAAAGAAATACCGCGCCTGGTATTCAGAGGTGCAAGAAGATGTAACGGACGCGCTGCAGAAAAAAGAATAACTTATTGCAGGAGAATTTCCACATGAAGTTTTTAGTTACACAGTCAGTTTTCCAGAAAATGGTGCCCTGATGGTGACAAGCAAATCGGATCCTTTTTACCCAATTTCTTTTATCCAAATACTGACATTACCACCAATAGTGCCCACACAACACTGTCATACAGTATATTGCCCACAGGTACTTCAATATAAAGGGAAGCTGCCAGGTGCTTTATGTTGCCCTATGTGAAAGCAGGATATGTTAGAGGGAAAGACAGCTTCTCTTTCTCTATCATATAACCCTACAGTATATATCACAGATCTCAGCTCCTCTCCTCTATCATATAACCCTATATATCACAGAGCTCAGCTCCTCTCCTCTATCATATAACCCTATATATATCAGTGCTCAGCTCCTCTCCTCTATCATATACCTATATATCACAGAGCTCAGCTCCTCTCCTCTATCATATAACCCTATATATAACAGAGCTCAGCTTCTCTCCTCTATCATATAACCCTATATATCAAAGGGCTCAGCTTCTCTGCTCTATCATATAACCCTATATATCACAGAACTCAGCTTTTCTCCTCTATCATATAACCTTATATACCACAGAGCTCAGCTTCTCTCCTCTATCATATAACCCTATATATCACAGAGCTCAGCTTCTCTCCTCTATCATATAACCCTATATATCACAGAGCTCAGCTCCTCTCCTCTATCATATAACCCTATATATCACAGAGCTCAGCTTCTCTCCTATCATATAACCCTATATATCACAAAGCTCAGCTCCTCTCCTCTATCATATAACCCTATATATCACAGAGCTCAGCTCCTCTCCTCTATCATATAACCCTATATAGCACAGAGCTCTGTTTCTCTCTTTCTATCATTTAACCCTATATATCACATAGCTCAGCTTCTCTCCTCTATCATATAACCCTATATATCACAGAGCTCAGCTCCTCTCCTCTATCATATATCCCGATATAAATCACAAGCTCAGCTTCTCTCCTCTATACATATAACCCTATATAGTCACAGAGCTCAGCTTCTCTCCTCTATCATATAACCCTATATATCACAGAGCTCAGCTTCTCTCCTCTATCATCTAACCCTATATATCACAGAGCTCAGCTTCTCTCCTCTATCATATAACCCTATATGTCACAGAGCTCAGCTTCTCTCCTCTATCATATAACCCTATATATCACAGAGCTCAGCTTCTCTCCTCTATCATATAACCCTATATATCACAGAGCTCAGCTTCTCTCCCTCTATCATATAACCCTATATATCACAGAGCTCAGCTTCTCTCCTCTATCATATAACCCTATATATCACAGAGCTCAGCTATTCTCCTCTATCATATAACCCTATATATCACAGAGCTCAGCTCCTCTCCACTATCATATAACCCTATATATCACATTGCTCAGCTTCTCTCCTCTATCATAGAACCCTATATACCACAGAGCTCAGCTTCTCTCCTCTATCATATAACCCTATATATCACAGCGCAGCTCCTCTATCATATAACCCTATATATCACAGCGCTCAGCTCCTCTCCTCTATCATATAACCCTATATATCACAGAGCTCAGCTTCTCTCCCCTATCATATTAACCCTATATATCACAGCGCTCAGCTCCTCTCCTCTATCATATAACCCTATATATCACAGAGCTCAGCTTCTCTCTTTCTATCATATATCCCTATATATCACAGAGCTCAGCTCCTCTCCCTCTATCATATAACCCTATATATCACAGAGCTCAGCTCCTCTCCTCTATCATATAACCCTATATATCACAGAGCTCAGCTCCTCTCCTCATTCATATAACCCTATATATCACAGGGCTCAGCTTCTCTCCTCTATCATATAACCCTATATATCACATTGCTCAGCTCCTCTCCTCTTTCATATATATCACAGCTCAGCTCCTCTATCATATAACCCTATATATCACAGCGCTCAGCTCCTCTCCTCTATCATATAACCCTATATATCACAGAGCTCAGCTTCTCTCCTCTATCATATAACCCTATATATCACAGAGCTCAGCTTCTCTCTTTCTATCATATCTCCCTATATATCACAGAGCTCAGCTCCTCTCCCTCTATCATATAACCCTATATATCACAGAGCTCAGCTCCTCTCCTCTATCATAATTCTATATATCACAGAGTTCAGCTCCTCTCCTCTATCATAGAACCCTATATATCACAGCTCAGCTCCTCTCCCTCTATCATATAGCCCTATATATCACATTGCTCAGCTCCTCTCCTCTATCATATAACCCTATATATCACAAAGCTCAGCTTCTCCACTATCATTAACCCTATATATCACAGAGTCTCAGCTCCTCTCCTCTATCATATAACCTATATATCACAGAGCTCAGCTCCTCTCCTCTATCATATAACCCTATATCATCACAGAGCTCAGCTCCTCTCCTCTATCATATAACCCTATATAGCACAGAGCTCAACTCCTCTCCTCTATCATATAACCTTATATATCACAGAGCTCAGCTCCTCTCCTCTATCATATAACCCTATATATCACAGAGCTCAGCTTCTCTCCTCTGTCATATAACCCTATATATCACAGAGATCAGCTCCTCTCCTCTATCATATAACCCTATATATCACAGAGATCAGCTCCTCTCCTCTATCATATAACCCTATATATCGCAATGATCAGCTTCTCTCCTCTATCATATAACCATATCTATCACAGAGATCAGCTCCTCTCCTCTATCATATAACCCTATATATCACAGAGCTCAGCTCCTCTCCTCTATCATATAACCCTATATATCACAGAGCTCAGCTCCTCTCCTCTATCATATAACCCTATATATCACAGAGCTCAGCTTCTCTTCCTCTATCATATAACTATATATATCACAGAGCTCAGCTCCTCTCCTCTATCATATAACCCTATATATCACAGAGTTCAGCTCCCTCCTCTATCGTATAACCCTATATATCACAGAGTTCAGCTCCCTCCTCTATCATATAACCCTATATATCACAGAGCTCAGCTACTCTCCTCTATCATATAACCCTATATATCACAGAGTTCAGCTCCCTCCTCTATCATACAACCCTATATATCACAGAGTTCAGCTCCCTCCTCTATCATATAACCCTATATATCAGAGAGCTCAGCTCCTCTCCTCTATCATATAACCCTATATATCACAGAGCTCAGCTTCTCTCCTCCATCATATAACCCTATATATCACAGAGCTCAGCTTCTCTCCTCTATCATATAACCCTATATATCACAGAGCTCAGCTCCTCTCTATCATATAACCTTATATATTACAGAGACAGCTTCTCTCCCTATCATATAACCCTATATATCACAGAGCTCAGCTTCTCTATCATATATCCCTATATATCACAGAGCTCAGCTTCTCTCCTCTATCATATAACCCTATATATCACAGAGATCAGCTGAGCTCCTCTATCATATAACCTATATATCACAGAGCTCAGCTCCTCTCCTCTATCATATAACCCTATATATCACAGAGCTCAGCTCCTCTCCTCTATCATATAACCCTATATATCACAGAGCTCAGCTCCTCTCCTCTATCATATAACCCTATATATCACTGAGCTCAGCTTCTCTCCCTCTATCATATAACCCTATATATCACAGAGCTCAGCTCCTCTCCTCTATCATATAACCCTATATATCACAGAGCTCAGCTCCTCTCATCTATCATATCATAGTTGATCACCCTGTTCTGCTCTTGTACATGCTCCAATTCAATCCCATCTAGGTATTCTCTGAAACTTCTACTGTCAGAATCAACTTTTAGACTAATTTTGTAAAAGAAAAAAAGGAATTTAGAAGATCTGGAGTTTCATAAAAGCTGGCACCTCTTTATTTGAATCAGGTTCAAACCACATACATTGTGATAAGCATAACAGTGGCAGATTAATCGCTTATGTGTTTCAAGTCATATTTGGAGTCTTTATCACAGGTGAAAAGCAACGATGGACCAAATTACAAGGCAATTGGGTCCATCTGCACTAATGGAGTCTGTTGTACAATGGCTCCGGCACTCTCTAATTTTTGTTTTTCTGCTTCTACAATTAAACAGAAAAGTAGGATTAACAAGACAGGTGTCAATAGAGCCTTAAAGGGGTTTTGCCACAAAGTAGAATTGACGTGGGAAGTTTGCAAATGAAATAAGAAACATTCTCACCATTCATTTTTATTTAAAATTCTGCACCATTTTTGTTTCAGCTGCTCCTTTAGTGATCCATTGTTTACATCTCATCTCCAGGGGATACGACCAGGGCCGAAAGCTCCTCAGTCCTGGTCGCACATGCTCAGACATCACCTCTCCTCTCAGGCAGCTACTGAGTGTTCAAACCCCAGGTGCTGTCATTCTACTCCCGTCCTCTGTGCTCCTTAGTAATTAGTCAAACAGTGCAAATAAATAAAAGAGAAACCTCAATGAGGTCTGTGCATTGATAAAGAGAAAAAAAACACTGCAGGGATTTGAACCTTGGACCCTTGTGCCCGGAGGCAAAAACTTTACCTCTCATCTACTCACAAAGCTATACATAAACAGACCTTTCTTTGACTACAGAGAGAAAAGGCCTGGTGATGTCATCCTGCTGGGTCACATGATATGCAATTCAAACAAATCACACACGCCCCCTTCTGAGCACACAGAGCTGAAGAGCTGTATGCAGGAGGTATGAAATAAGATTGTGGCAAAACCCCTTTAAAAGGGGGGTTCCCATCACACTATTTCTAGGTTGTGGCCAGCTCTTTGCACAAAACAGAGAGCTGGTCACGCATGCGTAGCTCCCTCTGTTGCTTTCTATGGGGATCCAAATTTGGCAAAGCACACTCACTTGGCTGTATTCAGGACTCGCATAGAACAGAACGGAGAGAGTCGCACAGACACGGCCAACTTCTGCAACCTGCAAGGAACCGGTGGCAACCAAGAAACGTGTTGGGAAGACCTTTTGAAGCAGGTCATATGCAATAGATGGCAGATTGTTCGGTGGAGCATACATGTGTTTTGAATGGAAGACGAGAGGTTAGACCCTTCCTGAGTCTTCTGGGGGTAGCTAATGTTCCTGAGAATAAAAGGATGGCGTTCAGTTTCCCGAACCTTATCTACCCCGACATCTGATGGTCAGGAGACACCTATATACTGTACATTAGCTGCTCAGCCATCACTGCCGAAATGAAATGCATAGGTTCAGTCAGCTCCGACCTAATGTCCAATTGTTCTGCACCTTATTCCTCATGACAAAATTTCCACTTCTAAATGGCAGCTCTCATCCACTTACCCCGTCTATCCATCAGCAGTGACGACACCGAGTGTCCCAGACATCTCTCACTGCGGCTGCAGATAACATTCACGGCTTTGTGCACCACGGTCTCATTTCTGCTCCGCCAGGTCACCTGGTATCTTGTATTACGTTTGTTCACATTATCTTGTTGATTCAGCTCTTATGTGAAATTGCTTTGTTTATGTCTTGAGAGATTTATGGAAGAACAAATGGTTTAATAAGAAACAATATAAGCATGATAAATGGAGATCGAAACTGCTGGGACTGCGCAAAGACGTATGCCGAATAGATGCAAACAAGACCAGGGCGGTCAAACACATGTCTACTGTGGGCCACTTTAACACTATGGTTGCCCTAAAAGTGCCACTGACACGCCTGCGTAGGGTTGTCAGAGCTTTGGTACCACTTTTGAGTTGCTGGACAGAGCAATGTGAAGGTGCGTGCTGGAGCTCTAAATCCAAGATGGCGCCTCCCTCCTGTGCTGGCAATGCCACCGCTACGTCCTCCTGGGAAAATGGAGTCGGCACTTCTACTTCTGGACCTTTTCCATCCCTGTTTGCTGTGTCTGTGATCTCATGGGCATTCACTCACATTGGTCCCTGTCCTCCTATATATAGGGGGCTCACAATCTGGATGTCAAATTAGTCCATAGGTATGTTTTTTAGAGGGTAGGAAATGGCCAGTGAACCTGGAGAAAACCAGACAAACAAGGGGAGAACATGCAAACTCAATGCAGATTTTGCCCATGCTTGGATGCAAATCCAGGACCTCAGGATCATAGAACTGAGATGATCCAAATGAGCACCAAAGGCCAGGGCCATCTTTTCCATTGGGCACACTAGGCAGTTGCCCAGAGACCCACAAGTATAGGGGCCCCACGTGGTGTATGTATGTCACAGGAATACAGGAAACATACCCTGGATCCCTTGGTTGGCTTTGCTTCTTTAAATTTTTGTGTGTTTTTAGGATGTGCAAACAGTTAAACACCATGGTGGAGAAGGAAGCCAAAGGCTCCCTGCCCTGCCAAATAGTCTTGAAGGCTGCAGGCTGCTGGTGTCCAGACATGTGGCGTGATAATACGGGCGTGCTTGGGAGGGGGGGGGGACGACTCCAGGAAGGGCCCACTGCAGTGCTATGCCCAGGGGCCCATGATCCTGTTAAGACGGCTCTGCTAAAGGCGACATGTATGTATTTTTGCGCCCAGATGACAATTTTTTGTGCGCATTAGTAGTGTATGACGCACCTGAATTTATGAACCTATTCTACTGTGGGTCATAGGTTTGCCGCTTTCTAGCTCCAAAATGACAAATCAGGCTCAGGTAAACCACTTGTAACTTGGTCTGGCTGTTCCAGCAGTAATGCGCCTGGATTTACCATCCTCCAGTCAGAAATATGTAGAATCATACGGTTGTGGTGCAGCACGCCTACAGAACGCCATTGATCTCAGGCGCGTTACCTAGTGCTGCGGACGCCCAATAATGCGTCTAATTTGGGAGTGTGCCTGCTTATAAATCTAAAGAACAGGGCTAATAAAACACCAGACTGCTGCTGCAGCCCCGTACATACATGTCGCCCCAAGTCTGCTTGTGCCAGGTATGCCTCTTTGCTATGAGGCTCCATCACCTCTATGCATGACTCACCACGCAACTGAGGGAAACCAATGGAATCATGATTAACCTCTTAAAGGGGTTTTGTTATCTTGTAAAATCACGTGGTATGGGAAGGACTAGGAAATCCAGGTCAATCTTGTCAAGTTTAGGTATTTGTGTTAAAGGGGTTTTGCCATCTCATAAAATCCTCTATGAGGGCAGCCTCAGAGAACATTGTGCTTGTACAGCTGTCCTCCAATCATTTCTTTGGACGTTCCAAGTATACTTAAGCACACTTTTTCGGCTGTATTTGGAACTCACAAAAAAATTAACGGGGAGAACTGTGCAGGCGTGGACCTCTCCCTGTTCTCTCAGGCTGGCTTGCAGAATGTTGTGAGATTGTAAAACCCGATTAAAGGGAACGTTTCATCAGAAAATTACCTATTGTTTAACTCACACCACATTTTCATGTTAAAAACATTTTTAAAGAAATTTTGCTTGTGTTTTTAAATTTTTCATATCACTATATATATATATAATATTTTTATATATTTAAAATTTAATATATTTTTTATATTTTTATATATTTATATATTTTTTATATAAAATGTGATATGAGAAATTTAAAAACACAAGCAAATTTCTTTAAAAAATTTTTTTTTTAATTTTTTTAAAATTTTTTAAACCCGGGAAACCTTGCGTTTTCATTTTGGCCCTTTTTAAAAATGTCTTTCTCCGAAAAAGCTTTCCGCAGTCTTCTCATTTTGCACAGCCAGGATTACACTAAAAGTTGCGCAATGTTTATAAGAAAAACGATCCACCAGTCAAATAAAAGATGGCACACCCCCCTCCCCACACTGACTCCTTCCCGGGTTGTAAGATGCCTAAAAAAATTCCTTAGGGGTCAGTGGGTCTGCTCCTGTTCACAGGCTCCTATGTTCAGAACTGCTGGAAAAGCTCTCTCTAAAGCTGTTCAAACAGGTCGGGCAAGATGAGGGCTCCAAAAATATTATACGGGCAAAGAATTAAAAATCTCACTTGGTCAAAAATTTGTTTTAAGAAGAAAATAATATTTATAAGTATCTTGTTTAAAAAAATGGTGGCAGATGCCCTTTAACCCAAATCCCTGAGATTGGCATGATTGCCTTTTAACCCAACCATTTCCACAACCAAAAATTTTTTTTTTTTCCCAGGGGTCAGTAAAACATAGAGGCTAAAATGGGTGTCAGGAAACCCGTGCTCATTCGAGGCAGCAGGATGTGTCTAGTTACCTTAGGTTGGGCTTGTGCTGGACATACATAGGGATGAATGCAGCCTGCTGTTCTTGGAAGCCCCTGGTACACTTAGAAAACCCCTTCCAATGCCTGGGCCCGGGGGCCCTATTTTTTCCCCCATACGGGACATCCCCGTCACCCCCTATCTCCCCCTGGATGGTTTTAACCAGGATCCTAAAAACTGCGGCCCTCAGCTTTTGGGGGAAAACTACAACCCCCCATCATGCTTTTTGTAAAATTTATAATGGGGAAAAGATGGTATTGTAGTTTCCCAACGCGGGGGCCCCCCATTTTGAGGATGCCTGGTCTAATTCGTCCTCTTTTTCCGGGTCATGCTGTTTCCAGCTGGATAAAAAAGGGACGTATTGCGGCAGGGCAATGCGCAGGTTTTGGTGTTACCTCAGGACCGGGGGGGCCCCCAAGCTCGCTGGGATACCCAAATTTTTGGGTCGTGCTCTATTCCTGGTAACAGTTTCCGCTTCTCCCTCCCTTTTGGTCCACAAAATGAGGGGTGACAGCTATGTGTGGGGAATGTTTCATATTTTAAAAAAATAAACTGGGGTGTGCTTGTGATGCACGGGTTATTTTTTAATTCTTTATGGAACTTCAGCATCGGGTGTCTGAAAAAATCCTTTTTGCTTTGCCTTTGGGGGGGAAATGTCTACCCTGGGCCCAAGGGGCTAAAAATTGAGAACTCTTTTTAGGGTCAAATTTCCCTTTTGGTGTGGCTTCTTTTTTGGGTTGGGAAAAAACTGACGGCCTTGCATCTAAATTGAAGGGGTTTGGTTTTTAAAGAGTGCTTTTCAATGAATTTGTTGAGCAGTGGGGGTTAATGAAGTTTTGAAATCCTTTCATGTGGAGGGAAATTTGGGAGAAGTTACAAGAACTGGGGAGGGGGGGGGTGGGGGGGGGTCCTTTTCTATTTCCATGCTATTTTTCCATGTAGATTTTTTTTCTGCCCGGTGTAAAACTTTTTGTGGGAGTAAAGGGGGGTGAAAACCTTTAAAATTGCACCCGATGCTATTTCCTTCAGATTGGATGTGGTTTGGAGGAAAGGGTTTTCCCTCAAATGTGGGCTAGTTTTTAAATGGGGTTTTTTCACTGGCTGTTTTTTTTGAGCCACACCACTTCACTAATACAAATTTGCCAATGGCAATCTTAGCCCTTACTCATTAGCTACCTAAATAAACTTTTTATTATCTAGTTTTTATTAGTAATTCTTAAAATACTTTCCTAAGTTACTAGACCGCTTCAGATTCACCCTTTCTGGTCAGACTGCTGGTGGTTCTATAGCAATAATTGACATATCAGCTCTGCTATTCCTTTTACAGCGAGAGTAGTGCTAAAGCTTTAGAAACTGTAGTGCTCAAAGCCGCAGGGCTCTAAGACTTAAAACTTGTCATTACCTTAGGTAAATAAAGCTTCTATGCTAGAGATAAGACTCTGCAGGGAGTGACTACCCATGGTCGAACTGATTGAAAGCAACTTGGAGCACTGAGAGAAAAGAGAGAGTACGAAGAGGTGGTTGGTAACCAGAGATACCTATGTACTCAAAGAGGAGATAAGAGCTTCTTTATCTCCTGACCAAAGCAAAATAAAAACAACAATGTATTCGGTAATAGTTTTCATTTACCTTTCCCTACATGTTAAAAGCCAAGCACTGTAGCGAGAAAATCCCTTTAAGATACCATGGCCCTGGTATGACTGTTAACTGGGCACACCCTGGTAATGTAACATCAGATTGCATTGGCTCAGCAAAGTCAGCCATGCCTGGTTGCTGTATTGTATTGATGGATAGACTGCTGGTTTTTGGAATGGCTATGTAACCCCATTCCTCAATGGCAGGCCTCAGCCATCACAGTGTAAATCAGCCACTGCTGTGCCTGAAGACACTGCTTCATAACTGCTGGGAGGTGCAAAAACAAAAGCATGTCGGATTGGCCGCCAACAATTCAATAGATGATAGCCATGTAATGCAAATAGCTTAGAAATTTGGCAGGAGTGCGGTGACTTGTGTCTGTCCATACTGGGCTAGCCACTAGACGGGTCAAATGCTACCCCCATGCCCTCTATAAGCAATGCCTGGACTATTCGTAGAATGTAGAATAGACTATACTCTATACTGTATGTCATGGGAAAATCTCTCAGTATTCACTCAGCAAGTATACAGTCCAGACCCCTGGAACGTCTTACAGGAATATGAAAACATTAGTCAAGCACATTTTTTTGGTTTCTATAAAAAGAATTTTCTCCCATGATATTGTTCCCTTTATTTATGCTGAGATTTTTCCAAAACTCCCAAAGAGTCAGCGTTCTTTAATCTAGTTTTCTTATTGTTTGCCTTTGAGGTCATCGGCCTCTGGAGTCTCAATCTGAGAAGCAGGAGATATTAAATGTTCCTTTGATCTTGAGATTGAGGACTTTTTTTCATTGGCTTACAAGTGGTCCAGCTGGGATAGGGTTCAAAACAGATCGTTTAAAGGGAATGTGTCATCAAAAAATGACTCTTGTTTAACTCACATTTTTATGTTAAACACATTTTTTAGGAATTTTTGGTTATGTTTTTTTTAATTTCCCAGATCACTTTCAGTATTTTTTAAATAATTCTTAAATCCTGCAGTTCTCACTTTGGCCACTAGGCCTAATAATCGTCTGACACTTCCTATTCTGTTTAGAGAGCTTTTCAGCAGTGAGCTCATTATCAGTAACAGCAGGGTCAGGCTGAAAGGAGACACCAATGTGTACAGATAACACAGGATCCACCAGTCAAAAAGAGGAGATGTCACGCTCCCCTCCCCCCTCCCTTCACAGTGAAAACTCTCCTATACAAGTCTATGGGACAGAATCTGTCTTAAGAATCCTATGGGCATGAAGCTGCTGTAAAGCATATTTCTGACTGCTGTTAAAGCAGTGCAAGCAAGAATGTCTTCCCCACAATCATATATAGACGGCCGAATAGAGAAATCTACAATCAGGAAATAAAAACTACTGAGAGGAAAAGAATATGGATCAGGGCCTTGATTTAATAAGTAAAAAAAAAAAACTGGTGACAGATTCCCTTTAAACCACATGGGTGATTTAGAGCGAAAAAGTCAGAGGTGGCCACAGTCTTCTTCTATGCTCCAGGCAGACGCAGGGCAGCTCTCTAGAGTGAGAATCTCACCAAACATCTCGCCGTATCTCAGCTTCCTGGATTGTTGTTGGACTGATATGGAAGTTCAGATATTTGAGTTCATCATAGCCGAATTTTTTTTTAATTTAAAGGAGTTTTACAAGTTTTATAAATTTCCTTAGCACCTTCCACTGTGCTTATATAGAAAATGAATCCATACTTACTTCTCCCATCACCACCCTTTCAGCACTGCCAGAGCTCAAGTTTTTCTTCCCCCATCCCTCACTGATGACATTATAGTTACATATTAAAAATTTGAAAACCGAAAAAAAACAGAGCCCATCCAGTTCACCCATTTTGCAAAAAGTGTTGATCCAAGAAGGGAAAACCCCCCATGGGTAAAGCCTTTTGTCCTCGTTTTAGGGAAAAAATTTACTTCCCGACCCCAATCTGGCAATGGGAATAATCCCTGGATCACGACCCCTTCCGAATCCTGGTCATATAACTTTTTATTATTAAATTAAAAAAAAAGTATCCAACCCTTTTAGAACTGTTAAATTGAATTCCCCTTGAAAATTCCTCTGGCCAGAGTTCTAAGTTATGTCTTACAGTAAGAACCCCTTTCTATTTAGAAACTTTTTTTTCCCCTAGCTAAGGGCCCTCTTTTTCTAAATACAATTCTGGGTAAAATAGATTTTGGGGAGAGTCTCTATATTGAGTTGATATATTTATTATGCCCCGCTGAACCGTCTCTTTCTAACTAAAAAACCCCAAACCTTGCTAATTTTTTGGGTTTTGCGCCCACCCAGTCCTTATATTGTTTTTTTGCACTTTGAAACCTGTTAAAGTCTACAGAACTGAAAACCATATTCCATGTGTGGGCTGACCCGTGCTTGTATAATGGGGGGAATGTGTTTTCTCATGTGATTAGCACATTTTAATACACCCTTTGGTAGTGCTGCTGACACTGGGTGCTACAATTAAGTTTACTATCCACCAGGTTTTCCCAATCCTTTTTCCCGTTTCTTTTACCATTTTATGTTTTATGGATCACATGCTGGGCGTCAATCCGGACCTCTGGGTCACATATGTCAGCAACATGTTACTGCAGGGCCAGAGATTGGCTGCAGCATCAGTGTCCTTAGCGTAATTTATATGGGGCAGGAAGGGAACCTGGGCTCTGGGTGCCGTGGAACGAGGAGAAGTAGGGTTCATTTTTACTGAACCAGGGGAAAAGGCAGGGAGGTTTTTAAAGTGGAATCCCCTTTTAAATAAAGCAATGCCCTTTGGGCCCCTTTTTATCACTTTATGTTCACCATGTTTTGTGTTGATTTTTTAAAAGCCTATTGTTTGGTATAAAGAGCATAGTCCAATGTGGACTGTGTTTGCTGTATAGATTTCTATGGCTGTCAAGGTATCCCAATAGATACCACAGGAGGAAGAGGCCATAAGTGCATAGTTGCCAACTTGTGAAAATGAAAAAGCAGGAGACCGTAGTGGGCGGCGCACTTCGGCGCCCTGCAAAAAAATTTTCATGGACCGCCCAAATTTTCAGTATGCCACGCCTCTCAAAAAAGCCACACCCACTCCACCCAAATCATAACGGTTTTGGGAAAAAAGGGCCGGTAGATCCCCTTATGCCATTTGTAACCCCCCATAAGCAGGTAGTGCCCCTTCAGGCAGGTAGAGCCCCCTTTTAGCCAATTTGATCCCCCTCTGTAGCCGGTAGGTGCCCCCCTTTGTTTGCCCGGTAGGTGCCCCCCTTTTTTGCCCGGTAGTGCCCCCCCTTGTTGCCGGGAGGGGGCCCCCCCAACCCCCCCCTTTGCCCGGGGGATGCCCCCCCGTTGCGGTAGTGCCCCCCTGTTGCCCGGTATGCCCCTCTGTGCCAGGGAGTCCCCCCCCTGTTGCCCGGGGAATTTCCCCTTGTTTCCAGGTAGGTGCCCCTTGTTGCCAGGTAGTGCCCCCTCTGTTGCCAGGTAGTGCCCCCGCTGTTGCCAGTTAGTGCCCCCTCTGTTGCCAGGTAGTGCCCCCCTGTTGCCAGGTAGATGTCCCCTCTGTTTGCCAGGTAGTGCCCCCCCCCCTGTTGCCAGTAGATGTCCCCTCTTTTGCCAGGTAGTGCCCCCCCTGTTGCCAGTAGATGTCCCCTCTGTTCCCAGGCAGAGCCCCCCATATATTAATAAAATAATAAAATCCACTTACCTCACCAGGCTCCTGCACTCCGGACACCTCCCGGCCGATCTCCTCAGCGGCGCAGGGGGAAGGAGGGGAGGGGGAAGCATCCCTCCTTCCCCTCCCGCCCCAGAGGACTCCCGGCGGGTAAGGGGGGGGGAGGGTTGGGGAGGGGCGGGGCGGCGAGCGGCCGCTTCACCCCCCTGTGGGAACGGCCCGGCGGCGCCAGAGTAGCGCACTAGCGTACTCTGTCGCCCGCGGCCATTTAAAGAGCCCCCCCCCCTGGGGCGGAGGAATGCCAACTCCCCCGGGAGGGCGGGAGGGGACCCCAAATAGCGGGACCCCCCCCCCAAAAACGGGAGAGTTGGCATGTATGCATAAGTGCAATGTGGATAGGGCCTTATGCACATAGGAAAGCCTAGACAGTGTCTCATGAAGTCCCTGCAGTACATATTTTACAGCTATACACATCCCATGTGCTGCTGTACAGTATAGTCCCTAGAATCAATGCAGACCGCCTCTGTAACATAGCATGCAATGAAACATTCCACATTTTTTTCTCATAATTCCCATATGAATTTATGAGCAAAAAAAACAAAAAAAACCATGCCCCTGTATGAAGTCTAAGGCACACATGGGTACAATATGGGTTCTAAACATGCCGTATTACCATCTGTACAACACTGATCAGTTAGAATACCATATGCATAAGCTCTTGGCTGTAACTACTTATTAAGAGAGAAGCACATTAATATTTGACTATTGTGGGAGCAAATATTTTCTAAAATATTCACTTTTTGAAGGTGCAGAGGCCTGGTTCACATCTGGGTTGCAGGTTCTGTTCAGAACCTCTTCAATACCCGATTTGTTACCTGATAGACACCAAGGGTGACATGTATGAACGGGGCTGCGCCAAAAGTCTGGCGTCTTTTTAGCCAAAAAACTAGCGCAGTCCCGATCGCTCTATTTTTAAACAGGTGCACTCCAATATTAGGCGCATAACAAAGTACCCACGACACTTTGCAATGCACCTGAGATCAGGAAGTGTGCTGAGGGGTCGCTCTACAACCGTACAAATCTACACATTTATAGCTTCAGTACGGCAAATCCAGGTGCATTACTGCTGGAACAGGTAGACCACTTTTAAAGTGCTCTACCTGAGCTTGAATTGTCGCTTTGTAGCTAGAAAGCGCTAAATCTATGACCCACAGTAGAACAGGTTCATAGATTCCGGCACATTTTACGCTACTAATGCGCACAAAAAAATGGCACCTGGGTGCCAAAATACATAAATGTCGCCCCAATTGGCTACGATAAAGGCTGAACACAGAAACGCGTTAGCTGCAGAAATCGCTTTGTCTTTTAGGAGTGTTTGTCTGTTTTTTTGAACTATGGCTCAATAGAAAAATATATATATATATATATATATATATTATATATATTATATATATATAATATATATTATATATATATATATAGTGACAAAGTGACAACAGGTAGTTGCCTGTCTTTGCCACTAAGGGGAGCCGTCCTGGTAGAGACGTGCCACCAAGAGCCTGGGCTTGGTGGGGGAGCCAATTATTATCTGTCAGCAACACTAGCTTGCTGACATCTGTATATAGCATCGCTGATATCCAGCCTTTATGGGTTGGCTTGACCGTAACAGGTGCAGATGGGTGTGTTGCTGTTCCCAGCTCCCAGGTCTCCAGGTTCCATGTCTGGTTTTTGGCCAGTCTCTGGTTGGCTATAAAAAGCCTGTCTCTCCAAGTGATCGGGGGCGTGGCCTGCTACCGGGAAGTTGGAGCAACAGAGCTGGAGGGAAGCTCTTGCCCAGTGGCTTGAGAGAAGCCAGAACCAGTGGAGGCTGGTGACGTGAGTGCTGGTGGTACTGGACGCTAGGTCCAGGCCACGGATAGAGAGGTAACACAATATATGTTTAGTTAGTGGCTGGACGGCCAGGGTTTGTTTTGTACGTTTTGGTATACGGCTGTATGTTTAACCTGTGCATGAATAAAACAGGCTGAAGCCAGAAAGAAGCCTGTGTCGGTGTGTCATTCGCTTACCAAAGCGGCAATCCCGTGAGCAAAAGTACCCCCAGGACGGTCCAAGATACACTCTTGTTATCTTGGATACAGATACATAGAGCGGAAGCTGGACCAATTTTGTTTGCAACTTGGTTTATACCAATGACCACAATGGGATCTGTCAGGTTTCTGTCATGGTGGGAAAAAAATACTGCATTTCACTTTTGACGGGATCTGTGATGGAGGCTCCAAACGGAACCTTTAAAGGGAACCTGTCACATAGGTTATGCCCCCCCTTGCTGAGGGCAGCACAAGCTAGTGTCAGACCCGCTGTTTCCAGTGCTGTGGTCCTGCCACAAATGTCAAAATTCCGTTGGAATTTGGACGCCATTTTGACATTTGATGTGTAGACCTAGCCTTATACGTGTTTTTATATAAATCATCATATTGCAAGTTGCTTATTATTCCTTGATGATGACTGATAAGTGTTTTTCTTCCCTCCAAGGTTAATCATACAGTTGCAAATAATGAGACCTATCAAGAACGACTGACCCGTCTGGAAGGCGACAAGGAGTCTCTTATTTTACAGGTAATCATATATTAAAATTAATGTTATAAGATTTTCTGTCTTTCAAATCCTGTACAACCTCTTAGAACATGTTCATTATTCTGCTAGGTTTCCAGACAGAAAATTAACATTTACGTCAATGAAAACCGATCAGAAAGTGAGTGAACGGTTTTTGTCCAGGTACTTGGGCGGTTTGCGTTTTTTAGACAAAAAAGTGGAGAATAATGCACTAATATATATATATATATATATATATATATATATATATAGTGGGGGAGGAAAAAGTATTACCATCACTGAGAGATCTTGCGTGGAGCCCCAGATGGAGGGAGATTATCAGTGGTCTTGTATGTCTTCCATTTTCTAATTATTGCTCCCACAGTTGATTTCTTCACACCAAGCTGCTTGCCTATTGCAGATTCAGTCTTCCCAGCCTGGTGCAGGGCTACAATTTTGTTTCTAGTGTCCTTCGACAGCTCTTTGGTCTTCACCATAGTGGAGTTTGGAGTGTGACTGTTTGAGGTTGTGGACAGGTGTCTTTTATACTGATAAAAAGTTCAAACAGGTGGCATTACTACAGGTAATGAGTGGAGGACAGAGGAGCCTCTTCAAGAAGCTGTTACAGGTCTGTGAGAGCCAGTAATCTTGCTTGTTTGTAGGTGACCAAATACTTATTTTCCACCATAATTTGCAGATAAATTCTTTCCAAATCAACAATGTGATTTTCTGGATTTGTTTCTCATAGTTGAGGTCGACCTATGATGTCAGTTACAGGCCTCTCTCATCTTTTTAAGTGGGAGAACTTGCACAATTGGTGACTAAATACTTTTATTCCCCACTGCATTAAAATTTATTTAGAAGATGATAATATAGATAGATAGATAGATAGAAATAATATTAAATTTTATTTGCGTATGTACGTCATATGAAAAAGTTTGGGCCCCCCCTATTAAATCTTAATCATTTTAGTTCTAAAAAATTTGGGTGTTTGCAACAGCCATTTCAATTTGATAATATCTAATTTAAATGATGGGCACAGTAATATTTCCGGATTGAAATGAGGTTTATTTGTACTAACACAAAATGTGCAATATGCATTAAACCAAATTGACTGGGGCAAAAATTTGGGCACCCTTATCGTTTATTGATTTGAATACTCCTAACTACTTTTTACTGACTTTCTGAAGCACACACATTGGTTTTGTAACCTCACTGAGCTTTGAACTTCATAGCCAGGTGTATCCAATGATGAGAAAAGGGTATTTAAGGTGGCCAATTGCAATTTTTTTCCTATTTGAACTCCGTGAAGAGTGGCATCATGGGCTCCTCAAAACAACTCTCAAATGATCTGAAAACAAAGATTGTTCAACATAGTTGTTCGGGGGAAGGATACAAAAAGTTGTCAGAGATTTAACCTGTCAGTTTCCACTGTGAGGAACATAGTAAGGAAATGGAAGACCACAGGGACAGTTCTGTTAAGCCCAGAAGTGGCAGGCCAAGAAAAATATCAGAAAGGCAGAGAAGAAGAATGGTGAGAAAAGTCAAGGACAATCCACAGACCACCTCCAAAGAGCTGCAGCATCATCTGGCTGCAGATGGTGTCACTGTGCATCGGTCAACAATACAGCACACTTTGCACAAGGAGAAAGCTGTATGGAGAGTGATGCGAAAGAAGCCGTTTACTGAAAGCACGCCACAAACAGTCGCCTGAGGTATGCAAAAGCACATTTGGACAAGCCAGCTTCATTCTGGAAGAAGGTCCTGTGGACTGATGAAACAAAGATTGAGTTGTTTGGTCATACAAAAAGGCGTTAGCATGGCGTCCCAAAAACATAGCATTCCAAGAAAAACACTTGCTACCCACTGTAAAATTTGGTGGAGGTTCCATCATGCTTTGGGGCTGTGTGGCCAATGCTGGCACGGTCGCATGGATTCAACTCAGTATCAGCAGATTCTTCAGAATAATGTACAAGAATCAGTGATGAATTTGAAGTTACGCCGGCGATGGATATTTCAGCAAGACAATGCTATTTAGAACTAAAAATTATTAAGATTAATAGGAGTGCCCAAACTTTTTCATATGACTGTATATATACGTGTGCGCGCATGTTTATAAATATATATGTATATACATGTGTATATATATATATATATATATATATATATATTTACATATTACACATACATACACGCAAACTGCACAAAAACCTGGACCGATTCAATGACAAAAAACATTCAAGAAACTAAAACCACCGGAAAAACGACGGTAGTGGACGGTTCTACTAAAGTCAAATCTGAGCAGATTTTGTCCCTTGCCGTGTGAATGCACCCTATGGGGCCTGTTTCCGAGAAGGGTACGGGTCCCAAAAATCTACTATTAGAGCAGACTGTAGCTGCACTGTAGGTACTGATTGGGGACATCAAGCACGTGCACAATTACTCCCCCCTCCCCCTCCCTAATTAGTCCTGGCTCCTGATAACACAGTAAGCCCATAACTTCCTTATAAGCAAGACAACTAAGATCTATATGTGTGAAGCTGAGTTTTTTTGGATCATGGAAGGTAGAAATAGAAAAATATCACAGGGCTAAATATTGGGGTATTGTGTGGTAGCTCTGACGGCTTGTGCGGATAAAAAGCAAATGTCTATCATGTAACAGAGTAAAAATAGCCTGAAGGTAGAAGTCTATCTCTGCCCATTTCTCCTCATGCAAGTAGGAGACGTTATAGGAATGTTTCTGGGTAAGCTCCAAATAGTTAATCACCAGCTTAGTCATTGAAAGCAGGGCTGCATGAAGCTGTGGCTCCAGGCTCAGCTGTCAAGTAGGCCTGACTTGAATTTGGCCATCGATCAATTCACATAAAGAGAAATAACTTAGATTTCAGGAAAATCACTAGAATACCTGTCGTGCCTTTTCTCCATTAAATATTTTTAAAGGGGAATCATTTTAACTTAAAAAATATGGATCTTGTTAAGTACATTTGGATCACTTTTGGGATACATCCAACTCTCCCGTTTTGGCGGGGGGGGCCCGCTATTTGGGGCCCCCCCCCCCTCCCGGGGGGGTTGGGATTCCTCCCGCCCCCTGGCGGGGGGGTCCCTTTTAAAATTACCGCGGGGGCAAAAGTAGCGCTGGGGCGCTACTCTTGCGCCCCCGGACCGCTCCTACAGGGGGGAAACGGGCCCAACGGCCGCTCACCCGCCCGCGTTCACGGCGGGGAGGGGCAGGAGGGACGCTCCCTCCTCCCTCTCCCCGTATGTACGGCGTCTGTGCGCCCGTGCAAACAGGTCACGGCGCGGGGGAAATACGCCGGGGGCTTCACTTCCCCCTGCGCCCCTGAAGAGATCGGGCAGGAGCTGGCCCCGCTTGAAAGGGGCCGGAAGGGGAGTGGATTTTATTATTTTATTTTTATTGCTTTAGGGGGGTCTACCGGCAACAGGGGGCACTAACCCGGCAACAGAGGGGGGGCTACCTGGGAACGAGGGGCACACCTGGGAAAAAGGGGGACATCACCTGGCAACAGAGGGACATTACCCGGGAACAGAGGGGACCCTCTACCTGGCAAAGAGGGGGCACTACCTGGCAAACAATGGGGCATACCTGGCAAACAATGGGGGGACTACTGGAAAAAAAATGGGGGGCCACCTGGCAACAAGGGGGCACTACCTGGCTACAAGGGGGCACACCGGGTAACAAAGGGGCACCACCTGGCTAAAAAAATGGGGGCACCTACCGCTAACAATGGGGGCACCTACCTGGCTAACAATGGGGGGGACCACCTGGCTAACAATGGGGGCACCTACCGGCTAACAAGGGGGGCACTACCTGGTACAGAGGGGGCATTACTTGGGGACAAGGGGGCATCTACCCCCCTGTAAGGGGGAACTACCCGTTTTGGGGGGGACATGGGTATAAGGCATCTACCCGGCTTTCTTTCCCAAAAACCCTTATCATTAGATGGAGTGGGTGTGGCTTTTTTGAAGGGGGTGGCATACGACAAATGGGGGGTTCCATGTAAAAATGTTCCGGGCGCGCTCGCGCCCGCCCACTAGAAGTCTCCTCTTTTTCATTTTCAAAAGTGGCAATATAACTTAGGGCTTGGTTACAACAAGATCTTGTAGCATGCATCCTAATCATTTTGGGCCAAATAAGAGATGGGGCTATTCAAATGTTCCCAATAGAGGGCATTTCTGGGATGATTTGCAGACATTTCTAGGCAGATAAGGTGAGATTTTTGGAAGCTTTTTTTTCCTGTAGATAGACTGCACACAACCCTGAGTGGTGCATCCATATACTGTACATAGACTCCATCGGATATGTCTCTGCACAGTGACTGCATCGGATAGTGTCTCATGATGATGCTACCTGATGCCACTTGAATTTAAAGGGGTTTTGCCACAAAGTAAAATTGACATGGAAAGTTTGAAACTTAAACATTTTCACCATTCATCAAGATTACAAATTCTGCACCGTTTTTGTCTTAGCTGCTCCTCTATTGATCCATTGTTTACAGCTCATCTCCATGGGATACGACCAGGGCTGAGAGCTTCTCAGTCCTGGTCGCACATGCTCAGACATTGCCTCTCTTCTCAGGTAGTTACTGAAAGTTCAAATCCCAGGTGCTGTCATTCTACTCCTGTCCTTTGGACTATTTATTAATAAGTCAAACAGTGCAAATAAAAAAAAAAGAAACCTCAATGAGGTCTGTGCAGTGATAAAGAGGAAAAAAAATGCACAGGTTTAGTTCCTGCAGGGATTTGAACCAAGGACCCTTGTGCTGTAAAGCAAAAATTTTACCTCTGAGCTACAGTGTAGCTACTTACAATTCTATACATAAACAGACCTTTCTTTGACTAGAGAGAGGAAAAGCCTGGTGATGTCATCCTGCTGGGTCACATGATATGTAATACAAACACATCACACACGCCCCCTACTCAGCACACAGAGCTGAAGAGCTGGATGCAGGAGGTATGAAATGAGATCGTGGCAAAACCCCTTTAAAGAACCTAGCCAACTGACGGCGGGAGGAGGCGGAATCACAGACTATTCAGCATGTGAAGTAGAGCAAATCTCTCATGGACTGTAGACTTAAAATCAGTACAAGAATAAAGCTGTGCTTGTGTATGAGAGCTAGTGAAGGCAGCAGCATCCTGGACACACTGACTTTACATCTAGCATGTATTAGTGGAAGGGACCTGTCCTTATGGGTAAAGTCTGAAACTAAGAGCATGTTACAAACTAAATATCAAGGGGTCTGAAAATGAATGAAGTAAAGAAAACTGCAGACTGGAACTTAAAGGGGTTGTCTCATCTCAAAGTTTTATAGGATGCATAAATGAAATAATGCTGCTTTGCTCTGTCACTTCCTGGTCAAGCTGTCTGTAATTAGCATATGAGCTCTGTGTATTCAGACATCTGCTAATTAGATAAATATCATGCTGTCAGGACCAGGGAAGCTTCTGAGTTAAAGTAAATAGTAGTAATTACTGGCTTTTGTCTGAAAGATCAGATAACAAACAAGCTCTCACTGTCCGGAGTTCTGTGCTGCCTCCACCTGTGTGATGACGTCACTCCCTGCTAGAACAAACAGCAGGGGAGAAGTACACAGGTCGGTTACTTGGGGAACCAGAAAAAGCACAGCCGGTGATAAAATCACTTGTAACTCCCTAACAATAAAAAATTAACAAAGCAATATTTGGAAAATGTCTACATTTAGTGTTCCCTACATGTTGAAAGCTATTCTTTGTAGTGAGACAATCCCTTAAAACTTAGTGCAACATTTTATCTCTAGTTAACTAATAACATATGTAAAGTAGTCTCCAGGAAAGGTCAGAAGGACAGTCAAAATATTCTGAATCCTAAAACCGCATTGTCCAATGAATATTTTTTATGTGGATTTTAGGTTTTTTTTATGCTGGATTTACAGTCCAATAATGGGTCCCATTCATCTCTATGGGGCTTTGGATGCCTATCTGACATAGAAATATGTGGGATGCATTTTTTGCCTAAAATACAGCGGTATAAAGAGAATGTTCCAAGTTTTTTTGTAATATCGGCAGTTTTGAAAAGCCGACCTCAAGACAATTTGAGTTGTGTGGACTACGACTGGGATTTTCAATTGAGGGCTATGAGAATGGTTTTACAGTCAGTTTTTGACAGATTTGAAAATCTCAATTCGCATCAAAACCGACTGGAAATGCTTGCCGTCTAGACGGACCCTTAGGCTATGTTCACACGGCTTATTTTGCCCCGCAATTACGCCGTGTGGACGGGGGCGGAAGCGGGGGGCCGGCACCTCGCCGGCCCATAGACTATCATTGCTAGCGGCGCGTATACGCTGCTAGTAAATGACATGTCACTTTCTCCCCACCCGGTGGATTCACCGAGCGGGGAGGAGAGACGTAATCCATAGTTCTCTATGAGAACTGTGGATTACCGGAATGACTGGGACGGATTCCAGCCATAATTCGTGCAGTACGGACTGAATTACGGACTGAAATACGTCCCATTTTAAGCCGTGTGAACATAGCCTAAGGGTGCGTTTACACGGCACAGACCAAATACTGGTCTGGAAATCCCGACCGGTATTTGGTCTTTTTTTTGGCACGGAGGGGGACAGCTTTTGTCCAGGTTTTGTGGACTCATTACCCCTCCTTGCACCCACATGTTCATGTTCGACCCAAAAATCAGGCGGAAGAATGAACATGTTCTATGTTTTTCAGACCGCCGGCAGTGTAAAATCTGTCCAGTGGAAAATCCGTGCAGTGGGAACTGCTGCATGGATTTTCTATTAAAATCTATGGGGGAACGTTCCTTGTCGTTTTTCAGACGGTTCGGAAAACCGCAAACCATCTGAAAAACCGACCAATTACCTGTGCCGTGGGGACAAGCCCTAATACTGCAGGTAGTCAGAGCCAAAACACGATTGCTTTTAGTACCAGTCTCTAGAAGACGCCTTTAACTTTTAGAAACACTAAATGTGCCAAAGGTTCCTACAGAACAGCTGTGCCACCCAAAACAACCTGCCTCTGAGCATGCAGGGGTATCTGTCAAAACAGCATTCCTGCTACAATACAGTAATAGTACTGTGACCTTGCCAAGTGCAACACACTGGATGCCTGGCTGCACAATACGTGTAACCCTTATTTAACGAGAGCGATTTCAGCCCCTATAAATCGTCAGGCTTGTTAGCAGCCTCTTGGCCTGGTTGTGCAGACTTGTTTTAAAGCCTTTATATAGCGCATTGACAATTTAATTTGTGTTGCTCAATATGTTTCCCAGCTCTCGTGTTTTTCTAGTCTCGTGTAGTAACTTGCTAAGTTAGGAAACTTCTCGTGCCTTTACTCGGTAAGCGCTCAAACATGCCCTGCACCACCATACATGTTGCCACCACGGCTGTTTATGGATAGGTAAGGCTCTCCGCTCCACTTGACAGCAGAACAACAATCTCTCTGCTCCTTGAAGAAAGATTTTATTGTCTTTGCACATAAAGCGGAGTGTTGAAAGCACCCGAGCCATTCGCCCGGGATTGCTTCACGGCTACAGGAAAACAGGGTTGTGAAACTGAAGGCAGCAGAGGGAAGCTGTGTATTCTCTTCGGTTTTGCATGAGAATTTAAAAGGTAAAAGCTTGTCGTACGACTCCGGCGTAGAACGGGAAGTATCTTGCCTTCTGCTTTTGTTGTCTACTCTTTACAACAATGAAGTCTTACATAGTCTTCCTTGTATAACGCCCATGCCCTTGCTCTTGTAGGTCAGTGTCCTCACTGAACAGGTGGAGGCCCAAGGAGACAAGATCCGAGACCTGGAATCCTGTGTTGAGGAACATCACTTAAAACTGAATGCTACCGAGAAATGCTCCAGCAGGTAAGATCATGGGCTCTGCCTGGAGTTTTCTAAGTGTTGATTAGTAGTTCAACAGTTGTTGCTGTTGTTGTGGACCATAGCTGAGACCAATGGGCTGTGTATGATAGGTCTTGTTCTTTTGTACAGCGCATACATTATTTATGTGGATTTAGAGGGTATTAAAATGTTGACTACTAGGTTGCAAAATTGACCCCTTGTAATGTTATACAACAGAGTTTGTTGAGGCAAAAATTATGTAGGTTACCAATTCAAATACTGGTCCGAAATTCTATATTCTACTATAAGTAGTAGAAGATTTTATATATTTGAGTGCAACTTGCCTTGTTAAACCGCTGTATGGTCTTGGCCACCGTACTGCAGCTCAGTTTCAGGGTGTTGACAATCTCCTTATGGCCTAGGCCATCTTTATATAGAACAACAATTCTTTTTCTTCAGTTCCTCAGACAGTTCTTTCCCATGAGGAGCCATGTTGAACTTCCAGTGACCAATATAAGAGAGTTTGAGAGCGATATCACCAAATTTAACACACCTGCTCCCCATCGAAACCTGAGACCTTGTAACACTAATAAGTCATGTGACACCGTGGAGGGAAAATGACAAATTGGGCACAATTTGTCCATTTTCACTTTGGGGCGTTCTCCCTTTTGTTTGGTTTAGACATTGATGACTGTGTGTTGAGTTGAGTTATTTTGAGGGCACACCAAATTTATGCTATCAATGCAAGAAAGACTTAGAGACACAATGTCTCAACCCAGCTCACCCAATTCGTAGTTGTGCTTCGTGAGGATATCCCGGCCAGGAGAGAGCAGCTTTTGTATATCCACAAACATAAGGTAAATGGGTTAGTGGGATAGCAGTGTCTAGCACACGCGCTGTGAATAAGGTTCTTGGCCAAAACGCGTCAGTGTGGACACTGATGCCTTCTGTTGTTGCTAGTCTTTATTGAGATTTTATGAGGAAAAAATAAAGAATGCATATCTTTTAACTTTTTGGAAATCCCTATGTGAAAGCGGATATTCGGTTACCAAATTGACACTGTTATACAAGCTGTACACTGACTACTTTACATTGTATCAAAGTGTAATATCTTCCCGTGCGTCCCAAAAAGATATATACATTTTTTACAAAAATGGGGGGGGGGTGTATCATTTTTGTAAGAATACAGTATATATACATCACCGGCCCTTTTTTTAAGGGTCCCCTGCTAGTAAAAGGGGTTGGCCCCCTTTTTTTTGCTTCAGAACTCCTCAATTCTTCGGGGCATAAAATCAAAAAGGTGTTGCAACATGCTCAATCGTACCAAGGGGCCCAAAGATCCCAAGAAAATTTTCCCCACCCCATGACACCCCCACCACCCCTGAACCGTTGATAAAAGGCAGGATGGATCCATGCTTTCTTTTTGTTGACCCCAAAATTTCTGACCCTACCATCCGAATGTCGCAGCAGAAATCGAGATCTCAAACCACAACGTTTTTCCAATCTTTACGCCCAATTTCGATAGTTTGGGGCAAATTGGGAGCCTCAGTTTCCTGCTTAGCGAAAGGATGGGACCCCGGGGTGGTCTTCTGCTGCTGTACCCACTGCCTCAAATTCGCCGTCTGTGCGTTAGAGATGTTTCTGCCACCTTGGGTTTTAACGGGGGGCTATTTGAGTCAATTTGCCTTTTATCAGTCGAACCATCGCCCTTCTCCTTTGCCTCGGGATCAACAAGGCATTTTTCCCCCCAAGGGGCTGCCGCTCACTGATGTCTTTTCTTTTTCGGACCTTCTCTGTAAACCCTAGAGATTGGTTGTGCTGAAAATCCCAGGAGATCAGCAGTTTTCTGAAATACTCAGACCAGCCCTTTCTGGAAACCAAACAAACCATGCCACGTCAAAGGCACTCAAATCACCTTTTTCCCCATACTGATGCTCGGTTTGAACTGCAGGAGATTGTCTTGACCATGTCTACATGCCTAAATGCACTGAGTTGCCGCCATGTGATTGGCTGATTAGAAATTAAGTGTTAACGAGCAGTTGGACAGGTGTACCTAATAAAGTGGCCGGTGAGTGTATGTGTGTGTGTCAAAAAGACTGGATTTGTCCCAACTACTAAAATAATTTAGAAAAGTTAAAAAAAGAAATGTACAAAATTTTAAAAATTTTAACATATCTAATAAAAAAAACATTTTTTTTTTTATTAATCATGTTTGTATAATATACAAAAAAAATCCATAGAATCTGTGAGGAGTCGAGCGCTTGATTATTCGCCATATTGTAGCCCTACCAGTAAACCTATAGTTTGTACTGAGGAATGAGAAAACATACTTTCTTCCTGTTTTATTTGGTGATGCAGTACTATGTCTTAGATCCAACACATTTGTATTTATCTACTTTATTAGTAGTGTTGTGTCGCTCGTTCCAATCTTTAATACCAATCTTTTTCTCCAATTATGACTCCTCTCTTTGGGGAGCGAAGTATCTTTGGCTTTCTATTTTGTTTTTAATTATTTTAGTAGTTATGACAACTCCTACCTTTTTGTAATTTATGTTATATATATATGTATGTTATTTATTTCAATAAATTTGACTTTACTTCAGGACTATATTTTTATTGCTATAAAAGTTATGTGAGGGTCTCTACTTTGGATGGAAAACAAGTTGCAGGTAAAATTTTACTGTAAGTAGGTTTGAAAGCAGTAGCACCATACAATGCACACATAAGAAAACCATGCAGTGTCCAATGTATAGCATCATACAATGCTGAAACAAGGGCTTGTCCCCACGACACGGGTTTTCAGCCAGATTTACAGACAGCTTTCAGTTTTGAAAGCAGTCTGTAAACTGGCTGTCAACCTTTTAGATGGACTTTGGTGGAAAGTCCCCACTGCACGGACTTTCCGCAGGATGGTTTTTTACACCGCCGGCGGTCCGAAAAACATAGAACATGTTCATTCTTCTGCTTGGTTTTCAGGCGGAACATGAACATGTGGGTGCAAAAGGAGACAGCTTGAATCCGCAAACCACAGACAAAAGCCGTTCCCCTCAGTGCCAAAAACAGGGATTTCCTGACCGGTATTTGTCCTTGGCCGTGTAAATGCGGCCTATGGGTATGTTCACACAGCAAAGTACAAAAACGGCTCGGTTTTGACTTCAGTGGAACTGTCCATCCCAATGGTTTTTGGACATTTTTTGACACAAAAACTGGTAGTTTTTTCAGCAGTTTTCGTTTTTTGAACTGTATTTGTCACTGAATTTGTCCAGGTTTTAAGCAGTTTTTGGACTTATTTTTCAAACAGGAAAGTGTACTGAGTGCAAATGCAGTTTTTTTTTTTTTTTTTCAAAAACCGCCCAAAAACCTGGACAAAAGCTCACTTTCTGCTTCGGTTTCATTGTCTTCAGTGTTAATTTTCTGTCTGGAAACCGAGCAGAAGAATGAACGTGTTCTACGTTTTTTGCACCACTGGCAGTGGGAAGAACTGTCTGGCAGAAAATTCATTCAGTGGGGACTGCTGAACGGTTTTTCTATTAAAGTCTATGGGGGAGCGTTGCTTGTCGGTTTTCAGACGGTTTCTAAAACCGCAAACCGTCTGAAAAACCAACCAGTAAACCTTGCTTTGGGGACAAGCCCTAATCATCCCCTGGATTCTGGTGAATTTTCCCTTTCCTATCATACAACCTTGTCCACAGCAAGTATTTGGAGCTGTAGTTAAAAGAACTGCAGCCCATTCATGGATTTCAAGGCAATGAAAATATCCTCTGGAAGCCTAAAATCCTGTGGGTGTGTGACTGCGTTAGAGAAAGTTGGAGGCATGAGTGCCACTTGTCGGCTGTGATACATGAGCAATTAGATGATGTCGGGTGTTTCTGGCAACATTGTCCTCCTGCTTCGACCTTTTTATTGTAACCATAAAATGCTCTCATCTAAAAGTGTGTGCGCACATTCAAGTCACACCCAGAACTGCCCTGTAGACCCATTTTATAGTCTTTGCACCCCATGATTACTTACTATTGGGATAGGTCATTGTACAATGATTATATGACCTACATATGAACTTCATATAGTATAGAAGATGTCCCTATGTACAGGATAACCATTCACTTTATATCAAGGACCTGTGTGTCTTGGTGGAGTTATATGCAAAACAGGATTGTTTGGCTTTGGATTGTCCTTAGTTGCTAGAAGAGCCTCTTGGCAATAAGGTGACATCCAAGTGACCTTCTGCTGGGACCTTAAGTGATCGGCTGTAATCTGTTGGGAAACCTGGCAAATTGTTGGGACCCTTTTCAGTGCCCAGCACCTATGCTACATGCCCCACCAGACTCTTCTTAGCCTAAACCTGTACCTAGTGTACCTAATGTTGAAACTCAAATTAGATATTCATAGTAAAGAACTGTAGGAACACCATGTCCCGTCATACAGACTCCTCAGGCTCATGTGGCTTCAAATAACTAGATCCCAGCAATATTCCCATCAAACACCACTTTCCTTTAGGCTGATACGGCTTTGAACATCCATGTATCCTTTTTTGTTGGATATTTGTGCTGGACTTGGCAGAAAAGTCTATAGCTATATCCCTTTTATGTTTAAAAAATGTGTATTTTGGGGGGCGGACATACCAGTGCAACTTGTGCAGGTGTACAGGGGCTCTCTAGCAGAGCTGTCTGGCCTGGTATGATGTCATGTGTTTGGGCATGGTTAGAGGTGTGGCCTGGTATGATGTCATATGTTTGGCCATGGTTAGAGGTGTGGCCTGGTATGATGTCATATGTTTGGCCATGGTTAGAGGTGTGGCCTGGTATGATGTCATGTGTTTGGCCATGGTTAGAGGTGTGTCCTGGTATGATATCATGTGTTTGGGTATGGTTAGAGGTGTGGCCTGGTATGATGTCATATGTTTGGCCATGGTTAGAGGCATGTCTTGGTGTGATATCATGTGTTTGGGTATGGTTAGAGGTGTGGCCTGATATGATGTCATGCAGGGCTGGGACAAGGTATTCTGGTGCCCTAGGCAAATAAGGCATGTAGCGCCCCACCCCTCTCCTCCCAGTGTAAAAATTTTAGAGCCCCCTCCATACCATTTGCCCCCCCCGGGGCCCAGGATAAAGTGGAGCTCTAGGTCGCCTACTCATCGTCCCGGCCCTGATGTCATGTGTTTGGGTATGGTCAGAGGTGTGGTCTGGTATAATTTCATGTTTTTGGGGGCAGACATACGGGTGCAACTTGTACAGGGGCTCTCTAGCAGGGCTGTCTGGCCTGGTATGATGTCATGTGTTTGGGCATGGTTAGAGGTGTGGTCTGGTATAAGCATGTTTTGGGCATGGTTAGAATGTCCTTTTGGGATATGTCATTTTTGGCCAGGTTAGAGTGTGGCCCGGTATGATGTATATGTTTTGGACATGGTTAAGTTTTGTCTGGATGATGTCATGTGTTTTGGCCTGGTTAGAGGTAGTCTTTTGTGCCATGTTTTTGGGGGAAGGTTGAAGGTGTGGTCTGGTATGATGTCATGTGTTTAGGCATAGTTAGAGGTGTACTCTGGTATGATGTCATGTGTTTAGGCATGTTTAGAGGTGTGGCCTGGTATGATATCATGTGTTTGGTCATGGTTAGAGGTGTGGCCTGGTATGATATCATGTGTTTGGGCAGGGTTAGAGGTGTGGCCTGGTAATAAAAATGTTTTTGGGCAGGGTTAGAGGTGTGCCTTGGTATGATGTCATATGTTTGGCCATGGTTAGAGGTATAGTCTGGTATGATGTCATATGTTTGGCCATGGTTAGAGGTGTGGTCTGGTATGATGTCATGTGTTTAGGCATGGTTAGAGGTGTGTCCTGGTATGATGTCATGGTTTGGGCATGGTTTAGAGGTTGGCCTGGTATGATATCAGTGTTTGGTGGCATGGTTAGGAGGTGTGCTGGTAGATGCATATGTTTGGCCAGGGTTAGGGGTGTGTCCTGGTATGATACATGTTTGGGCAGGGTTAGAGGTGTGGCCTGGTATGATATCATGTGTTTGGGCAGGGTTAGAGGTGTGGCCTGGTATGATGTCATGTGTTTGGGCATGGTTAGAGGTGTGGCCTGGTATGATGTCATATCTTTGGACATGGTTAGAGGTATAGTCTGGTATGAGGTCGTGTTTGGGCATGGTTTGAGGTGTGGTCTGGTATGATGTCATAGGTTTGTGCGTGGTTAGAGGTGTTTTTTCAGACAGTACTTTGCATTGAAAAAAAAAAAACTCTAATTTTCTTCCCACTAAGTTGATCAAAGAACAAGTTAAAGGGATTTTGCCACAAAGCAAAATCCCCCTTAGAGGCCAGCTCGTAGCTCACCGTGAGCCGGCCGTAGTGAATGGAGAGAGGTCCACCCCTTCCCCATTTATGTTTATGGGAGTTTCAAATATAGCCAAGCACACTCTCTCCGCTACAGTATATTCAGAACTGCCATAGAAAAGAATCGGGAAAACTGTGCAAGTGCGACCTTATCACTCTTTTCCGTGGCCGACTCTGAGCGAGCTTCATGGCAAAACCCCCTTAATTAAAAAGAGTAGAAACTGTCAACTTGAACTTGCACAACAGGTTCCACTTGCCCCAAGCCTTGCTGTATATCATCCCACAGATGAGTGCAAACAATGTATATATCCAACCACGCAGAACCAGACATAGCGTTACCTCTATGTGTAATGCTGAGTCCTGTTTCACATCTTCTTCCACTTTAACCCTGTGCTCCCAATTGTACATTTCCCACCGTATTGGAAAATGGCAAAGAAAACATGTCGCTTTCTCAGCAATTATTATGGCCGCCTCAGGCACTCAGTAAATGCGGTTGTTGCTCCTTTTTGAAAGGACTCCATTGTACAATGTGTAAAGGATGATTGAACTCGCGGTCATTGTATCTGCCAGCAAATGAGTCTTTTAACGTAATCCCATCTAGAATTATTTATGCATTTATTGCTGCAGGTCTGTTTGGAGTGTGTAAATCTTTTAAGCGTGACAATGATGGGCTTTGTTACAAAGTCGTTGGATGGCGCTGACTGTCTGATAGTTACAGCTCCATCAAGTTTGATCATAGTTCTTCTCTCACTGGAAATTCTCAATGAATAAGACAGGATTTAGGGGTGTAAAAGCTGTAAAGTGGAGATGGTTAGTAAAAGCCTAGGTGACACTTATGGGCTTTGAATAAGAGGGTTAAAGTTGTCAGTATGAATATTTTATAGCTTTGCTAAGCCCTCATAGATAATAATAGACAATAAATATGTGGAGAGATGGGCAAACCCACAGGAAGTGCTCTTGTTGGGATCAACTTTTGTGAACACCATAAACGCACACACTTTTTTCTTTTCTAGAAACCGTGCTATGGGGCTGAGCTGCAATACCAGACACGGCCTATGGATAGATGTGGCGCTATTGCTACCATAAAAATAAGCAGAGTAATTAGTCCTGGACAATTTCAGGCCAGATTGTTTGCAATTATAGATTTGCGTGGTCATTTAGTTGCATCTGTTGCTTGAATCCTTCCCTGTTTGGTACAACAGTGGTTTAACCGAATATGTGAAAAATATGGAATCTGACCCCAATTTTAAACTTAGTCCTTATCCTGATCATAAAATACACAGAAAAAAATGGGACATTAATTACTCAAAAAACACAGAGACAAGGACTCACAGGTCAAAGGCTAGACTGAAAACTGAACCCAGTAAAGAGGCGACACTGACTCCTATGCTACTTGGGAAAGATAAACAGGTGCAGCTGATAGCTGGCAGTAGCTCACATACCCCACCACTAGGGGAACAATTAGACTGCACATTAAATTGATAGCTGTTCACACAGTATGCAGAAAAGCCGCAGTATAATACATGGGGAGATTGCAAAAATACCGGTAAGACAACCACTCACAGCCTTCTATGTATAATGGGGGGGGGGGGTGGTTGCTGGTATTATAATTGCATATAGATAAGACGATACAAAAGGGTGCGGTGCAACATGCTGGCTTTCAGCCTATAACGCCACTACTATTTTATTGGGCAGGCTGCCAAGCACTTTTTTGGGTGTCCAACACAAAATACAGACACTCTCTGCTCCCCAGTACCTTTGGGCAAAAAAATTACATACTGGAAAAATATCAAATATGAGGTATTAGTTAATACAGTGGCCACTATATGCAAGCTTGCAAGCCCTGTCAAGGCTCCTCATTTGTTGCAAGTCCCTACACTAACAATTTACAGAAAAAACACAGAAAAAATGGGACATTAATTACTCAGAAACAAGGCCATACTCACAGCTCAAAGGCTGGACTGAAAACTGAACCCAGTAAAGAGGCAACACTGACCCCTATGCTACTTGGGAAAGATAAACTTGGGAAAGATAAACAGCTGCAGATGATTGCTGTAAACCAGCATGGTGCACCACACGGATCTGCATTAATGGCATCCTTTTGTATCGCCTTTTCTATATGCAATTATAATACCAGCAACCACCCCCCTCATATATTGAAGGCTGTGAGTGGTTGTCTTATCAGTATTTTTGCATTTGTGCAATCTCCCCATGTATTATACTGTGGCTTTTCTGCATACTGTGTGAACAGATATCAATTTAATGTGCAGTCTAATTGTTCCCCTAGTGGTGGGGTATGTGAGCTACTGCTCAGCAATCAGCTGCACCTGTTTATCTTTCCCAAGTAGCATAGGGGCCAGTGTTGCCTCTTTACTGGGTTCAGTTTTCATTCCAGCCTTTGAGCTGTGAGTATGGCCTTGTTTCAGTGTTTTTATCCTAAGGCCGTGTTCAGACGGCTTATTCAAGCCGTAATTGCGAGCCGGATTGCGCTCGCAATTCCATCTTGAATAAGGGGCGGGGGCGCGGCCCGCCAGTCCCATAGACTTACATTATCCACGGCGCGTATTGCGCCTGGATAATGTGCAGGTGACTTTCTCCCTGCCCGGCAAATTCGCCGTGCGGGGAGGAGTGACGGAATCCACTGTTCTCTATGAGAACTGTGGATTACCGGAATTACTGCGACGGATTGGCGCCGTACTGCAGCACAAATCCGGCGCGCAATACGGCGCCAATCCGCACCGAAATAAGCCGTGTGAATGGCCCCTAAGGCCGTGTTCACACGGCTTATTGCCGACGGATTTGTGAGCCGTATTGAGCTCACAAATCCGCTGTGAATAAGGGGCGGGACGGGGGCGGGGGCGGGGCCGGAGCGCGGCGGGGGCGCCGCTCCCGGCCCCATAGACAATGCATTGTTTACGGCGCGTCCGCGCCGTAAATAATGTGCATGTCACTTTCTCCCCCCGCAGCGGATTTGCCGGGCGGGGAGGAGCGACGGATTCCACTGTTCTCTATGAGAGCTGTGGATTACCGTAATTACTGCGACGGATTGGCGCCATACTGAAGCGCAAATCCGGCGCGGAATACGGCGCCAATCCGTGGCAGAATAAGCCGTGTGAACGAGGCCTAAGGGTACATCTTCACGGCAAAAGTAAAATACCGTTGGATTCTGTTATAGAATCCGACTAGTATTTTACAAACTGTTCTCAACTGCGTTTTATTGTGCGGATTTTGCGGTCGGTTTTCGGCCAGCCCACACTGAACAGTAGTATAATCTGCAATTTTCCAGCAGATTATAGAACAAGTTTTTTTCATCAGATTTTGGATTTGAAATCTGACCTCAGAAAATCCAAGCTGTGTAGGCTACAGCTCGGATTTTCTATTGAGGTCTATAGGGATGATTTATAGTCAGATTTTTTTTTGCGGATTCTAAATTGGGGTTAGGGTTTTAATTTAACCCCATAAGCACAAGGCCTGAAAAGACCTTAATAACCAGGTAAATTTTTTAATTTTTGTCTCACCGTGTTTCAACAGTCATAACTTTTTTTTATTTTTTCAATGACACATTTGTATGACGACTTGTTGTACAAAGAAGTTTGAATTTCTTTTGGGGGGAACAGGTTGAGTTTGCATACAAATTACATGGGTAATTTAACCCCTTAAGGACCCAGCCAGTTTTGGCCTTATTGACACAGCCCTATTTTTGAAATCTGACATGTGTCACTTTATGTGAGAATAACTTTTTCACACTTTCACCTCTCCATGTGATTCTGAGATTGTTTTCTCGTGACACATTGTGCTTTAAGTTAGTAATAAAATTTTATCCATACAAGCCTTGTTTTTTTGTGAAAAATATCCAAATTTCATGAAAAATTTGAAAAATCTGTGATTTTGAAAGTTCAAAAATGTCTGTGTTCAAGACAGATAATTATTCACCACAAAATAGTTTATAACTAGCATCTACCATATGTCCACTATAGGTTGGCATCATTTTTTAAATGTCCTTTTTTATATATATATCATTAGAGGGCTTAGAAATTTAGTAGTAATTTCTCACATTTTCAAGAAAATTTGCAATATACATTTTTTTAGGGACCACTCCAGTTCTGACGTGGCTTTGTGGGGCCTGCATGTTAGATACCCCCATAAGTGACGCCTTCTAAGAAACTAGACTCCTTAAAGTATTTACAACAGTGTTTAGGAAGTTTGTTAACCCTTTAGGTATTTCACAGAAACTAAAGCAAAGTGGAGGTGAAATTTTTCATAAATTTCAATATTTTTGCATGATATTTCAATATTATATTCCCCAGTTTTAATTCACCTGGTAATAGGTAGGAGCACCTACTGGACTCTGGGGTCTCATTTTCAATGCAATTTTATTTAGGCGCCATTTCAGGTTTGAAGAGGTCCTAAGGTGATAAAACTTAATAAACACCCCTAAAATGACCCTATATTGGAAACTACACCCCTTAAGGTATATATACAGGTTTGTAATGAGTATATATCGACCCCACAGGTGATTCACAAATTTTTTTTAGCATTAGGCCGTGAAAATTAAAAAAAAATTTTTTCCAATAATCTGCAATTTTAGCTTAAAATGTTTCATATTTACAAGGAATCCTGGAAAAAAGAACCCTAAAACTTTGTTAAGCAATTTCTTCCAAGTTCATCAATACCTTACATGTGGGAGTAAACTGCTGTTTGGGCGCATGGCAGGGCGTATAAGGGAGGGAGCGCTATTTGGCTTTTGGAACGCAGATTTTGGTGGGGCCATGTCGCATTTGCAAAGCCCCTAAAGTACCAGAACAGGTGAAACCTTCCAGAAGTCGCCCCATTTTAGATTTAACACCCCTCAGGGATCTCATCTGGGGGTGTACTGTGCATTTTGGATGCACAGGTGTTCCATTGTTTTTTTTAGCAGTGGGCCATGAAAATGGGGGGAAAACGCAGTTCCACCATTGTTTTTTGGGCTTCAATTTTACAGCGTTCGCCGTGCAGTGTAAATGATGTGATAACTTTACTATGGAGGTCGGTACAATTGCAATGGTATAAATTTTATATAGTTTTTTATGTTTTTTATTCTTATACACTATAGAAATAGATCTATAAAATATTGCGTTTTTATGTTGTCCTATTCTGACAGTCATAACTTTTTTATTTTGCTGTGTGCAGAGATGTGTAGGGCCTTGTTTTTTGCGGGATGAATTGATGGTTTTATTGGTACCATTATGAGGTGCATACAACACTTTGTTCACTTTTTATTAAGGTTTTTGTGAGGCGTTTTAAACAAATACAGCAATTTTTTATAGCGGTCACTCTGCGTTAGATATGACATGCTAGCTTTACTCAGCAGGTCGATACGATTACAGCAATACCCAATTTGTATATATTTTTTCTTTTTTACTGCGTTTATACAATAAAAACACTTTTATTCAAACAGGAAAACACATTTTTGCATTGCCATAGTCTGAGAGCCATAACTTTTTTATTTTTCTGTGTATGGAGCTGTATACAGGCTTGTTTTTTGCAGGATGAGTTGAAGTTTTTATTGGTATCATTTTTGGGGGGACAATACTATTTGATCAGTTTTAAATCCGTTTTTTTGGAAGGCAGAGTGAAGAAAATACTGCAATCCTAGTAGTGTTTTTTATTTTTATTTTTAACAGGGCTCACTGTGCAGTATCCGTAATAAGTTAGCTTTACTCTGTGGGTCGCTACGATTATGGCGATACCCAATTTTATATAGTTTTTTTTATGTTGAAGCACTTAAAAAAAAAAAAAAGTGTTTTTAGTGTGTAAAGAATATTTATGCATCTACTATCTTCTGAGAGCTATACATTTTTTATTTTTCCGTATACAGAGCTGTATAAGGATTTTTTTTTGCGGGATGAACTGACGTTTTAATTGGTACAGCGTTGGCGTTTATAGGCGTTTTTGATCACTTTTATTCCATTTTATGTGCTGCGGGATGAACAAAAATCTTAATTCTGTTTTTTTTGGGGTTTTTTTACGCCGTTCACCGTACGGGTTAATTAACATGCCAGATTTATAGGGCAGGTTGTTACGCACGCGGCGATACCAAATATGGGTACTTTATTTATTTTTGATCTTTTTTGGGGCGATTGGCGTTTGTAAAGGAGGAAAAGGCGGTGTACGTATTTTTATTTTATTTTTCGTGTTTGTGTTTTACTTGTTTTTCACTTTTTTAAAACTTTTTAACGTTATTTTTTTATATTTCCCCAGAGTGGATTTGAATGAGAGATCTTTAGATCTCCCATTCAATAGTAATCAGGGCATAGCTTGTTGCTATGAATGGTTCCTATGACAAATGTCAGTCAAGATTCCGGGACATGCCCACAGGCACGGCCGGGCGTCGTGACGTCATAGACAACCCGGAAGGCATTCTCTGCCCTCCGTGCTGTCTGTAGAAGGCAGAGCTGCGACAGGATCGCAGGCGATCTCCTCCTGCGTCTCCCTTAGTTATTGCGACCCGATCGTCGCGATAATTACGGGGTTATCTGCCCGCCCCCCCCCGGGGCGATCCGGGTCGGGGCCGATGGTGCGGGATGTCAGCTGTAATATACAGCTGACACCCCGCGCCGATCGCGCGAACTCTGCTTTAGAGTTCACGCGATCCTCAGGACGTATCCATACGTCCAAGGTCGTTAAGGGGTTAAAAAAATGTTGCAGTGTGAACATAGAAAAAGCGTTTTTCTATATTTTTTTTCTATTATTTTTTGCATCATTCACATTTCACACTAAACATCCTGTTACATTAATTCTACAGGTTATTACGGTCGTGTGGATACCGAATATGTGGGGTTTTTTTGCGGGTAATGAATGCACAATAAATTTTTTAATGACATTTTTTATTTTATTATTTATTGTTTTTTGTTTTTTTTTTAAATCCTATTAAGGGATAACTATTGTACACTTTTTTTCACTTAGTAATGTATTAGCATAAATTATGCTAATACATTACACCTGGTCTCAGTATTACTATGCAAACAGCCCTGAGGCTACTTTAGGTATACTGACTGTATGGATATTCCCCAGGCTCCATTGGGCACTGGGTATCCCTGTGACCTAATGGAGCAAGCAGGGCTGTGGAGTCGGCAAGCCAAAGCCCCAACTCCGACACCTCAATTTCCCAAATCTCCGACTCCCGACTCCGATTCCTGACTCCCTCATACACGGCGCATGTTTAAGTGATAACTTTACTGTAGTAAAATGGTAACATCCGGCTGTTTATCACCTTATGATACAATAATCAAGCTATTTAGGTAGAAAAGACACTGACAAGCAAAAGGGTAACAATGTTTTGATCTTTTGAACACTTGTGGGTAGAGTTGAAGAAAAAGCTGTATTTGTATCCAAGTCCAGTCTGCACCAACACTGGGAATGTGTAGAAGAGACCTGGGATCAGATTTTGGTCAAGATATGTTTGAATCTGATCCAGAGCCCAGAAAGATTCAGGCAGTATGGAAAACAAAAGGTGGATTTCCCAAATACTAACAAAATAATAAAAAATTAACATTTTGATTTTTAGGAGGAAAACAGGAACAATGCAGTTACAGGAAAGAATCTGCAGAACTAAGCAGATGCTAAATACTTGCAGGTCACATTTATGTATAATATGGGTCAGATGACTGTATATAAAATTACAGTAGCCTCATGTGCAAAGCTGTAGTGGATGGTGAGATATGGAGCCTGAAAGTCACAAGTTTAAAACATTGTTACCATTTTGCTTGTCAGTGTAAAATATATTTATTGGATAGGACTTTAGGACACAAAAAAATTGTAAATATGCAAAACACTGCCGGAACATTCGTGGAGTCTCTGAATTTGTTCTGAGAAATAGTATTGCCTCCATCAGATCCTGCATACAGGACCTCACACCTGACCTCATTATTTCCAGGCTAGAGAACGGCCTCTCTACACTAACTTGGGTTGGGGACAAAGCGGTGACCACAGGGGCAACATCTCTAACAATGTCAGGGTATAAAGGAATTGCCTCAGCCACAGTCAATTTTGATGAATGGTTGAACTCTTCTACTTCTTTGAAGGCAGGTGAAAAATTTTTGCTGAAATCTGTTTGCCCTGGGAGCAGAATCTCTTCCCCTGGGGCAGCGCTTTGCCTGCTCCATGTCATCAATTACACTCCTCATGTGATAAGGCTGACGATATGGGAGTAGTAGCACTGGTCGGACCCAATGCCTCTTGCTCTTTGCATCGAACTAACTGGAACAACTTATTATATATTTTGGGAGTCGGTCCATTTTATGACGACTCCGACTAATGCAAAATAGGCTCCGACTCCACAGCCCTGGGAGCAAGGGAATCCCCTTTGATCAGGTCACGGACCATGGCAGTTAAAAGGTCAAACGGTGGGCGTTGGAGGCTTTCTCTAGTCCCTACCATTCACAAAGACTGCTCTGGGCCGAAAATTCCTTCTGTAGGCAGCAACATCTTTTGGCCGACAGCGAACATGATCCGCCCACTGTCAAGACACAGTGGGCAGTCATTAAAGGGCTTACCGGTCCCCATCGCCTCTGATCGCCATCACCTCAGGTCTCTGTCGCCGCTTGTCACAACTCATGCCCTGATGCCCTCACTTTTGGTTCAGCTCACAATAGGGTACCCTAAAGTGACATTGGACAGGATGCTATTGCATGCACTGTTTGACTAATTACCAAGGAGCACAGATTACAGGAGTAGAATGACAGCACCTGGAGTTGAACACTCACTCAGTTCAACTCACTTGGTTCAGCTCACAATAGGGTAGCCAAAGTGACATTGGACAGGACATGATGTTTGAGCTCTGGTTCAACCGAACTTCTGAAAAAATTTGGGCTGATCCTCATCTTAAACTTATCCCTATTCCTGACCATAACTGTAAGCCTGACCCCAAAATGGCGTTTGGGTTTTTCAACTAGTCTGCAGGGCTTAATTTACCGTCCCTCCTCACTTTCGCTCCCCATCACCTCTGTACCCTACTCACGCTCTGACATCACTTACGATTCAACCTACATAACGATACCCTAAGGTGATGTTGGACTAAAATGGCATCAGATCACAAGCATTGCGAGTTTGAAGGTGATGGGAACTGGTAAATTAAGCCTCCAAGATATTTGGCATGAAGTATAATTGATGTGGGAAGTTTGCAAATTAAATAACAAACATTTTCACCATTCATCATTATTAAAAATTCTGCACCGTTTTTGTTTTAGCTGCTCCTTTAGTGATCCACTGTTTACAGCTCGTTTCCAGGGGATACGACCAGGGCTGAAAGCTCCTCAGTCCTGGCCGCACATGCTCAGACATCACCTCTCCTCTCAGGCAGCTACTGAGTGTTCAAACCCCAGGTGCTGTCATTCTACTCCCATCCTCCGTGCTCCTTAGTAATTAGTCAAACAGCGCAAATAAGTAAAAAGAAACCTCAATCAGATATGTGCATTGATAAAAGAGAAAAAAATCCAAGTTTGATTCCTGCAAGGATTTGAACCTAGGATCCCTATGCTGAAAGGCAGAAATGCTAACCACTCAGCTACATTGTAGCTACTCACAACTCTTTATATAAATTGACCTTTGTTTGACTAGAGTGAGCACACTGTGGGGAAAAGCATGGTGATGTCAAGCCTCCTGGATCACATGATATGCAGTTCAAGCAAATAATACACGCCCACTTTTGAAACAATGAATGCTGAAGCAGAACAAATGAAATTCCTTTGTGATAAAACCCCTTTAAAGGGAATGGGTCATTAAAAAATTACTTATTTTTTAACTTACGTTTTTATGTTAAACACATTTTTTAATGTGTCCTGTTCTGTAGAGAAAACTTTTCAGCAGTCTCCTCATTATCAGCACAGGCAGGATTACACTGAAAGTAGACACCAATGTGTATAGATAACACAGGATCCACCAGTCACAATAGGAGATTCATCCTCTTCTCCTCCTCCCTGCACACTGGCTTCTTCCCAGGTCACAGAGCCTAGAAAAGAATACGTGTCAGGGTCTTGTTTTAATAAGTAAAAAAAAAAATTGGCAACGGATTCCCTTTAAAGGCGTGTTCTTACCAGAGCCACAGGCAGCTTTAGGCTGATACTTCCTGGTCAGGCTGTGGGTGGATCTATAGCAGTGATGGACATATCTGCTATTCTTAGCTGATCCTGACACAGTGACATGAGGTGAGGAGGTCTGTAAAGCATAGTACATAAAGCTACACAGCTCTAAAGAGTAAAAGCTTTTCATTTAGTTAAGTAAACAAAGTCTGTTTTTAGTTATAAGACTCTGCAGGGAGTAACTCACCGTAGTTGAACTGACTGACTGACAGCAGCTTATGGCAAGGAGAGATAAGAGAGAACAGGGAGAGGTGGTCGGTAACCAGTGAAACCTGTTGTACACTTGCAGTAGATAAAACCTCCTTTATCTCCTGACCAAAGTAAAATCAAAACAGCAATGTGTTTGAGAAGTCTTCATTTACCTTTCCCTACATACTGAAAGCCAATCATTGTGGTGAGAAAACCCGTTTAAATAGGTTGTCCAGTTCTTAGAAATAACTCCCCAGGTCGCTGTAGCTACAGACCTGTTCAATCTCTCCTGATAGGCTGTAAGCACTGGTTGCTATAGCTACAGACCTGTTTGATCTCTCCTGATAGGCTGTCAGCACTGGTTGCTATAGCTACAGACTGTTCTATCTCTCCTGATAGGCTGTCAGCACTGGTTGCTATAGCTACAGACCTGTTTGATCTCTCCTGATAGGCTGCCAGCACTGGTCGCTATAGCTACAGACCTGGCTTCTACTGCAGCCTAGTAGAAGCCAGGAAACACGCCCTGAATTCAAAATGAAACCAAGAAAAAAGGACTGAGGTGAGATGAATCAATGTAGTGAGACAACCCCTTTAATAAGTATATAGGAAAACAGCCTTTTTTAGCTTAGTAAATCTGTAACAGCCAATTTTGCAAATTTATGTTGGAGCTTTTGTTTTTTTCAAATATATCGGATTTGTTTTTCTTGCCAATTTTTCCGAAAATTATTTTGGAGCCAAAGTGCTTAGATCTGAGTCAAATTCAACTAAATTGCAACACTACTCACATCCCTCCTGACAGTAGATGCTTTTTTGGGCATATCAGGGTGCTCCAGGGCCAGAACAACAGGTGGGCAACCGCCTAGGGCGCCACTTCATCCCAGTCAGGTAGGGGGCAGAAGGAGGCATAGAGGGGGCTGAATGTTCCAGTGGAGGGTGCTATATGCCTTATTTGCCTAGGGCACCAGAATACCTAGTCCCAGTCCTGGGTACATCCGACCTTTGCAGTGATTTGAGGCCAACGAATATAACAACTAAGAGAAGGATTTGGTTGGAGAAGAACTGAGACAACTGCGTCGCAGATGGAAAAGCTCTTTGATATCAGGAGTATGAAATTCATTAGGTATCAGCGTTGCCCGTGCTATTATACTGATGGAAGGAGCTGCCAGATTCCTATAAAATAAAAAAGTTCAACTTGGGAAGGAAGACGAAAGTGTTTAGAGGGGTGGGGGCAGGACTGCAGAGGCGCCTATGTTGCACAGCTTATTATATTTTTATGACATGCTTTACTTACAGGTAAATGAATGTGATTTGTAAGACACCTGTAGTAAAAGAGCTACTCCTGGGTGTGGTTGAAATCCGATGCAACACTCCCCAATCTGTATAAGAAGAGTGACATTGTTCATCCTGAGCCTCCTGTTTCATGCATATAATGCCAATGCTACAGTTAAAGGGGTTGTCTCACTACAAGGATTGCCGCCAACAGTTCACAAACTGCGCAGTTACAGAAATCCCATCACCCCCGGCCCGAAAGCCAATAATCATTCCTTTTTACAACTCTGATAAATCGCATCCTTTACCTATAAGGCATGCAGGCAGCCTACCACACACACCTTACATACCCACCAAGCCAGTTCACCTGCCTTAAAGGGGTTGTCTCACTACAAGGATTGCTTTTTATGTTAAAGATCTTGCAAAAACAAGTCACTTTGCAATATGTGTCCATTACCAGTGTCCTATCTATTCCTAGATATCCCCTCTTGTATGAGCTGCATCAGCTCCTCAGGTCGCTATAGCTACAGAGCTGTCCAGTCTCTCTTGACAGGCTGTCAGCACTGGTTGCTATAGCTACAGACCTGGCTTCTACTGCAGCTTAGTAGAAGCCAGTAAACACGCCCCTGAATTCAAAATGAAACCAAGAAAACAGGACAAATCAATGTAGCGAGACAACCCCTTTAAGGGTAAAGCAGTAGAAAATAAAGTAAAAAGAGTAAATGTAATTTTGCATAATAAATATTGCTGGTGGAGATTAGGATGACGGTCCCTATGGGCGCTGTCATTACCTTTTAGAAGAGCATCAGTTACAGTCATGGCAATAGAACAATCGGGCTTCATGCAGACTTTGCCGTCCCTCGATAGCCTATACTTGGCTCCTGCCAATACAACTGGTCGCTAAGGCCTTTGCTCGGGGAATGTTAATCCCATACGGTATGTTTTGATTCCAGCAGTAAAGCCCTTCTCTCAATGTACAGGAGATTTAAGACCCCCTTTGATTATCTTGGTTTCAAATACATTTCTTGGCCCATTTTTTGCTAGAGGATCCTATTACCTGAGCCGTATGACTAATCCCCGGCCTGCGTAAGTCTGAGAACACGGGGAGCGCTGTCCGAGATCTGTGCTTTGATGTTGCCGTTCACACACCGCTTTTCCTGTGCTCTCATAGATATCTGCACGTACCATGCCAGGGTTATTCCAATGTCAGCGTTGTCTTATTGTACCGAGGGAACCTAGAAAATAGAACAATACGTTATACACAGTCAAGTCACATTATAATGACCATTTACTTTTTTCAATGTTGGTAGCACATAGATCTTAAAGGGGTCTTGCCACGATCTAATGTTGACGTGGGATCCTCCAAAATGGGTATTTAATCACTTTTCTAAATATATGTGATTAAAAAAAGTGAAGCCTCTGAGAGCTGCAGCCTGACTTAGATGCCCTTAGTTTCCTGACTGTTTACATTAGCTATGACCAGGAGCTGATCTGGCAAGCTCCTGGCCAGGCTTGCGTTGTTTGCACTTCTTATCTGATGGCAGGAAATAGGAACAAGCTTTGAAGGGAGGGGGAGAAAAAAGCAGTGTTACTGGGCATCTGCACTAGCTTTGTTTCTGTGTCAGAGGCTGTGTCTGCTGTAAATAGAATCTGCTGGTTGTAATGTAATTATCTGAGTAAACATGCAGACTCTCCCTGCTAAGCCCCCCCCCCTGTTGTCAGTGAACGCTGCCTGCTCAGAGCTTATCTTTACTCCTGAGCAGATAAGAGGGAGAAATCAAGACACGTATAGCTTGTGCACAATACAGTTATCCTCTGTAGTTGAGCAAAATGTTGCTCAACTAAGAGACCCGAATATCGGCCTCCGGAGTGTGCATGGAGGATGTGAGCCGATGACAGTCACAGAGGAGGTACTGTAGACACAGAAACCAACGCCCTTTTTTAAAGGGTCAAGAGGGGAATATCAGCCTGTTAGGTGAGGAAATCACTTCTTGGCAAAACCCCTTTAGGTTAAGTGAGCTGGCTTGGTGGGTATGTAAGTTGTGCAATAGACTGCCTGCACACCTTATAGTTAAGGGTGCAATTTATCAGAGTTGTAAAAAAGAATGATTATTGGCTTTCGGGCCGAGGGTGATGGGATTTCTGAAACTGCACAGTTTGCGAACTGCTGTCGGCTGCTGTGATGAAAGTATCAGGAGTGGAGAAATGGCGCCATTGCAAATAAGCAGCATAGAAACTGCGGAGCACCACTTGCCACTGATGTGAGGGGTAAATGTCAACTACGAAGGTGCACAAAGGTGAAGGACAACATCAAAATGACACATGGAGCCACCAGATGTGTGTCTTACGCAGTAGGGTTCACTGAGATGTTGTGTATGTGGCACCAGAGTAGACGGATCTCGCTGCACCTCTGCTAACCAAGTTGCATTGGCAGAAAAGGCTTCAGTGAGATCAGGGGCTGCATTTCCCCTGTAACTGGGTCTAATAAATCAGCCCCAGTAACCGGGAAAAATCAGCAAAAAAATAATTGACTTACTTTAGTGCTATGTTTGCTGTTAAAAAATATAAATTTAAAAAAGTAAAAAAAAAAATGACTTTAAATTTTTTCCCCTCCTATTTAGTAAAAAAATAAAAATATGTAAAAATTGCGTAGAGATAAAACCTGATATAACACAGCAAAAAGGCGAATAACCCTAGGCACGAAAACGCGTAGGGTATGTTCAAGCGCCGTGTTGGGTCTGTGTTTCATACGCTTTAGATGCGTGTTTGGATCCAGCTGTCGGACCCTAAACGGACCCAAACACGCAGCTAACAAATAGCAACGTGATTTACATTGCTTTTAATATGAAACATGCATCAGCGTTCACACGAGTGATCTTCGATGTGCGTCTCATTGTGTCTTTCGGATCCATTCCAAGAATTGTCCTGTCAATTCTTGATCCGAAAGAAGCAGCAGGAGCCCTATAATAACCTATAGGGAGCGATCCTGCTGCATCCAACCTGCATCCAAACACGCAGCTGCATGATGGATACGTGTTGGATCCGTTTATCATCCGATCGACACTAAGTTTTTGGATGCAATTTTCGGACCCAACACTGATCCAAAATCGCCGTGTGACCATACCCTTATAGTGTTTGCTCACTGCTTGCAATAGACATCATAGGACAACAGAACACAATGGCAGAACTTTGCACAGAAAAATTGCACTTGAAAAGTCACCCAAAGTTCTTCTTCCATTGCAAAACATTGAGGTCACTGTCACCTACAGTTTAAGGGGCCGTTCACACTATTTCAGGCACGGATTCCAGCCGTATTGCGCACCGGATTTGTGCTGCAGTATGGCTGGAATCCGTGCCAGTCATTACGGTAATCCACAGCTCTCATAGAGAAATATGGATTCCGTCTCCCTCCCTGCTCGGCGAATCCGCCGCGGGGGGAGATAAGTGACATGCACATTATGGCAAGGTTCACACGGCTTATTGCTGACGTAATTGCGGGGACGGATTTTGCCCCGCAATTACGGCAGCTGCCTGCGCAGGAGGGGGGGGGGGGGGGGTGCAGCACGCCGGCCCCATAGATATTCATTATCCACGGCGCGGAAAAGCCATAAATAATGTATTGTCACTTATCTCCCCCCGCGGCGGATTCGCCGAGCGGGGAGAGGAGACGGAATCCACAGTTCTCTATGAGAGCTGTGGATTACCGTAATGACTGGGACGGATTTTAGCCATACTGCGCGCAAATACGGCGCGCAATACGGCTGAAATCAGCGCCCAAATAAGCCGTGTGAACGAGCCCTATCCCGGCAGGATACACGACGTGGATAATGCATGTTTATGAGGCCGGCGAGTTGCCGCCCCGTACTCAAGCCGTAATTGCGGGCGACATCCGTCCCGCAATTACGGCTTGAATAAGCCGTGTGAACCCCGCCTTACTGCTGCCATGATGATGATGCCTTACCGTGACCCTCATCTTTGACGGTCCCCCAGACTGTTCATATAGTACCTGTCTAGGGGATCCTTTCTCCCCATTTCTCCCCAGACTGTTCATATAGTACCTGTCTAGGGGATCCTTTCTCCCCATTTCTCCCCAGACTTTTCATGTAGTACCTGTCTAGGGGATCATTTCTCAAACCAAGTGACACTGACTTGCAAAATCCTTTGGATATATTTATTAGCCTTTTTTCAGCAGCCAACAAATCAGAAATTAAGTTCAGAAGCCAAAGGTGATCACAGCAGCAAACAAGCATATGCATATAGAGGGCGACGCGTTTCACTGTTTGTCCTCTGATGACAGCTGCACCTCAACCACAGGGCATAGACTCTTTCCCCGAGGCCACATGTGACTGACACCCTGATTATACATTGTGATAAGACCCAACTCTCAGTTCAGCAAATTTTAGCATCAGACACAAGAAACACCATAAACACAAATCTAGAGAAGGACAATGCATCTGTCAGATGGTTAAGGGTGATAGAAGTAACCACATGGCCAGGTTGCTTCTATCACACTAAACCATCTGACAGATTCATTCATCCACACTCAGATCTTCAGACGTCTGAAATTCACCTCATGAGAAGAGAAATCTCTCTTTTTTTTTAAATAATCAAATCGTCAGCAAGTGCCCACTGGGTGAGACCGATTGCTGCAGGTGCCCACCAGGGCCTCCTGCTTGCATTCAATTGACAGTCTCTTGGCCCCCGAAAGTTACAGAGCAGAATGGAGAGGCAGTCGTACTTGTGCCTGGCTCTCTATTCTGTTAGGCCGTGTTCACACGGCTTATTCCCGACGGATTTGTGAGCCGTATTGAGCTCACAAATCCGCCGTGAATAAGGGGCGGGACGGGGGCGGGGCCGGAGCACGGCGGGGCGCCGCTCCCCGGCCCCATAGACTTGCATTATCCACGGCGCGTATTGCGCCTGGATAATGTGCATGTCACTTTCTCCCCCCCATGGCAGATTCGCCGAGTGGATTACTGTAATGACTCCGACGGATTGGCGCCGCACTGAAGCGCAAATCCGGCGCTAGGATATGCCATCACAGTCTGATCGGTGCAGGTACCACCTCTGGGACCCGAACCTATCTTGGGAACAATACAATACCAATTCGAAAACTGGTCTAAACATGAGTATAAGTCACCATACCATAAACGACATGTACCAATATGAATATTCTGACTCCAATACGCTGACAGCAAGTGTGAAGTTCATCAGGCCCATGTGGTAATGGAAGTCTGTATTAAACTGTAAACTTACTTCAGAATCTTGTCAGACAGCGACAACTCAACTGCTCCGGCGTGCTTGCACATGGTCAACACTGTCACATTCAATGCACTTAATAACAGCTTTACAATCTTTAGCAAAATGTTCTGTGGAAGCACAACATTTGTAACATATCCCAAATTTTGTCAGAAGCTCTTTGCGTTCCTTAAGCGGTTTCTTTCTGAAGCCGATGCATTTCTTGAGAGGATGTGGCTTCTTATGAATTGGGCATAGACGATTTGGATTTTTCTATTTTATCACCTTGACTACTCTTATGTGGAGATGATGTAGGTGCAGGAAGAACGTCAGTCTTTTTTACTGATACTGGTCCTCTACGATTCCTGTAGTTAGAGCGTGGACTGTCATACTTAGGAGGAGATGAAGTAGGACCACCAGACTCACTGTAGAAGAAGCTTGGGTCATTCTTGGACTCTGCAATGTTCCTTATGAACTCACAGAAGTAGGAGAATGGAGGAAAGGAAACGTGGTACTCCCTTTTGTATCTTGACCCGAGGGCTGTCCACTTTTCTTGAATGTTGTATGGCAGTTTGGAAACTATTGGGTTTACCCCACGAGCAGTGTCCAGGTAACTGAGGCCAGGTAAGTGAGTGTCTGCTTTGGCCAACTGAAGCTCCAAGAGTAGATCACTGAGTTCTTGGAATTTCTCATTGTCCTTGCCGGAGATTTTTGGGAAACTTTGAAGCTGTGTAAACAGAGCATTCTCTATGGCTTCAGGACTGCCATAGCTCGTTTAGTCTCTCCCAAGCAGCCACTAGACTTGCCACAGGATTTGTAATATGAACAGCTCTGAGTCTCTTGCACGTTCTGTAGACTGCGGGCCGATCCATCTGACTAGCAGGTCCAGTTCTTCTGCAGCTGTAATGCCAATATTTTCAATTGCGTTCTGAAGGCACATTTCCAGGATCTGTAGTTCTCAGGTCGGTCATCAAACTGGGGGACGCCTGTTTTAGTAAGGGATCACGGCGGGACCATGAACCTTGCAAAACTCTGCATGTCTGACCTTTCTGACTTAGGCAGGTAATTGTAGGCTGAGTAGTGCGGATCATGTTTAGTGGTAGTCTGATTAAGAGACATAGGGACATACGGGAATCCCTAGGCATTCATTGTAAGAGCAGGTTACATTCAATTATATGTGAAGTGGATCGGCATGGTTGTCAGGGGCTGGACAACTTGCTGGCATATTGGTTTGGACCTTGGTACCCTTTGTATTGAGGTTGCAGAGATGTATGGCCTTGGTGCATTGTGATGTGTGAAGGGTTTCAGGGTGCAGCATGGGTGTAGGACTGTATGACCTCGAATGCAGGGATCTGAAGAAGGATCTGTGCTTTGTTGAAATTGGAGGAAAATCTAAAACTGTCAGGAATATTGGTGGCTTCAAGATTCACTGTTTTGGTTAGCACATAGTCTCTTGTGCGCTTAACAGGGTCTTCTACAGCCACTGAACTTAGGCTGGAACTGCTTCCTTCGCTTCCACTAGCAGCTTGTTCAAGAACCTTTAATCTTGCCATGGCGGTGGCATGTTCACAGTGTTTCTGCAGAGTTTCCATCTCGGCTCTTTTGCATGCTGTTTCTGCTTCCACAGATGCCCTTTTCTGTGCTGTTTCTGCTTCCACATACGCCCTTTTTTGTGCTGTTTCTGCTTCCACAGATGCCCTTTTTTGTGCAAACTCTGCCTGTATTCTAGTAGCCTCAGCTTCGGCACGTGCTCTTATGAGCTGTTCACTGCGCGTAGAATATCTTGAAGATCGTGACTTAGATGATCTTTTGGAATGCTTAGTAGATTTGGAAAAAACAAGGATGATTTTTCCCTGCAGTTGTGTGGTTTTGACTTTTAATTTGGACTTAGTTTACATATCAGGTTTTCACGTTCAATATTAAGGCGCTGGAAGCTGAGCAATTCTTGTAGGAATCTGGGGTATTAAGTTCTGTAAAAAATCAGTTTAAACGGAAATTTTAATGGTATAGTGTTTTATACATTGCAGAGAGTTGTCCTAGGGCTCCTTCCAGTAGTGTTTCATTTTCAAGCACCCTGTGAGATGTGTACTAAGCAGTTTTCCCCTGATCAGTAACTTCAGAAAGTATTTCACTTTTTATGCTTTCAAGATTCTCTCTGAACCTTCCATGTAGGGTGAGTAGGCGTCTTGCTCTCTCACTAGGTTGTGGAGTTGGTTCCTATCCCTTGCAGCTCTAGCTGGTTTACTGTTGAGGGGTGCTGCCTGCAGCCATGTTGTAACACAGGGCAGGATATAGATGGAGGAATAGGGGTGATCTTGCTAGAAAAAGGGGCTGTTGTTGAGCTGAGCTGCTTTTCAACTGCAGACTGACGCTTGTTGTCACTGGGCACGACACTGCAGCTGTATGTGGTAATTCTCTGCTGAAGTTGTGACTTATCTGTGTTTCTAAACCATCTTTTCACTATTTTTGACTCCAATCTGACAGCAAGTGTGAATTCATCAGGCCCATGTGGTAATGGAAGTCTGTATTAAACTGTAAACTTACTTCAGAATCTTGTCAGACAGTGACAACTCAACTGCTCCGGCGTGTATGAAGAACCAACAGGAGTTTATTCCAGGTTTATTCAAAGTAGTAGATGAAAAGATGATAACTTTACAGAGTTGGTGCAGAGAATGAGGAAACAGTGCTTGAGTGAGACAGAAAAGATGGAAAATGCTAGAAGGAGGGAGGAGCTGAATACCTCAGAGCACACATACAGGAAGACGAGAGGGACAAACTTAAGAATAATACAAAGCAGTAATAGAAATTGCAATACTGATTATGAACCATGAAGTCATGGGACATGACAATGAAGTATAATGACTCCAATAATTACCATAAAAAGATTTTTATTTCAAAAAATACATTATAAATACAAAAAATTCAGCTGTCACAACTGTAACAACCTTAAAAACATTTAAAAACACAAAATACCCCACAATACAAATATTGGTGACACATCCCTCACCCAAAGTTAACAAACAGTAAATTGGAAAGATGCATAATAAATATACACATAACAGATCAAGTGATCAAAAATGCACCAAACCAAAAAAAATTTATGATAAAAATACAAAAACCTATATTTCAATTCATTACCAAAGTGGTGGATATGTCACCAAGGAGGGTATTAGCCTCAACACGCGTTTCGCCGCCAGCTTTCTCAAGAGGCACTTTTATATGGTAATTATTGGAGAGTCGTTATACTTCATATTGGTACATATCTTGGGAACAAGTCTATGGTGCAAACTCTCCTTTAATGTAATTTGTTTAAATGGCTGCACAAGTTGACCCGCAAGTTTGTTCCGCCACTTATCAAGCAAATTAAAATCATGCTTCATCCGTTTGTTGGTCGCGTCATGAAACCTCTGTGTATTTCTAGCAGTCGACGTTCACTGCAGCTCTAAATTCTATTTGTGAACCAGGAAGCTTAAAGGGGTTTTCTCGCCATGCTGTTTCACTGTCTCGCAAGCAGCTTTTCATCCACTCTGGTCTCCTCAGTCTGTGGTTGGTTCTGTAGCAGTGATTAGCATATTTATCTTCTCTAGCTGAGACATTACAAAGCTGTAAGGAGTGAAAACAATTATTTATCTGTAAACAAAATCTAATCTTGTTAGAGTTAATTAGACTTCTCCTATAGAGTGAGCTCTGCCCATGGTGACATTACTCCCTGCTCTCTGTCTAATCAAAAAGGAAGATATGGATGTAACCAGAGAAACCTGTGTGCACTCAGAGCAGATAAAATCTTTTATCTCATGACCAAGGTAAAATCAAAAGACTAATGTATTTGGAAAAAGTCTTCAATTGCCTGTCCCTACATGTTGAAAGCTAATCTTTGTAGTGAGAAGACACCTTAAAAGGATAACTATAATTTTTTTAAAACATTTGACATTTCATAGTGAGATCCAGGTCCTGCGACCCCCCCAGCACTAAAACAAAAGGGGTAGAAGTGATCTGCTGAGTTCTGTGGTCTTTTGTTTTTGATCAGCTTTCATTGGAGGGATTCCACAATGCTGCCATCATTTACATTGGTATCTCCCACATTGGAGCTCATAGTCAAAATTCTATCAGTACGTTTTTGGAGTGTGGGGGCAACCAGAGTGTCCAGTAGAAACCCACCAAACACGGGGAGAAGATACAAACTCCTTGCAGATGTTGTCCTTCTTTCGATTTGAACCCAGGGCTGTAGATCAACAGGGTTAACCACTGAACCACCGTGCTGTACTATACTAACCATTGAATTACCATGCTGTACTGTGCTAACCACTGAGCCACCGTTATGTACTGTGCTAACCACTGAGCCCCCGTGCTGTAATGTGATAACCACTGAACCACCGTGCTGTACTGTGCTAACCACTGAGCCACCGTGCTGTACTGTGCTAACCACTGAGCCATCGTGCTGTACTATGATAACCACTGAGCCCCCGTGCTGTACTGTGATAACCACTGAGCCACCGTGCTGTACTGTGATAACCACTGAACCACTGTGCTGTACGGTGCTAACCACTGACCCCCCGCACTGTACGGTGCTAACCACTGAAATACCGTGCTGTTCTGTGCTAACCACTGACTGAACCACTGTTCTGTACTGCCATTGAACCACCGCGCTGTACTGTGCTAACCACTGAACCACTGTGCTGTACTGCTACAGAACCACCGTACTGTGCTAACCACTGAGACACCATACTGTACTGTACCAACCACTGAGCCACCGTGCTGTACTGTGCTAACCACTGAACCACTGTGCTAACCACCATGCTGTACTGCACTGCCCACCTGTACTGTGCTAACCACTGAGCCACCGTGCTGTACTGTGCTAACCACTGAACCACTGTGCTGTACTGTGTTAGGGTGCTTTCACACGTTTTTGACACGTTTTTTGTGCAGGAAGGCACAGCAATTAATGCTGTACATTGTTGCACAAAAATGCGTCAAAAATGCACCGTGTGAAAGCACCCTTAGTCAGTTTTAATAAATGAGGCTCAGTATTTCTCAGTTAGGCGAAGTCCACACAGCCCGGGTTTTTCCTCGGATTTATGGCAGATTCAGAATTTAGAATCCGCTGAAAATCTGACTGTACCCGGCACTGTGAAGACCGCAATGAAAAATCCATGCTTTAGTCTACACATTACGGATTTTTTTCCGGTCGGTTTCAAAATCTGCCGGATTCCGTGTATTTTCAAACCCGCTGGATCTTCTGCAGGATTGCCGTCGGATTCATATACGTTCAATGTACGGGACTGATGGCAAATCCGAAAACTGACCGCGGTTTTTAGTGCAAATCTGTATTACAAACCGCGGTCCAGCAACGTTATTACGCTATCAGATTTTTTTATGGCATTTTAACATTGCTGTGTAGACATTGCCTTAGGCTCGGTGCATACTGCGTTATTTTGAACAGATGACGGATACATTCTGATGGAATGGAAAATGGATGCGTTAAAGTGTTCATCGACCCATCTAGGTGGATGGATGTTCAACGTGCATAGACATAGTGTCTGTTTTTACACTTTCCGTCAAATATACATTTAATTTTAACGGGTGGAGGACGCCGGGCGCTGCGCTTTTTCAAACGTAAAAAATCGTATACGTTACAGTATACATTTTTTTACAATGTATGTCAATGGAAAATGGATCCCAGTGTTTGTGCCCATATTGTAAACGTATACATTTGTATCCGTCAAAAGATATATAAACAAACCTACCCAGTGAAATGCAGTAAAAACTTTACAGGACCAGCGCTTCCAAGGTGAAAAATGTGCATCCGAATTTATTTAAGTGCTTATAAAATCCAATCACAGCATGGGTACATAGAAAAAAATGATAACTGTAAAGTTATTACTGCATTTCCTCGTTATTGAAGCCTAAGGTTGGAGGCCAAGGAAACGTGCGCTACAAACCAGTGAACTGCATTCGAAAGCTCAGGTGTAACAACATTGGCGATCAATGGTGAGTGCAGTTTATCCCTACAAAGACTTCGTGTTCATTCTACCCAGTGAAATAGCAAGGAAAAACAGGTGACAGCCAATAGAAAAGGTAGTAAAAAAAAAAAAACGGATGTCAAATGTCTGCTCTGAACAGTGCACATTTGGCATACGTTTAATGTATCCGTTTAGACGGATGTTCAAACGCAGTGTGCACATAAAAATAAAATAAAACAATAAAATAAATAATAATAAAAAAATAAATAAAATAAAACAGATAAAATGCTCCATTGTGTAAAATACGATGTAACATATCTGGGTCCAATGCAATACAAGCAGCAATCTGCATCCACCTGTGTCCTAAGAGCCAACACGCCCGGGTTCCTTTTGATGCAGACGAGACACATGCTGCAAAACTAAAAATACCAGGCTCAGCAAGTCGCAACCTTAGCGCGTTCCATCTGGCAGAATTACAAGGGTTACATGTGAAGGCAGCGTTCCCATTGTACTTTGTACGAGATTCCACATTTGTTTCTCATTTGCGGAGAAGCTCTGTGCTGCTTGTATTATTCCCTCTGTGCGCTCCTATGGCCAGGACTGTGCAGGAGAATGCAAGCCTGAGATTAGCCTAAGAGCCTAGCTTCTAATTATCTCCTGACGGCAGGCGATGGCCGGGGCTCTCCACATCACTGGCAGCCTCACAGCGCAGCAGTTGCTATAAAAGTTTTCAAAGCTCCACGTGGAAGTCTCCGTCACTGTCTGGAGGGTTTTCTAGACACAATCTTGCGTTGCTGCAGCATTTCTCTTCACCCTCTGCTGACTGCATCTACCTGTGGCAGGTAGGATTAGGAGACACCGGCCTGGAGACGGGGCGCGCAGATGGAGCAGACTTTATGCTCAGAATGTGAGTTCTTTTTTTTTTTATTGATATCTAATTTAGTATATATTAGATTTACTAAAAGCCATCTTTCCTATTGTGGGTAGAGGAGCGACTGCCAAGTAACTCTATCACTGCTTATTTTGATAATGTGGGGCTGTCTGGTAGCTCCTTAAAGGGGTTGTCTCATTAGATCGATTCATCTTATCTTAGTCCTGTTCAGGGGCGTGTTTACTGACTTTATGGCTACTACTGGCATGCAGTGACGAGCTGCTGAGGACACAAGGTCTGTAGCTATAGCGACCAGCACTGGCAGCCTATCAGGAGAGATGGAACAGGTCTGTAGCTATAGCGACCAGCACTGGCAGCCTATCAGGAGAGATGGAACAGGTCTGTAGCTATAGCGACCAGGCTACTTGGCAGCCTATTCAGGAGAGATGGAACAGGTCTGTTAGCCTATAGCGATAGCATAGCACTAGGCAGCCTATCAGGAATGAACGTAGATGGAACAGATCTGTAGCTAGGTCAGCGCACTATCAGGAATGGCAGCTACATGAAGACTGGAAACAGGAGTCATGTAGCTATAGCGACCTGAGGAGCTGATGCAGGCAATACAAGAAGGGGTATCTAGGAATAGGTAGGACACTGTTAATGGACTCGTATTGCAAAGCGATTTTTTTGATTCTTGCGTTTTTGCAAGATCTTTAACATCCTTGTAGTGAGAGAACCCCTTTAAGACGTGAAACGGACAACACACATCCAGCCTCTACGCTGGGAGCATTGCCAACGTGTCCATAGACAAACATATGCTCAAATAGATTACTCACATGAAATACATTTGCTGCTATATGTCAGTATACATTTTTATAACTGTATTGAAATGTACATTTTAGCAATACATGTGGATCCAGGAGAAAATGTATACTGGGCAGTATTTTTTTATTTTCCATACCTTGGGAGTCAATGGTAGATGTATGCAACCATATAGGCATACTTTAGAAGTATACTTAAAGGAGTTTTCCAAGACTTTTAAAAACCTACCTGCCACCTCTCACTGGGGTAAAATAGAAAATGCACCCATACTTACCTCTCCCATCAAAACCGTTCCCTCCCGAGTCCCTCACTGAGGACATCACATTCATGGTTCGCATGATGCTGCAGCCAACTTCATTCACATACCTCATCAGTCACATACCGGCATGTACAGAGGTCAGTGATTGGCTGCAGCATCATGCGATCCATGAACGTGACATCATCAGTGAGGGACAAGGAGGAGACGCTAAAACTGTGGTGATAGGAGAGGTATGGGTTAAATTTATGTATTAGCACAGTTGGAGGGGGTAGGGAGGTTTTTTTTTTTTTTTAAAAGTCTTAGAAAACCTCTTTAAAAGGGTTGTCCACTGCCCCTGTGTTAAAGGGGGTTTTCTCACTACAAAGATCATATCTGTAATGATGGGGACAGTAAAAAATAATCACTTTTGCAATTGGTTTGTATTACCTAAATCATTTAGTATAGCAGCTATGAGCTGATCTGTGAGTGTTTAGAGCTATTTCTGCAGCAAGCGGTCAGGTCACGCCCCCTTTGCTGCTATTGGCTGTCTGATATTTCATTCAGCCCTGTTGGGACATGCCCCCTGGATGGGACACACACCCTGTGATTAGCTGCCGGCACTCTCTTTCCTATGAGCTATGTAAAATGAAAATGGCTGCTGTCTGTGTTCTCATTGTCTTTCACTGCATCCTGAGCTGTGTAATAATGGCTGCATGAGCCCTCTATGCCCATTCTCCTAGTGATAGCTCTATGTTAAGGATCTGGGCAATTACTGAGTCTCTATCTGCTAGATTCACTCTCCCCCACATATAACACAGACTTATATACAGAGAGGATGTCACAGCTCTGCAGACCTCCTGCAGTGGTCAGTTTTCATGCCTGTAGAGCTGTCACCTCCCTCTACAAGCACCTTTTAACCAGAACACCTAAATTGCTGTAAAAAGTTATACATACAGCCTGAACTGATGAAACAAATGTGAGAAATGCACTCTGCTCCCTCCTCTACCTCCTGCCTGATAACAGTGGGGGGGAGCAGAGTGCATTTCTCACATTTGTTTCATCAGTTCAGGCTGTATGTATAACTGCTTACAGCAATGCAGCAGTTCTGGTTACAAGGTGCTTGAGGAGGGAGGTGACGGCTCTACAGGCATGAGATCTGACCACTGCAGGAGTTCTGAAGAGCTGTGCCATCCTCTCCCTTCCACTGCTCACACATAATTTGGATGTCACCACTCTTCAATGAGGGAAGACACACCTCCTGGAGGAGAGACACGCCTCTGTAAGAAAAAGGGCTTTTCCCATTACAAGCTTTTGTGGGCATCTTAAGCTTTCTCTAAGTACAAATATGCTGCTGCTCATGTAAAACAAAAAATGAAAAGACTATAGTCGCTTCTGTACTGACCTTCGTTCCAGGAATGCCGCTCCAGTCCTCTCTCTGGTCTTCTCTTGTCTTCAGGCTGCTGGTGGTCAGCTTGTGCATACTGCTCCAGCTGATTGGCTTCAGTGATCACATGACAATGCCTGACATCACCATTCAGAAGTGAAGGCTCTAAAAGGTGACATAAGCCAACGTCACGTGACTGCTGCCACCAATCAGCAGCTACAATGCACATGATCCCCGGGAGCTAGAAGACCAGGAGAGCACCGGCAGTGGCATTGCTGGAACAGAACATGTGCAGCAGCATGCCAAACATATGCCCTGAGTGCCATGTGATTGGAGCCTAAGAGCCAAGCTGTTGTTTCAGTAGGAGATGTGAGATAAGTGGACAATACTCACTAACACACATTTCGGCCGGGTTCACATGATGTATTTTCCATAAATAAAAATACGAAGAAGAAAGCTCAGGGACAACCTCGGAGTTCTGCTGCGTATTTGACTTAAAGGCTGGGTTCACACGGCTTATTTGCGGGGCGTAATTACGCCCCGCAATTACGGCGTGTGGACGGGGGCGGGAGCGGGGGGCCGGCACATCGCCAGCCCATAGACTTTCATTACCAGCGGCGCGTATACGGCACTAGTAATTCACATGTCACTTTGTGCATGTCACGGATTCGCCGAGCAGGGAGAGGAGACGTAATCCATAGTTCTCTATGAGAACTGTGGATTTTCGTAATGACTGAGACGTATTCCAGCCGTAATTTGCGCACTCCGGCATGTAATTACGGACTGAAATATGTCCCATTTTAAGCCGTGTGAACATAGCCAAAGGGGTTTTGCCCAGAAGTGATTTCCTTAGCTAACGGGCTGCCACTGTCCTCTTCAGCCTTGAAAAAAGGGGTGTTGTGTTCCTGTGTTTAAAAAAACAGGTGCCTCCTTCGTGATGTCATCACCCCACCTCCCATGCACGCTCTGGAGGCTGATATTCATTATGCAGTCGGCCTTTGTAGTGTGAGGTCTAGTTGAGCAAACATGGTGTTTGGCTAAACCACAGAGGATAATTCTGTATTGTGCACAAGCTATATAGGTTTTGTTTTCTCCCTTTTAGCTACTCAGGAGAAAAGATAAGATGCATAAAATAAAAAAATAAGATAAGTAAAACAATGTGTGATCCTGGCCTAAAGCCAACCTGTCAGAAGTATGGTTGGGCCATCCCTATACACATCGGATTGTCACGGATACCATCAGAGCTACTGAGGTTTGTGAATCCATATCTTTTTTTATTATTGAATCCCTATGTCCCGCTTACACTTTTATCATCTGTTATTGAGTCACCCAGGAATCTCAGAAATGCATGGTCCCTGCAATGTCCTTCCTTTGGCCAATCTCACTTGGCTTATTTTGATGTGGTTTTGGACGAGGTTTTCGGAGCGTTTTCTCACCCAAAACCTCGTCCAAAACGCTTCCAAAACGGCCCCAGTTCATTTCATTGATTCCTATGTAAAACCTTGTTGTAGTTCACACCCGACGAGGTTTTTACACGCTTTGGAAGCGCTGAAAAAGAAGTGTCATGTCAATTCTTGAAGTGTTTTTCGGCGCAGTTTTCAGCGAGGTTTTTTGTCCTGGCTATTAATTTGTATGGGTGAAAACCTTGTCGAAAACCTCATCCAAAACCTCGCCGAGAAACGCCTCTAAAACCTCTTCTGAAGAAGCGTGTTTTTGGGAGCGGAAACACTTTGAAAACCTCATCCAAAACCACGTCAAAATAAGTCATGTGAACATAGCCTTATAGTAGTAACTGGGGGATTCAGTAAAAGCAGGACAACAGATACAGGCATAGCTCCCAACTTTTAGAGATTGCAAATAGGGACACATGAGGCCACGCCTTTAACCACACCCAAACACATGACATCACAACAGTTCACACCTCTAACTATGCCCACACACATGACATCACAACATGCCACACCGCTAACCATGCCCACACACATGACATCACATCGTGCCACGCCTCTAACCATGCCCATACACATACATGCCAACTTTTTAAATAGCCGAAAAGGGACACATTTTCAGGATTGCATTGTATCCAATGATGAAATATTAAGTAAATTTTTATGTTAATTAATTAATATACAGCGAGGAAGCAATCAGATACTTTTTAAAGCAAGATATATTATTAATACAAATCTATTTCCCAAAGGAAAAAGAGGGATATTTATAGAGCTAAGAGGGACAAGGGTTAAAAATATGGACTATTCCTCCAAAATAAGGACACTTGGGACGTATGGATACACAGCCTCATTTATCAAAACTAAGGCTATGTTCACATGACAGATTACGACGCTGATATGCGACAGAAATTCCGCGCTTATGATTCAGACAAGGAAACGATGCTATATTTTTGGGCAGACTTTTGCCTCCTATATCTCACGACTAGTATTATCCGCGAGTAAACGCCTCAAAGAATTGACATGTCAATTCTTTGTCGGTGCTTTTGATATTACATTGAAATCAATGTTTTAGTCGTTTTTTACTATTTTTTTTTTGGGGGGGGGCGGATAACGCCAAACAAAGCATAAAAAAATCACAATGTGAACATAACCTAATGCGGTCTCTGTTTCCCATAGCAACCAATCAGAGCTCAGCTTTCATTTCTTATACTGTTCTGGAAACATTTTAACTGAGCTTTGATTAGTTGCTATGGGCAACAAGGACAGTCTTATGCTTAGACCGTTTTCCCAAAAATTTTTAAACCACAAGGCCTCGTTCACACGGCTTATTTTGGGACTGATTTCAGCTGTATTGAGCGCCGTATTTGCGCTCTAATACAGTTGAAATCAGTCCCAGGCATTACGGTAATCCACAGTTCGGTAATCCACTATGGATTACGTCTCCTCTCCCCGCTCGGTGAATCCGCCGCGGGGGGGAGAAAGTGACATGCACATTATTTACGGCGCTTACGCGCAGTGAATAATGACAGTCTATGGGGCCGGCGAGCTGCTGGCCCCCCGCCCCGCTGCTCGGCTGCCGGCGAAATTGTGGGGCTAAAGCCGCCCCCAAAATTACGCCGGCAATAAGCCGTGTGAACATTGCCGAAATCATCACGACTAACACAATAATTTGCTACAATAAAGTGTGAAGAAATGTTGCTGCACAACGTTACAAGAGACCTGATCATTACACAAAGGTCTTACATACCAGTCGACGTTACCAGTCGCTGTAACTACCGCTTGACTGTAAGCGGATATCCTTTGCTCCCTCTCCTTTTGTCGAACCATGGTCCATGCAGCCGAAAGCCTTGTGCAGTATCCTGTTATAGTCCAGTATTGAGTAGACTAGATGTCACTTCATCTAATAAAATACAATCCTACAGTCTAACAGGAATGCCTGATGGAATCGACACATCATGTACAGATATTTGACAGGACTGATATGCAAAGAGCATGAACAAAAAATATAAACAAGCAAACCAGAAAAAAACCCAAAAAAAACCCACAAGTCTAGGTCACCACTAATACATCGGACGAGGAGTTTCAAATGCTCTCTGCCATGCCTACTAATTAAAGTATTACTGTATACCCAATATTATTTCAGTCAAGGTTTGAGTCTAATGCCCAATTCAAGAGTATTCTTTCAACACCTTACATTATAGCAAGTTCCCCTTGTCGGCCCCAGTCCCCCACTGGATTATGTGACTTTTAATTTCCCCAAATAGCCTGCCATGTCTGCCCTGAGGTACCACTGCGTAGTCAAAAAAGGTGTCATTGTGACCTTAATTTCTGCATCGGTTAGAAATTGCTCAATAAATAGTTTCCATTTTGCAAAGAATCTCTGTGATTGCGAATTCTTTTCACGTTCTGTCTCTAATCTATCCATATGCATATAGTACTGTAAAACAAAAAGAAGAAAGAAAAAAAAAAAGGGCGCTCCTAGTGTAGATCGTCTGGAATAAAGTTTATCACACATCACCGCTAAGGCCAAAGATTAGCTGCAGCCTCATAAGATCCATGATCGTGATGTCATCAGTGAGGAACTAGGGGTGAATGCACTGGAGCTCTGGCAGCGCTGGAACGGTGGTGATGGAAGAGCTAAGCATGGGGTAAATTTCTATTTGAGCAGTGTGGGAGGTGGTAGGAAGGGTCTGTGAATCCCTCTTCCTGGCTCCCCACCAATGACAACGTATTCACTGGTCCCATGACGCCGCAGCCAATCACTGGCCTCAGTGGTCATGTGCCATTCATAGGGTATGTTCACACGGCGCTTTGGATCCGAAAATCACATCCAAAAGGGCTGCGTCAATCGGATCCAAAATGTGTCCAACATGCAGGTGTGTGTTTGGATGTGTTTTGGCTGCAGCAGGATTGCATCCTATAGTTTTAAATAGGGCGTCTGCTGCGTCTTTCAGATCAAGAATTGACATGTCAATTCTCTGAACAGATCCAAAAGACGCATCGGTGATCACTCGTCTGAACGCCACTGCGTGTTTTACATTGAAAGCAATGCAAATCACACTGCACATTGTTAGATCCGTGTTTGGGTCCGTTTAGGGTCCAAATACGCATCTATAAACGCATGTAAATATTGACTCAGCACGCCATGTGAACATACCCATACAGGAAGAGACTACTGAGGCCAGGGATTGGCTACAGCATCATGTCACAAATGAACATGATAGCGCTGGATTAGAGCAACATTTTTTAAATCCCCTAAACAGCAGGATTTTGTTTTTATTTTTTTATTATGGGTAACCCCTTTAGGCCATGTCCCCACGGCACAGGTTTTCGGACGGTTTGCGGTTTTTCAGACCGTCTGAAAAACCGGCCGCAAACGGGCTCCTATGGAAAACCCGTGCAGCAGTCCCCACTGCATGGGTTTTCCACCCGACGGTTTTTCTACCCGCAGGCCGCCCCAAGAAGATTGAACATGTACATTCTTCCGACCAGTTTTTGGACGGAATATGAACAAGTCAATGGAAGGGGGGAGGGCTTTTCTCCGCTCATCGCAGAGAAAAGCCGTCACCCCCGCAGCTATGCACTGCACACAAACCGGACAAATACGGGTCGGAAAAACTGACCGGTATTTGTCCATTGCCGTGGGGACATGCCCTTAAAGTTTTGGAGTCGGCAAGCCAAAGCCCCGACTCCGACTCCTCAGTTTCCCAAACCTCCGACTCCTGACTCCCTCATACATGGCGCATGTTTAAGTGATAACTTTACTGTAGTAAAATGGTAACATCAGGCTGTTTTATCACCTTGTGATACAATAATCAAGCTATTTAGGTAGAAAAGACACTGACAAGCAAAAGGGTAACAATGTTTTGATCTTTTTGAACACTTGTGGTAGAATACAGAAGGATTCAGGCAGTATTGGAAAACAAAGGTGGATTTCCCAGATACTAACAAAATAATAAAGATGACTGTATATAAAATTACAGTAGCTACATGTACAAATCTGTAGTGGATGGTGAGATATGGAGTCTGAAAGTCTCACAAGTTCAAAAATTCTTACCATTTTGCTTGTCAGTGTAAAATATATTTATTGGACATGACTTTAGAACACAAAAAATTGTAAATATGCAAAACACTGCCGGAACATTTGTGGAGTCTCTGAATTTGTTCTGAGAAATAGTATTGCCTCCATCAGATCCTGCATACAGGACCTCAAATCTGATCTTATTATTTCCAGGCTAGAGAATGGCCTCTCTACACTAACTTGGGTTGGGGCAAAGCGGTGACCACAGGGGCAACATCTCTAACAATATCAGGGTATAAAGGAATTGCCTCAGCCACAGTCAGTTTTGATGAACGGTTGAACTCTTCTACTTCTTTGAAAGCAGGTGAAAAATTTAGCTGAAATCTGTTTGCCATGAGAGCAGAATCTTTTCCCCTGGGAGCAGTAGCACTGGCCGGACCCAATTCCTCTTGCTCTTTGCACTGCATCGAACTAACTGGACCAACTTATTATATATTTTGGGAGTCGGAGTCGGTCCATTTTATGACGACTCCGACTCCTGCAAAATAGGCTCCGACTCCACAACCCTGGTATAATGGTAGCTCTTATGCAGTGATGGATGCTTTTTAATGGATGTAAATGAACACAGATGGACTCCATTGACTTTAATGGGATTCATCCAGGTACCAGTGTTCATAACCGCAGGAAGCACTCTGCTGGAGGGCAGTTCTTGTCATCAAGTATACCAGAAAGCTTGAAGAACTAGGATTTGAGCAATTTTCACAGTACAGACTCCTCATCCCTGTGACGGTGCTGAAGGATCCGCTCTGTTGCGTAATAGTTGGCACAACCTACGTCCATTTCCTTTCTCAGGCTTCTGGAGAAAGTATTATTCTAAAGTTTCTGAATAAACGAGGCCTGATTTATGGATGTTCTCAGTTCATGAAACCTAATCCTCATTTACTTCTACATCACCTACGGACAAATACAGCATACCCCCAATGACTCTGAAACCTCACATCATCCACGCACTCGTAGATGCATCAGAAGCAGGAGGATCTCATGTAATGACTTTTACATTCTTCCCCTTATATAGCTGAAGTCTGTAATAGTGGAAACCTTCTGTACATGCAGGACATAGTACTGCATAGCTACAGGTGGTGTGAACGTCATAGGAAACCTGTGCGCTGCATTTATTGCAGTTGAACAGCAGGCATAGTTTAGGCTGGGTTCACACTATGCTAAAGGGAATGTGTCATCAAAAATGACTTATTGTTTAACTCACATTTTTATGTTCAACACATTTTTTAAGAATTTTTGGTTATTTTTTATTTTTATTTTCCATATCACTTTCAATATTTTTTAATAATTCTTAAGTCCTGCAGTTTTCACTTTGGCCACTAAGCCTAGTAATAGTCTGACACTTCCTGTTCTGTACAGAAAGATTCTCCGTTGTCTGCTCATTATCAGCACAAAGAGAGTCAAACTGAAAGGAGACACCAATGTGAATAGATAACACAGGATCCACCAGTCACAAGAGGAGATCATCACAGTTCATCCTTTCACCTCCCTGCACAGTGACTTCTTCCCAGGTCACAGAGCATGACTAGAAAACTCTCCTAGAAGTCAATGGGACTGTGTCAGTCTTAAGTCTCCTATGTGCATGAAGCTACTGTAAAGCATCTCTCTGACTGCTGTTAAAGCAGTGCAAACAAGGCCTAGTGGCCAAAGCGAAAACTGCAAGACTTAAAGGGGTTTTGCCACGATCTCATTTCATACCTCCTGCATCCAGCTCTTAAGCTCTGTGTGCTCAGGAGGGGGCGTTTGTGATTTTTTTAAATTTGCATTCATCACCCGCGGATGAAATCCCAGGTTTTCCCCTCTTTGTAGTAAAAGGAAAGGTTGTTTTTGCAAAAAGCTGTGATTTGGTGAGAGGTAATGTTTTTGCTTCACGCACAAGGGTCCTATGTTAAAATTTCCCTGCAAAAACCCAAAACCTGTGTTGTTTTTTTCTTTTTATCAATCCCCAAACCTGTTTGGGAGGTTTCTTTTTATTTATCTGCACTTTTTGGGACTTTTTACAAAGGTGAAATAGGAGGGGGAGTAAAAAGGACAGAAACCCGGGGTTTGAACACCCCGTAGTGCTGGGGAGGAGGGGTGTTTGCCCTGAGCTTGTGGGGCCCAGGATTTAGGAGCCCCTTCCCTGGTCGTATCCCCTGGAGTGAGCTGAAAATAAATTGGACCCTTTTAAAAGGGGGTTTTTGCCCGATGAAATTGTTGATGGGGGGATCCTCCAAAAGGGGTTTTTTTAATCCTTTTCTAAATATATGTGATTACAAAAATTGCAGTTGGGGAGTACAGCCTTCCTTACATCCCCTTGGGGTTACTTCAAAGGGGTCTTTTTAGTTACGGGGGAAAAGAGTGGACGGGCTTGCGCGGAGAGCTTTTTTTGGGGGATGGGGGCTAAAGCTGCAGAATTTTTTTAAGGCGGGGGGTTTTGCAAATGTTTTCTTTTGTTTACAAAAAAAAACTAGTTGTAGGGTGTTTAGATACCTGCTTTATTAAATGACGGGGAAAAATGAAAAAGCTTTCTAACCCTGCTGTGTAGAAAGGTTTGCCCCTTTTTTGTTATAGGTTTCCACAAGTTAAAAGTTTTTTTATTTCTTTTCATGTCACAGATCCCTTATGAACCCCTGATCTCCGCTGTGTGTGTCTCTCTCTCTTTCAGCTCCGTGAAATTTTTTTACTTTTAAATTTGAATCTTTGCAGATAGGTTTCCGACAGTGCAATCTGAAACTGTCTAGCTGTATTGTGAATTTCCCCTGTTGTAAAGTTTTTTATTTCAAATTAAGTTTTGAGACGCTCCCTTTGGGTTTCCCCCCACTTTCCCCCTTTTTCCCCCCTCCCCTCTCCCCTGAGCTTAAGACTAATTTGTGATTTGTTGACATTCGGGCCCGTGTAAAGAGAGGGGTTTTGAATTTTATCTTTTCGGCAAATCCCCTTTAAGGAGCAGCTAAAAGGAAAAAACAGTGCAAAAAAATTTTTAATAATAACGAATGGTGAAAAAGTTTATTTCTTTTTCAAAACTTCCCCGTCCCAAATTTTTTCTTCGTGGCAACCCCTTTTAAAAATTATTTTAAAAAAATTTTTTTAAGTGATATGAAAAAATTTAAAAAAAAAAAACATTTCTAAAAATGTTGGGTTTTAAAATAAAGACGGGATTAAACAATGACTCTTTTTTTTTTGACAATTCCCTTTAATCACTACTTTTTTGGTGTCTTTGGGGGGGGCTGGAAAAAAAAAAAAACCACCCCAGCAGATAACACCGCGGTCCCATAAAGATTTACAGAGCAGACGTAGCCCGTATGATGGTTTTCCGGTGGCATAAGCTTTTCCTGCGGGACTCAATAGAGTGGTAGACTATGCTATTGAGTCTTGCAGGAAAAGCACGTGACTGCTGTGGACTGTGATTGGGCTGCAAATTGTTTTCGGAAAAATGAACGTTCAAAGCCACAGCAGAGTCACCAGGAATTTAAAGGAAGGGTTCCCAAAAGGTGGTATGATCCTTTCTTTTTTTTTTTTTTTTTATTTAAAACCCCCAGCACGAGCAAGATTTTGAAGGGGGTTTTGCCATAAAGGGATTTCATGCCTGATTTTTTTTTCTTCAGCTTTTAGGGGTGTGCAAAAGGGGGCATGGGATTGGGTTCTTTGAAAATTTCTTTTTATGTGACCCAGCAAACTTTAAAAATACCAGCTTTTCCCCTAGTGTCTAACTTAAGTCAACAAAGGGGCTGTTTTTTTTTCTTGAGTTGCTTTCCAAAAGTAGCTGAAGGGGGTTTGCACTTCTGTCTTCCAAAAATAAGGTCCAAGGTTCAAAGTCCCTTTCGGGAACCCAAAAACCTTTGGGTTTTGTTTTTTTTCAAATTTCACATACCTGATTGGATTTCTTTTTATTGCACTGTTTGGGCAGTTTCAGAGGGTACAGAGGATGGGAGTTTCAATGAACCCCACCTGCGGTTGAACACACGCAAGCCGCGAGTGTGTGTGAATTTTCTGGCAGGGAACAGACTAACAGTGGGGGCTCAGTGGAGAGGTAATATTGACCCCTGTGCGGCCGGGTTTTTTGGGGCTCACACCACTGGTCTTTTCCCCCCGAGACGGCTTATCTATGGATATAAAAGGGGGCAGCTAAAACAAAAAAAGGTTTGAGATTTTTTAAATGATGAAGGGGGAAAATGTTTATTATTTAATTTGCAAACTTCCCACATTATTTTCAAACTCCTTACGTCACAAAACAAAAAGGGTTTTTTTTGCTTTTTTTTTTCATGTATGCACATTGTAAAAAACTTAACAAAAGGGGCCCCAATTTAATCCGGGGTGTTCAAATCCTCTACTCCACGGGGTGCCCGTTTTTTTGACATGGGGCCCGTCAAAAATGGTGTTAAGAACCTTTACAACACGTGCGGTTTTTTTTTTGTTCCTTTTTTCCCAATGAGTTAATGCCAATTTTTTAAAATAATACTAAATGGTATTTGACTGAGGACCTAAAGGTCAGCCTGGGCAAATTGAAGATATCAGCTTGAGATCGCTGGGCAAGTCTACAATAGAAGATATAGGGGTTTGGGGTTTTGATCCCAGTTTGTTTAAAATTTTTTCGGCAATTTTGACAGGCGAGTCTTCTTGGTACAACTTGGTTCTTTGGGGATGTGATCTGGGCAGCCTGCAAAGTTGTGGGTTAATTATTAATCCCATTTTAAGGGTTGTTCATAAGGGTGTTTGCCCGGGGTGTGAACTTTTGTTTTTGGATGGTGTTTGGGCCCGTTATGGGGCCCCCTAAGGCATTAACAATGGCAGTGTGATTTTTTTCGCCAAAATGTAAAACACTATGGCTTTCATTGGGGGTGTCGCCAATGATTTTTAATTGTTTTTTGGATCCGTTCCAAGAATTGACATTTTTAAAATTTTTGGCCCAAAAAGCGCAGAGGAGCCCTTTTATAAACTATAGGGTGCGACCCTGCTGCATTAAACACGCACCAAACCACAGTTGTATCTTGGGATCTGTTGCGCTGCTTTTTTGGGATCGATTTCGTTTTAACGGGATCCAAAATTTTTCCCAAAAGTCGTGAAATACCCTAAGAAAAAAGTGTTAAGGGGGTTGTTCAATACAAGGTTTGTTTTTTATTTTTAAAGATTTTTGCAAAAAAAAGTCACTTACCAATATTGTCCATTAACAGTCCTACTTTTCCTAGATACCCCTTTTTGTATGGGCGGGTTAGCTCTTAGGTCGTATAGCTACGACCTGTTTGTTTTGATAGGCTCCCAGAAATGGTTGCTATAGCTACGACCTGGTTTCTTGCAGCCTAGTGGAAGCCAGTAAAAACCCCTGAATTTAAAAAAGAAACCAAGAAAACGGGATGAGGTAAAGGGGAAACAATTTAGGGGAGACAAACCCCTTTAAGAAAACGTGCCGCCCGTCTTAATTCTGCTTTTAATTTGATATTGTACATTTGGTCTATAAAAAAGCTTAAGGTGAATGTAAGGTGCTTTTTTTTTTTTTTTTATTATGAAACTTAAAATTCATGAAAGAGTTTTTTTACTTGGGGGAGTTACACAGAATTTGCGGTTGTTTCAAAATGTAATTTCACTGCGATATGCCCCATGTAGGACCGCTTTACGGTAATTCATAGCTTCTTGGGGTTTGTTCCAGAAAAGGTGATGGATAAAAAAAAGACCTAACAAAGCGAAAAAAAAGTAATACAGGGTTTTCCTTGCCGGCTTTGGGGCTTGAGAACCCCATGAATTGTATTGCAGTGTTATTTAGACTTTATGTATCACTGTGATTAGATTACTAATCACCGTGTGTTGGTTTTATTGGAGCACTGTATTGTGGTATTATTGTTATTTTAGCATTGTACTATGTACAGGGATATCCCGTTATCCGCTGGGCTTACGTTCCAGAAAAGTGTGAAAAGTGTGATGGATAACGAAGCAGAAATCAAATTTCTCTACAGTGTTGTATAATGTAAAAGAGGCATAAAGAACATTGTAAGGGAATACGTAAAGTTGATGGCGGGGTCCGGCACCCATAAAAAGTGCAGGAAAAAGGGGGGGGTTGCCTCCGGATATTGAATGTGAAAATGGGTGATCTGTGAAGTGGATAACGAGTTTTTTTGCAACATTGATGGTGATGTAACTGTGAAATGATGGATAACGGGGTGTTACTGTAGTATTCTGTAGCTATCTGTGCATTGTATGACTAAACTTTGTGTTGGGGGTTGAGATGCCAAAAGTGTATACTGCACAGAGCTGGGCTCGCTTCATCCGGAGTAATACTGAATGTGTCTTATCTTTTATAGGAGCTTCTGAGTCGGACATCTCTAGAAACCCAAAAGCTGGATCTCATGGCTGAGATTTCCAACCTAAAGATAAAGCTGGTTGGTTTGGAGAAAGAGAAGAACGACTGTGAAGAGTCTCACAATAAGGCCGAGGTTAGCGGCTCTCTACCTTCCCCCCTTCTCTCCTTCATTATATGTTGACGTATAGTTTTATATATATACACCGACATCTGTTGGACTGCGCCTGATTAGACCTTTCGGAGACTGACATCCAACACCTGCTGCTCTTCACCCCATCCACAGCTTCATGGGTGTATAGTCCTATCTATTCTCAGAACTTGCCTTCAGCTTCATTAACTACATTCTTTCTTTTATCTGATCTCTTTTCTCCATTTAAGTGTTAGATAATTGGTTTTGCTTTGCATCCAAATCTCTAAAGTGAGTGTAAATGCCGGACTGTGATCTTGGAGGCCTGACCACGCTGCTCATACAGGAGCCGGTTAGGTTTTTAATGATGAACGGGCAATAAAGGGAAGGTCCGTTTTTGACTATCAGTATTATCTTCTCTGTTTGATTTGTGGGGCGGTACCCATGCACGGACAAATTTCCGGCCCGGGTTTTCGGCCGGTATTTGTCCCGTTTTGCGGCCGTCCCCACGGCCGCGCGGGGGGGGGGGGGGGGGCGGATTTTCGCTGCGATGAGCGGAGAACAGCCCTCCCACCTCCCATTGAGAAGCACATCTTCCGTCGGGAAAACCGGAGGAAGATTGTGCTTCTACAATGTTTTCTGAGCGGACCGCCGGCGGCAAAACCGTTTCCCACGGCAAACACTGTGCAGTGGGGACTGCTGCACAGGTTTTGCATAGAGGGACCATTGTGCTAATTTTCGGCCGGTTTTTCGGGCGGTCTGAAAAACCGCAAACCCTTGCCGTGGGGACATGCCCTTACTGTTTTTATTCATGTTTTACTTTACTCTACACATTAAAGTGTATTAGTGCCTGGAAACTGTCAACAAGCAGACTATTAGCTGTTTACAGATTTTATTTTGACTTTTTTCCTTTTCAGTTCTAGCCTGTAAGAACATACATTGGGGCAGATTTATCAATAGAGCCTAACTATAAGGGCTTGTCCCCACAGCCCAGGTTATTTGTCGGTTTCTCAGATGGTTTGCAGTTTTACAAACAGTATGACAACTGACAAGCAACGCTCCCCCATAGACTTCAATAGAAAATCCGTGCAGCAGTCCCCACTGCACGGATTTTCCGCCGGACGGTCTTTTACACCGCCAGTGGTCCAAAAAACATAGAACATGTTCATTCTTCCGCCCGGTTTTCGGGCAGAATATGAACATGTGGGTGCGAAGGGGGAGGGCTTAAATCCGCCTTTCCCCCTGCATGCCAAAAAAGATCAAATACCATTTGGGAAATCCGACCGGTATTTGGTCTTTACCATGCAAACGCACCCTAAGACAGTTTTAAGTTAGACTAGATCGTCTTACATTGCACCCAGGCTCCGACTGGTCCACAGGGAAATAGGGGAAGCCCTCAATAGGGCCCCTTAGAGTGGTAGACTTGGAGTAGGTTTTTAACTGCATACATCCTCAGAAGAAGCAGAAAAGCAGAGAAAGGGGCAAAAAGAAAGAGGCCAAGTATAGGAGGCATGTACAGTCATTTACAGTAGCTGTAGGAAGGGCCCTAACAGTCTACCGGTGGGCCCAGAAACAGCTCAACTAGTGGGCCCCTATAATCAACTCCTCCTGTGGACCCTAGGCACCCCTGTCCGACACTGACTGCACCACATTTATGATAGTGTTCATAAATCTGGCACAGGTTAAAGCTGTCTAGTCTAACTTTGTACCACTTCTAAGTTGGCTTACCACCAACTACGGCAAAATTTTGGCATATGGCATTGCACACTCAGCCACTCCCCCTTCATATGAAGCTACGCCCTTTTGTCAAGGTCATGCCCCTTTTGTCGGACAACATGCAGAAGAGTCTAGAAACAGTCTAAAACACATACTAAATGTGGTGTGAAGCATGTGCAACATTATTTGTGGTCAAATTGTGCCAGAATTCTGGCCCAACTGCCTTGATAAATATGCCCTGTTGGGCCTTATGTATGAAAACGGTCTAGGAGTAAGGGCATGTTCACACGGCGTTTTTGGACGAGGTTTTCGGAGCGTTTCCTCGCCCAAAACCTTGTCCAAGACGCTTCCAAACGCCCCCAGTTCATTTAATTGATTCCTATGTAAAACCTCGTTGTAGTTCACACACGACAAGGTTTTTACACACTTCTTTGGAAGCACTGGAAAAGAAGTGTCCTGTCAATTCTTGAAGCGCGGTTTTCGGTGCGGTTTTTAGCGCGGTTTTGGCGTGGTTTTCGCAGCGGTTTTTGTCCTGGCTATTCATTTGTTTGGGTGAAAACCTCGTCAAAAACCTGATCAAAGCCTCGTCAAAAACCTCGTCTGAAGAAGCGTGTTTCAGGCGAGGTTTTGATGTGTTTTGGGCGAGGAAACGCTCCAAAAACCTTGTCCAAAACCTCATCTAAGGCTATGTTCACACGATGGATATGGCCACGGGTCCCGACGCGGTTTCCGCGGCCATAACCGCGCCTAGATTATTAACATGGTTTCCTATGGGAAACTGCGTTAATATACACACGCCGCGGGTTTGGCCGCGGCTCCGGGGCCGCAGCCAGACCGCGCGCGTGTGAAGAACTCTCCTGTCATTTCTTGACAGGAGTGCTCTGCGCGGCGGCCGAGCGGTGCTGCCGCGGGTGGTGCGCGGCTGGGATGCGGCTAGCGCCGCGGCTTGCTCCCTGCTCTTAATTTGCATGGGGGCAAGCCGCACCCCACACCACGCCCCTCCCGCGGCGAGGCCACGCCCACCGCCAGTGCCGCAAACCCGCGTCGGGAGACGCAAGTTTGCAGGGCGGCCCGACGAGGATTTGGCCGCGGCGAAACCCGCGGCCAAATCCGTCGTGTGAACGAGGCCTAAAAACGCCGTGTGAACATGCCCTAAGACTTTGTTGCCCATAGCAAGCTGAGCTCTGGTTGCTATGAGCTCTGATTGGTTGCTATGGGCAACAAGGACCGTTTTACTCCTAGACAGTTTTCATACATAAGGCCCATTGGCTAACATTTGAATAAAACTTGTTAATGACCCAGTCTGACCATTTAGAGGCAACCAAGTGTCACATCAGACCGTTCATAACCGTTGACATCGGCGTGGTCTGCAAAGCTACAGCTCCCAGCATGCCAGACTACAACCTGTAGTGTAGGCTTTAGACCACTACCCTAGTAGATGTACCACCCACTCATTTCATTTAGGTTTCATACATGAGGCTGTTGTCACTTCATCTGATTCCTCTCTCCAGATTTTGGCCGCTCGTGGCATGCCAACGACTTTGCAGCTGTTTAATGTCTTATATGTGCTAGTGACAACCACTCGAGCCTATAAAATCTCTTGTAGGTATTGATTTCACTTTCATTTGTCATCAACATGTCATAAGGGAAAGCTGTATGCTTGTAAACCTGACTGCTTTCCTGATACCTGCATTTGTGGCAAAAAGAAAAGTATCAAAATTACATGAATACCTTAGGGCTCGTCCCCACGGCAGAGGACAAATACCGGTCGGTTTATCCGACCGGTATTTGTCCTGTTTTAGTGCCGTCCCCACAGCCCCCGGTGGACGACTTTTCTCTGCGGTTAGTGCAGAAAAGCCCTCCCCCTTCACATTGCGATGTTCATAAACTGTCTGAAAACCGGACGGAAGAATGATCAACAATGTTTTTCGGGCGGCCAGTGGTTTGAAAATCTGCTGGGCAGAAAACCCGTGCAGTGGGGACTGTTGCACGGGTTTTCCATAGCGGCCCAGTGTGTTAGTTTGCGGCCGGTTTTTCAGACGGTTTGCAAAACTGCAAACGGTCTGAAAAACCAGCCGCAAACCGGTGCCGTGCGGACATGGCCTTACAGAGTTCTCCAACCTTCTAAGTTGGGTATGTTCAAATGGCGTGTTGGGTCCATTTTTAGATATGTGTTTGGCCCTAAACGGACCTAAACACGCATCTGACAATGAGCAGTGTGATTTTACATTGCTTTCAATATGAAACACGCATCAGCGTTCAGACGAGTGATCCCCGATGCGAGGTCTCATTGCGTCTTTCGGATCCGTTCCAAGAATTGATATTGTCAGTTGTTGGTTTGAAAGACGCAGCAGGAGCTCTATAATAAACTATAGGGTGCGATCCTGCTGCAGACAACACACAGCCAAACACACAGCTGCGTGTTGGATACGTTTAGGATGCGATCGCCCCTGCATTTTTGGATGCGATTTTTCTGATCAAAAACGGCGTGTGAACAACCCCTAAAAGTGGCCAAACCGATTCAATGTTTATGTACAGATCCCACTAATTCTGTTAGTTGATTTAATGTTTATGGGTTGATTGTCAGAAACCAAACACAAGGTAGGAGAGGATTGTACTCTCAAATGGGGTTTTAAAAGTTGATAGGCAGCAGTGTATATTAAGTAGCTTCAGAGTATTAAAGGGGTTGTCTCACTACATTGAATTCAGGGGCATGTTTACTGGCTTCTACTAGGCTGCAGTAGAAGCCAGGTTCTGTAGCTATAGCAACCAGTGCTGGCAGCCTATCAGGAGAGATCAAACAGGTCTGTAGCTATAGTGACCTGAGGAGCTGATGCAGCCAATACAAGAGGGGATATCTAGGAATAGGTAGGACACTGTTTATGGACATATATTACAAAGTGACTTGTTTTTGCAAGATCTTTAATATAAAAAGCAGCAATCCTTGTAGCGAGACAACCCCTTTAACTGAAAGGGTTTGGTGTTGACATCCTACTGCAATCCCAGATCTGAGCAGCAGAGGTTTCTACAGGGCACAAAAACCGGACAAATACCGGGCGGATAAACCGACTGGTATTTGTCCTGTGCCGTGTAAACGGCCCCTAGTTGTGTTGATCAGTCCATAATGTTTCAGGATAATGTAAAATAATCAGCTCATTTTATATCAACACAGTGGTGCAGAACATTTTAGCTTTAGGCTCTGTTCATGTAGAGTTTTCCCTTAATGGTCAGTGTATTTTCTGGTAAAGCTTCTGGTATATACATCTGATGTGTGGGTATATACATATATTTCCCCCTTCATCCAAAGGGGCCTGTACTGATAATGAGGAGACTGCTGAAAAGTTTTCTCTACAGAACAGAAAGTGTCAGACTATTATTAGGCCTAGTCTCAAAAATGGAAACTGCAGGACATTGTGATATGGAAAATTTAGAAAAACAATCAAAAATTCTTAAAAAATGTATTTTTAACATATAAACAGGAGTTAAACAGGTCATTTCTTTATGAACATTCTCTTTAAAGGGAACCTGTCACATAGTTTATGCCCCCCTTGCTGAGGTCAGAACAAACTCGTGTCAGACCTGCTGTTTCCAGCGCCTTGTTCCTTATTCTGTAAGATGCTGCAGTTTTAGAGTATTTATTGCTCAAATCTTATTCATGAGCAGGTGTTAACCCCGCCCACAAAAGGCTAGCTCCGCCCACCTGGTAGTTATTCACATGTTTCTACCTATTCAAAGTAATAGGTTTATCAGTTGAGGTGGGCGGGGCTAGCCTCAGGTGGGCGGGGTTTGAAAAAACTGACTTTGTTTGACTCTTTTTCTGGCTGAAAACTGCAGATTTGAGCATGAAATACATGAAAACTCCAGCATCTTACAGAATAAGGGACACAGCGCTGGAAACAGCAGGTCTGACACTGGCTTGTGCTGCCCTCAGCCAGGGGGGCAAAAACTATGTGACAGGTTCTCTTTAAGAAGCAGTTGAAGGTGGATGTGCCCTGGAGGTCTGACCCTCAGAAATATGTCCTCCGGAGGGTCCGAGTAACCCCAGTCCAACACTGGTCATGATCAGTTATGAGTTTTTCATTTGTCTGTATAATTTCACCTATTTCTTTTCTGTAATACATTTCTTTTACTTCCAGGTTATTCTTTTATGCACATTCTTTCTTTCTCGCCTTTTTGCAGTCTGTGGTCAATCTGATTAATGAGCTTCAGGAGCAGATGTGCAAACTCCAACTGGAGATCAATACTAAAATCCAAGAGAGGGAGACCCAGGCTAAGATAACTGACGTAATCGAGCCTGTCCAAAAAACACCAAATAGTGAACCCCCACAACCGGTGAAGTGCTCTGGTTGTGAAGGGAAGGATGTATGAGAAGTATTCTGGTCCTTGCATGGGGTATGGTTGGGTTATGTACTAAAGCACTGCTTTGTTAAAATCATATAGGGGCACATAGTGTACGTAACTAACAATTGCAATAGGTTTTAGTTGCTAACATAGCTACACAGTCGAGTCACATTATTATGAACAGCAGCTTGTATCCAAAGTAACCCTTGTGTGCAGCACAGACAGCAGCAAACCAGGCTGGGAGTGACTTAATAGGGGGTTGACTGTATCCCACAGCCGCTGGAGGGTCTGTAGAGCCAACACCACCATCCAGGGGCCCCACAGCTGCTGGAGGAGCCATAGAGCCAACACCATCATCCAGGGGCCCCACAGCTGCTGGAGGGTCCATAGAGTCAACACCACCATCCAGGGGCTCCCACAGCTGCTGGAGGGTCCATAGAGCCAACACCACCATCCAGGGGCCCCACAGCTGCTGGAGGGTCCATAGAGCCAACACCACCATCCAGGGGCTCCACAGCTGCTGGAGGAGCCATAGAGCCAACACCACCATCCAGGGGCTCCCACAGCTGCTGGAGGGGCCATAGAGCCAACACCACCATCCAGGGGCTCCCACAGCTGCTGGAGGGTCCATAGAGCCAACACCACCATCCAGGGGCTCCCACAGCTGCTGGAGGGTCCATAGAGTCAACACCACCATCCAGGGGCCCCACAGCTGCTGGAGGGTCCATAGAGTCAACACCAACATCCAGGGGCTCCCAGGCTGCTGGAGGGTCCGTAGAGCCAACACCACCATCAGGGCTCCCACAGCTGCTGGAGGGGCCATAGAGCCAACACCACCATCCAGGGGCCCCACAGATTTGCTGCTGGAAGGGCCATAGAGCCAACATCACCATCCAGGGGCCCCACAGCTGCTGAAGGGCCATAGAGCCAACACCACCTTCCAGGGGGCCCCACAGCTGCTGGAAGGGCATAGAGCCAACACCACCATCCAGGGGCTCCCACAGCTGCTGGAGGAGCCATAGAGCCAACACCACCATCCAGGGGCCCCACAGCTGCTGGAGAGTCCATAGAGCCAACACCACCATCCAGGGGCTCCCACAGCTGCTGGAGGGTCCATAGAGCCAACACCACCATCCAGGGGCTCCCACAGCTGCTGGAGGGTCCATAGAGCCAACATACTATCCAGGGGCTCCCACAGCTGCTGGAGGGTCCATAGAGCCAACACCATCATCCAGAGGCTCCACAGCTGCTGAGGGTCCACAGAGCTAACACACCATCCAAGGGCTCCACAGCTGCTGAAGGGGCCGCAGAGCCAACACCACTATCCAGGGGCCCCACAGCTGCTGGAGGGTCCATAGAGCCAACACCACCATCCAGGGGCCCCACAGCTGCTGGAGGGTCCATAGAGCCAACACCACCATCCAGGGGCTCCACAGCTGCTGGAGGGTCCATAGAGCCAACACCACCATCCAGGGGCTCCACAGCTGCTGGAGGGTCCATAGAGCCAACACCACCATCCAGAGGCTCACAGCTGCTGACATAAAAAGGGTCCCATAGGAGCCAACACCACCATCCAGGGGCTCCCACAGCTGCTGGAGGGACCATAGAGCCAACACCACCATCCAGGGGCTCCACAGCTGCTGGAGGGTCCATAGAGCCAACACCACCATCCAGGGAATCCCACAGCTGCTGGAGGTCCATAGAGCCAACACCACCATCCAGGGGCTCCCACAGCTGCTGGAAGGTCCATAGAGCCAACACCACCATCCAGGGGCTCCACAGCTGCTGGAGGGTCCATAGAGCCAACACCAGCATCCAGGGGCTCCCACAGCTGCTGGAGGGGCCATAGAGCCAACACCACCATCCAGGGCCCAAGTGTGGAGGTCCATAGAGCCAACATCACCATCCAGGGGCTCCACAGCTACTGGAGGAGCCATAGAGCCAACACCACCATCCGGGGCTCCACAGCTGCGGAGGGCCATAGAGCCAACACCACCATCCAGGGGCTCCCACAGCTACAGAGGGTCCATAGAGCCAACACCACTATCCAGGGGCTCCCACAGCTGCTGGAGGGTCCATAGAGCCAACAAAACCATCAAGGGGGTTCCACAGCTGCTCAGTTGGATTCAAGTTTGGGGAATTAGGGGCCCAGGGTAGTACTTTTTCAGGCTTTTCTAGCCATTTGACATATTGCATTGTCTTACTGGAAGATCCTACCCCCCCCCCCCTCCAGGGAAGATCCTACCCCCCCACTAGGGGAGAGGATCAACATGTATGGGTATACAGGATCTGCAGAGATCAGATGAATGGCCCAGAGAATGCCACAAAAAGATTCCTCTGACCATAAAGCTGCTAACAAGAGCTTGTGTTCTTCCAGCAATGGTTGCAGGATGTTTGTTCTCTGTTTCTCACCTGACATGCCAATGTCTATCCATTCAATGATGTAGAAAATATGACTCTTTGAAAAAGACAACCTTTTGTCAATCAGCACTAATGGCAGCGCTGCTCACATCAATGGCAAGTGGTACTCCATAGTTTCCACGTCGCTTATTAACAAAAGCGCCATTCCTCCACTAACAATACACTTTTACCACAGCAGCATGCGAACCGTTCACAAGCTGCATAGTTTCAGAAATCCCGCCACTCTTTCCCCCAAAAGCCAGTAATCATCCCTTTTTGCATCTCTGATAAATTGCCCCTTTTACCAATACGAATAAAGGGTATGGTGCAGCAGCCATAACACACTTAAACTGCCCCCCAAAGCCAGTCACCACACGAGATTCCTTCATGAAAAAGCATGTACAACCTCAAAAGGGGAAGTGGTATAAAAAGGGACCAAACGGGTTTATGCTTTGATGACATTCATTAATCTCCTAATTTCGCAGTGATATATTTATACACATTGAAATGTGATAGAGCTTTGGAAATTTTCGGAAACTGCTATAATTCCCTTAAAGCTGATTTGCGTTTTTTTACCAAAATTATATTTGCCATTTGCAGGGGTGTAGACAATAGAGACGTAATATTACATACTTTATGAAGGTGCTGGTTCATGCCACCACTTCTCCCTTCCAGTTTCCAAACCACTTCATAGGCCCCATCTCATCGTCGCCCTAGGGCTGTCCCTATATACACTCACCGGCCACTTTATTAGGTACACCATGCTAGTAACGGGTTGGACCCCATTTTGCCCTCAGCAATGCTACAATTCTGTCCCAAGATTCCACAAGTGGTTGAAACAAGCTCAATGGCCTACCAAGGGGCCCAAAGAGTGCCAAAGAAAATAGGTCCCCACCACCATGGAACACCACCACCACCCAAGCTGCTAACTTGGGATTCAAGGCAGGAATGGGGCCAGCTTTTCATGTTTTACCTTGCAAATTCTTGTCCCTAACTCGAAGATCCCAGCAGAAGATCCACACCTCTCAGACCAGGCAAGTTTTTCAACTTACTGTCCAATCTGCAAAATGATGTTGGCCCAAGGATGCCACAAAGATTCCTCGACCTAAGTCTACGTTTTGTTTCTTCCAGCTAAAGGATTGGCAGGTGGTTGTTCTCTGTGTTAGCCCATCTGCCTCCAATGTCTATCCTTTAACTGTGGTTAGAAAAATCTCTTGAAAGCCCTTTTGCCTCACCTTGGATGTCACACGGTGGTACTATGTTTCACGTCCTTTTAACAAAAGAACCATGCCCTGCCATACTACCTTTTACCTCTGGCATCAATTTAAAGGCATTTTCGAAACCCGCCACTACGTTTTTCCCCTTTTTGGCCATCTCTGTAAACCCTTTAAGAGAATGGGTTGTGGTGCAAAACGCCAGTAACACACGTTTCTGAAATACCAGACCCACCCTTCTACACAACAAGCATGCCAGTGGTTCAAAAAGGACTCAAATATGCTTTCTTCCCCAATTCTGCATGCATCTTTAAACTGCAGGAGATTTGATTTGAAACTGCTAATTCCTAAATGCTGATTTGCCCCCAAATTGCGGGTGGACATGGCTGATTATAAATTTAAAGGGGTTAACCCCCGATCCCCTTACAGTTTTAAACCTTTATAATAGTCCCCCGGTGAAGTTATATTCTGATTTACTAACAGAGAATGACAATTGACCAGTTTATAAATGGCCACCTCTACGGGGGGAAGATTTGCATGTTGATCGGTCCAAAATTCTCCTCTTTGTAGTGTTTTGTGTTCACGTCATGTTGCTTGCTGTAAGATGTATCCAAGTCTCAGATCTTCAGTGCTTGTTTGCTTTGCTGTGAAAATTATTTTCTTGAATATTGCATAAGACATTGCACGGTTGTTCTCAAGAGATGTCCATAAGGATGGTGGAGCTGTGGGGGTTGAGTAGTTCATCACAATTTGGGATATGTGTCCCCTAAATTTCAGTATGGAGATCACTATAGTCTGGATGATTCTTTTACAGGTCCGTGCTCCTGGAGCAATGCATTTTCCAATCCGCATCTCCCATCTTGGTGGTTGTAGGACTCATGAACATATTATGGTTCTGAACAAATGTCATGCCGTATTTCACCATAGACATCTGTTGACCCGTACCTTTATGGGCCTTCAGTTTCATTCTGTATGGGAAAAATATTGCTTGCTGAAATACCTCTGTTACAGAGTGTCCTGTGGAGACACCATATGGGGTGTAATAGCATTCATAGGGCCCCATAGCAAAATGAGACAGAGCCCCAACACCTTCTGATGAGAAACTTAAGCAGCAGTGAAGGTAGCAATAATTAAAGCTACAAATATAGTGCAATATACAGAGGCGTAACTTGAAGCTCCTGAGCCCTTTTGCAAAAAGGGATAACATGTGCCATTGACAATGCTGTGGCAGAAGGGCTTTTGGGGCCCCCCGCAGGCTGCAGGGCCCGGTAACAACTGTTACCTCTGCACCCCCTATGGCTACACCCGTGGCCATATCAGAAAGGCCACATAGTAGTGTTAGGTAGCAGTTAAAAAAAAAGTATTTTATAACTTTAATAGTGACAAAATCCATAAAAATAGTGATTTTAGCGACAAAAGCGAGACAACTTTATTAGCGGCAGAATTCGTAAAAAATTTATTGTAGCACCAAAATCTATAAAAAAAATATTTTAGCGGCAAAATACGTAAAAAAAACGGATTTTAGCTCCACAATCTGTAAAAAAAACTTATTATTAGCGGCAAAAGTGAGATGATTTTATAAGCGCAAAAATCCGTAAAAAATTGACTGTGGGGCTTAAAACTGTAAAAAAAAAAAAAAAAAGTATTTTTGGCGACAAATGGGAAATCATTTTATTAGCGTCAAAATTCGTAAAATGACTACAAGATTACATATAAATGCAATAATGCGCTTTACATAACCTTCTGTAGGGCGGAGTTACATCCAATGGCTTCATTTATGCCTACATTAAAAAACAGACTTGAAGGCAAGCAAAAAACGCGCCAAAAACACAATTCGAGGCACAAAAACGGCCGTTTTTTCAGCTGCTTTTGACAGGCAGTGGACAGAAAACTCAGTTTTACGAACGTTTTTAGCATTTCGTTTTCAGGTCTTTTTTTGTCCACTGCATTGTAGACAGAGCCTAAAACCTGAGGTTACTGCACATGATCTTAGCCAAAGGCCTTGAAAGCGATTGATAGTCATTCAGAAATTTTGGCATCTGAACCTACCCTTAGGCCTCGTTCACACGGCTTATTTTGCCGCGGATTGGCGCCGTACTGCGCGCCGGATTTGCGCTGCAGTACGGCGCCAATCCGTCCCTGTCATTACGGTAATATCCACTGCTCTCATAGAGAACAGTGGATTACGTCGCTCCTCCCCGCTCGGCGAATCCGCCGCGGGTGGAGAAAGTGACATGCACATTATTTACGGCGTGGACGCACCGTAAACAATGCATTGTCTATGGGGCCGGGAGCGGCACCCCCGCCGCGCTCCGGCCCCGCCCCCGGCCACCCCTTATTCACGCCGGATTGTGAGCTCAAGACGGCTCACAAATCCGTCGGGAATAAGCCGTGTGAACACGGCCTTATAGTTCAGCAACATTTTTATCGTTAGTTAGCCTTACCATGGTGGTTGGATTCAGGGAGGACCATCTATAGTTAGAATTGAACCCCTTAAGTCCACACATGCGTCCTTTCGTGCCATTGACTTGGTCTAAATTATGAGCAGGTAATAATTTTGTTAAAATATACAGTTTTGTCTTCGAGGTGCATTTTTTCACTTTAGAGGCAACAAATAAAATGTTTTTTGCCTGCAGCTAGACCCGGACTTGCTGAGACAGTTTCCAGAACTCTTTCACCTGTGCACATGCTTGCATGACATAGGTGGGAAAGTTCCTAATCACTGAAGAACATCAGACTCAAGTGTGGACAGGTCAGAGAGTGGTGACGTCTCTCTGCTGACTAGATGTTTACTGCATGAGGTTGAGCGTTGTCGATGAGCACTCTGAATGTTTTGCTTGCACGGCGTGGATGTGCACCTCTCACCTGGTGCTCATGGAGTACGTTTCCTTGTCTCGTTCACAGATGCTAATACAAGAACTGAAAAACCTCAAAATTAAAGTGGAGGAACTGGAAAATGAGAGAACACAGTATGAGTGGAAACTCAAGGCAACAAAGGTGAGCTACCGATCTGGAGATCTTTCTCCAACCTGAGCTAGCTTGCGTCTGCTCTTGACCACTGATGAGCAGACTGAGCCTGTACCGTAGTGCAGTTTATTAGATTGAGGCCTCATGGACACTGCCATAGTGTTTTCTGCCTTGATCGCTAAATGGCTGCAAAGATTTGAAGGTAAACATCGGTTTGTTCCCAATGCCACCCACATATTAACTGTGAGGGCCACATGTATAAAAACGGTTTAGGTCTAAAACTCACTTTTTTGGCCATAGTAACCTATGGGCACAAAAAGTGAGTTTTAGACCTAAACCATTTTCATACATGTGGCCCTGAATGTTAACCCTTAAACATCAGTCTGAACAGGCCTTAATGACCAGCGAAATGTTTGTTTTTGTCTCCCTGCGTTCCAACAGTCAGAAATTTTTTTATGGGGAAAAAGTTGTATTTTTTGGTGGCGTAGTTTGAATTTACATATAATTATTTTTTTTTTATTTCATTTTGCAGCGTGAGCATAAAGCATTTTTTGGCATTCTTTTAAAAAAATTTTTTTTTTACACCATTCACATTTCACACTAAATAACCTGTTAGATTAATTCTACAGTTTATTACGGTCGTGTGGATACCTGATATGTGTTGGTTTGTTTCTTTATGTGTAATATATACACAATAATTTATTAAATATATATTTTTTCCCATAGTTCATGGTTTTTATTTATTTTTTTAAATCCCATTAAGGGTGAGTTCACACAGCGTCTTGGGGCTCGTACCTGTACATGCTACAAGACACCAGTGTTTTAGAAGTACGCACTGGGGGGAGAGCTATGATTATCGTGGTTACAGGCCGTATTTCGGGGTGTAATTGCTCCAATATGCCAAGAAATACAGCCTGAAAGACGCTGTGTAAACATACCCTAAGGGATAGATATTTTTGCAATTGTTTTTTTTAAACTTAGTAATATATGAGCACACCCCTGCATGCTAATACATTGGACTGCTGTTAGCAGACTTGCTATGCAGACAGCCCTGGGGCTACTCTAGGTCCCCAAGGCTGACTGCATAGACATTCCCCGGGGTCTATCAGGCACTGGGAATCCCCACGACCCGATAGAGCAGGGGAATTCCCTTTGATCATGCCGTGGTCACAGACTGCAGCGATAAAGGGGTTAATCGACAAGGATCGGAGGCTTCTTCCAGTCCCTGCTGTTCACAGAGGCTGCTCTAGCAATAGATCTGTTAACTACAGCTCTGTTCCTAGTGCAGTTGCAGCGCTGGGAGTCGCAACCATATAGCACCGTTATATTCCACATTGCTGTACAGTGATTGTCATTATTCACTTTAGTCCCTGTACCCATTGTGGCTCACAGTCTAAATTACAGATTAACCTATCAGTATTTTTCTGAAGTGTGGGGGAAACCGGAGTACCCAGGAGAAACCCAGGCAAACATGGGGAGAACATACAAACTTTTCCTCAGTAAACACCACCACTAAGCCACCATGCTGACCATCCCATCCCATGTAGCCTTTCCTCCATACTGGGCTGCACAGCCCCCATCTGCTGCCGCACAGTCAGTGTTGTGTGCAGGTTTGGTTCTAGATTACGATACCTACATTTGTATAGCATCCGATTGGAGCAAGCCAAAGTTTTTCTGTCAAATGTATATGGAGTCCACCAGAGAGAGGCTTTGTATGAAATGAGACCTACAGTCCATGTCCAATACAACTCTAAGGCTAGTCTACACAGCATTGGACAAAAAACTGTTTTTTTGTCCAGTGCATGACAAAAACAGTCCAAAAAATGATGTTTTTGGCGCGTTTTGCATTTTTTTGACATGTTTTTTGGCACTTTTTTTTTGCAGAAATGCATAGTATTATAATTGCTGTTGATTTCTGCAAAAAAGGCACCAATTAAAAAACGTCAAAAAATGTCCGGCGCTTTACACAGACTTCAATAGTAAATTTTCTGCTCTGCTCTGTCGTTTTTTGCAACATGTTTCCAAAAAAGAGCAGAAAAAAAGTTCTGTGGAGACTATAGAATGTTTTTGCTATTAAAGTCTATGGGATCTGTTTTCAGTCGTTTTTTTTCAGCAGTTTTAGAAAACGAAAAATGCTGAAAATGCTGTGCAGTGGAGACCTAGCCTTAAGAGGGCTTCATAAAAGCACAGAGCTTAATACGTACTTGCCAACGGTGCCAATTTTTGTAGCAGACTCCTGCAAACTCTGCCTGAAAGTTGGTGTTTTTGGTATTTTCCTTCTTGAAATACCGTCGATCAAACTTCAGCCTCTGAGATCTGGGCTTGTAAATGTTGGCAAATTAGCGTAATATTGTCGTGTACTGGAGGCCTACAGGTCTTGGCTGTTCTTTACAGGTAGATTATGAGAACATGTAGCTGAGGTTGCACAGTTTATATAGAAGGACATGAAGGTATGTTAAAGGAAAAACCTTCTTTTGAGAGACATTGGGATGATTTATCAAAAAATAGTGCAAGGAAAAAGTAAAGTTGTTGCCCGTGGACATTAGGAATATTCTAGATCTAATTTTGAAAGGGTCTCTTGAAAATTACAGGTAAAATTTGATTAGTTATTATGGTAAATATTATGGCATATGTGTGCTATGGTGTCCCTCTATGATTCCTCTTGGAGTTGTATGAATACATTGACTAGATATTGTTGTCATCATGTCAGTAGGAGAGCTCACAGGTCCTCTGTAAGAAGAGAAAAAACCTGTGGCCCCTAGGACACCTGATTAATGGGGATCCCACCTCTCCCAGTTACATCTGCTCTCAAAGAGATTGTATGTTCTTAGCAGCTTCAGCTCTTTGAAAGAAATTATGCTTTAAATCACTTCTTCAAAGCGTACCTATATTTTCGACAATATGGCTCGCAGAGACGCTGTGGTGGGCCGGGTGGTACAGTTGCTGGGCAATCACGCCGCACCTGCAGAGTGTTGTACATGGGTCCTGTACTGATTAATGGGACCGGAGTACAATACTCTCCCGACATGGTGCAGTTTCTGTAGCATCTATAAGGCCTAGAGACTAGGAGCATTTCTGCACGCCAGATGGTCAGGCCGGAGATTGAGGATACGTTTCGCAGCTCCTCAAACGTGGGATCTGTAGGGTCACCATCGAATGCTCTTTCTAACAGAACCATCCTGTATCTTTTAACCTGTTTTTTAATATTTTTGTTAATCTAGGCTGAAATTGCACAACTCCAGGAGCAGCTGGCGCTGAAAGATGCAGAAATCGAGCGTCTCCAGAGCCAAATTTCCTCAAGAACAACTGCCCAGAATGAATCTGCAGAAAGAGGTAATAAGTGGTACTTTGTGCCTCATCACTGAAGGAACTAATAGGCAGAGACCAAAAAATACAACAAATTTTGAATAAAACTCTCCTACTGCTTTGAGTATACAGTTTATTTGGAGAGCAAAGTGTCTCCATGGTAACAGACTGCAAACAAACCCTATGTAGTCTGATCCTATAGTCATACTCTTTTCAATCTGCCCCCAAATTCTTGTTAACCCGTCACATACATTTGACATACATCTATGGGAGTATAGAGCGAGCTTTTAGGTTCAGCTGACTTGCTTCTAGCTGCCAGGATCAGAGATAACTTTAATCCTGGCCATTTAACTGATTAGATGACATAAACGTGACCGTGGCATCTAATTAAACAGTGATGCTGCGGTCCGGTGCGGCCCCCAATTAGCCATCCCTCGCAACATGATCATGGGTGCCGACCAGTTGTCCAGGAGCCTAATAAAGTACTCCATGGCTGCCATGTTAGTAGTCCTATTACATCCCAAGGCAGGATGTAATAGAAAAACCATATTAGAACAAAATTCTTCAATATTTATGTATTGCAGAATAGTGTATAAGCAATTATAACCTCTAGTGGTCAAGTACCCTAGGAGAGCTAAAAGTACAAGTAAAATTCAAAGCACCCCCTTTTTGCCATTTTACATACATAGTGGAAATTAAAAAAAATTAAACATAATTGGTATCGCCACGTTTGTAGAAGTCTGATCTATCAAAGTATAACCTTTTTTACTCACAATAGAAAACAAAATTTCAATGCCAGAATTGCTGGGTTTTTTGGTTACTTCTCCACCAAAAACATTTTAATAGTAAGTGATTAAAAAGTTACCGGTATCCAAAAAAAACCTGCACTTCAACGCACAAAAAACAAGCCTTTAGGTTACGTCTACACAGCACTGGATTCTCGTCAGATTTTCAGCTGATTTTAGTATTTTGTACCCAGCACTGTGTGGACCTCAATAGAAATGCCATGCTGTAGTCTACACAGCACAGGTTTTCTTCTGAAGCCGACGGCTGTCCGGATGAAGAAAGAACATTTTCTATATTCCGCTAGATACCCATCAGATTTACGTGCAGCCCATGTACAGGGCCGCTGGGAATCCGAAAACCGCACAAAAAAGCCAGCGCAACACGCTGCACGGAAGTTAAAATACCGTCGGATCTCCGACGGTATTTTAACTTTGCTGTGGAAACATAGCCTTACTTAGGTTCATAGTTGGAAATAATTGTTGGTTGTAAACAACTGAGCTGCAAAGCAAATTTCAAAAATAAAGTTTTAAAAAAGTGAAAACTTGGTGTTAATGAAACTGTACCAACCTGCATGATAAGGGTAAGGGTGCTTTTACCGGCAAAGACCAAATACTGGTCAGATTTCCCGGGTGGTATTTAGTCTTTTTGGCATGCAGAGGATACTTTTGTCTACTTTTGGGTTTTCAACCCCCTCCCCTCCCGACCCAATGTTCTTTTTCTGCCCGAAAACGGGGCAGAAATTGAATTGCCTAAAATTTTGGACCCCGGCGGTTTAAAAAACCCTTAGGGGGAAAATCCTGATGGGAAAGCTAAAGGTTTTTTCTTTTTAAAGTCTAGGGGGACAAAAACAAAAAAAAGTAGATTTCGGGGGCCTCACCCGATAGCAGTTTATTCTGATCCTCGGTCCCAGATAAATATCTGTTGTTTGACCACGCAAGGTTCCTTGGTTCAGGCAAAAGCCCTTTTAGTCACTAGAAAAGTTTCGGACCAGCTTTCAATAAAACACTTTTTTTATTCTTGTGTTAACAAACAGGTGAATATACAGGGTTTGGGGCAGGATAACCTTTTTAAACCTGTTTGTTAATAAGAAGAATAAAGAAATCTGACGGTACTTTAACATCACCGTACAGTGGTTTTGCCAAAAACCGCGGTTGGATTTCAGCCGGCCCAGTACATAGAAGGTTACTAGAATCCGCCAGAAGATAGAACATGTTCTATTTTCCGCGGAACCGGCGTTTTAAAAACTGACAAAGGAAAACCTTGGGGGTGACTACAGCTCGGATTTTTAAATTGGGGCTAGGGCCTGGTTCCAGTCGCATTTTTGCGGATTCTACATACCAAATTCACTTCAATCCAATGAGAAACCAGTGCTGTGTAGACATGGCCTAATATTTTAGATGCATTGGATCATGTTAGTTGCAAAAGTATTCATACCCTTTAATACATTGCAATCGTAGGACTGAGAACCCCATTAAAATTGCGAGAATAAACAACTAATTTCATAAAAGTAACTTTAATTTTTTTGCTTTCTTTACTTCTTCCCATCCCATAGAAGAAGTATTTAGGAGGAGGATAAAAGATAAACGTAAGCCTTCGTCCTTTTTCATTCTTGTCCACCACTGTCGTCTCTAATGCTACATTGCAATAACCTTCGTTCCATGTCACTGATTGCCAGTTGCTCGTAGCAAACAGACAGCTAACATTGTGTCAGCGCTTTTTCCACCTTCTCCATGAAATCATTACATCGTTGGGTCAAAATAATACCACGGCTTCCAATGTCTGGAATGGGCAAGCTGTCTGGTTGCTCTGTGTGTTGCCTGCAGTGTGGTGAAAATTTTTTAATTAAATTTTGCTGTTTTCATGGCCAAAAAAATTTTTTGTGTTTTTTGGGGGGCGGGGCGGGTGAAAAAAATTGGTGTGTGTTTCTAGTAGAAAATGTTGCTTATGGAATCAGAGTTTTTTTTTCATTTGACACATATAGATTGTATGAAATTATAAATGACTTTATTCAGTGAAAAAGTATTCCCAGACATGAAGGGAAGGGTATCTAAAATATTGGATATTTTTGGGACAGAATAAAAAGTTGGAAATAACATGCACGATCCACCATTATTACCAATGTCAGGCTGAAGATCCCCCTCCCCCTGGAATGGATATTGCACCCACAGAGCATATGATCAATATCTATTACAGGGCCACCATAAAGGCAGTATTGCTGTTAGAGTCCCTGATTTTTTTATTTATTTTTTCTTTTTTTGTAGAAAGGGCCTGTGGATATGGTGCAATATAGGATCTGGTAATGGGTGGCGGTATAGATGCCTCGGCTGTATGGGGCCCTAAAATTCCTGGTGGCAACCTTGAACTACTGTGCCGTCTGTGAATCATCCCATAAGACATTAGAGGAACGTGATTAGCTTCAAATCTTCTGCTGGACCTTAAAAAGGCTCTCCACTTAAAACCTATTTTTATTTATTCTAGTAGGGAAATCGGAGTTCGTAGAAGAGGGTCCCATGTCCAGGACACTTACCCTTTGGCAAGAGTAGAGAGTGGTTACAAAGACAGTTTCTCACTCTGGAGGACCTGCCTTGCACATACGACCCATTGATTTGAAAGACCTTGCATAAATTATTATCCTATTTGTTACTAATTTTGGTGGATTCTGCACATGGACTGGGTTTCTTTGATATTTTGTAAGTCATTGATTTGGATAGACACCGTGTAATGTTTCATTTCCCCTGTGGTGGCGCTGCAGGCACATTGAACAAGACTTACCAGTAGATTTTCTCACAGATTACAACTGGTTGCTTGGGGTTTCAATAGGGGGCACTATGAAGTCAGTTTATTGACACAAGACCCTTCTAACAGATAGAAATTGTCCAAAGAAGAGAACCTCATTTAAAGACCCATTCTTGTGGAAGTCTGGCCCAGCAGAGAATCCTATAAGAAATGTGGTGGACCAATCCAACCTGAATTATTTCTTTTTGGACAAAAATTTTGCATATTCTAGAAACCTGCAGGTGATTGGCTTCCTGATCCATTTCTAGCTGGTATATTGTGATTAGCTATAGGTATCTCCTGTCTGTGTAATTTAAAAGTCAAATGTTTTGGGTGCACATTCGATAAAGGGTCAGTTTGGGATACAGGCAGTCCCTAGGTTACAAACGGGATAGGAACTGTAGGTTTGTTCTTAAGTTTAATTCGTATGTAAATCGGAACAGGTATATTTATTAAATGTAACTCCAGCACAAAAGGTTTTTTTTTTTTGTTTGTTTTTTTTGGATAGTGCAGGGAAGGGTTTTTACATTTGCTTTTCTATCTGTGCCCCTGTCAAGAAGATTTCACCTTATTTTCATGTCATGTGCTAATGTGGCATGCTGGAACTTGTCATTCCACAGCTACTATCTGCTATGGAACTACAAGTGCCAGCATTCCCCATACTCCTCCATTTGTAACTAGGGGACAGATGTAAGTCAGAACGGTGTAAGTTGGGGACTGCCTGTATTTCCATCTCGCACATTTATGGCATATCCACCAGACCTTCAGCTTTCTCCAGAATTATCCCCCAAACCCTGGTCTTGCTTAGTGCCATGGCTGCGTTGAATGGAGCGGTGGCCAGAGGTATGGATCCTATGAGGCACCATAAGTGTTTGAAGCAGTGGTCTATAACAGAGGGGTAATTTAAAGCTTTTGAGCCACAACATATAATCTCTAACTGGGTGCCCTACACGGCATGTACCATTTATAATACTGGTGTCTTCTTATATGGCTAAGGTGCTTTTTTGACCCTTCTGGCACCAGCGCCTGGGGGCACCTGCTATCTCTGAACAACCTATACCTACACCTCTGGTCTTTTAACTTAAACTGCAACATGTCTGAACTACCAAGTATACCGCGTTTGAAATTATTATGCAAATAATATTGTTCTCTGATTGACCTAATTTGGTCAATGCAAGTAACAGTCAGAATAATATTGAAATCATCAACCATTGGAAAATACATCAAGTTTTACTTGACAAACCTCCCAATGATAACATTCTGTTCCAAATTATTCTGCATAACAGAGTTACAAAACATTTTCTAGATTGTAAAAACTGAAAATGGTTTTTTTTTGGAATTTGCAGCTTTAAAGAGGTCACATTTACGAATAAAAAGCTTTTTTAATAAAAACACCAAAACGGGCCAAGAAAATTGGGACCCTTTTTTTTTTAAATCCCCACAGAATTTTCCATCTGTTGAGTTTTGTGATTTTTTTATGTCAGAATCCCCTACCAGAGCTTTTTTGGATTAAACTCCTCCCACCCCAAGATCTTTTGCGGGGATACCCCCCAAAGGTTCCTTTTGGGTTAGTCTGTGGGGGGGTGGGGCCACACTGAGTTTCCTCCTTTTTACCCCCATACGCCAATGATTCTGAGTTTCTTTTTTGCAGCAGGAGCTGGGGCGTTGTCCGGCAGAAATGATTTTGTACGAAAAATTCACTCATAAACTTTTTTTTACTTTAAATGGCTTTTTTCCCCCCTTTCTGGGCCTAAAGGGGCTTCCGCTCTGTTCCCATATTTTGGCCCCAAAATGACTCCCCTAGCCCCTTGCGCGTAAAAGCCTTTTTGGGAATGGTGCCAATCCACCAACCCCATCCACTCCTCCATCCATCGGACCATCCAGTGTGAAAAAAAAGTGTCATCAGCAATGAGTCTTCAGTATGTGGGGCCCACGCGCCGTTTCTGCTTGTGAGCAGGGTTTTAGGAGTGGTGAGTATGGTTGGGGACAACGCAGCCTCTACAGGATCCTACACCCTGAGGTTCGCAGGACTCCAGAGTCGCCATCAGCTTCAAATACCCATTTCCTGCTTGGTAGTAGTTTTTGGCAGCTGCCCTCTTAATCTGACAAATTTGTCTGGTAGAAACTTTCCTCTGCCTTTATCTGCACGAACCCGTCTGTTGGCAAAAGAGACAGCTAAAGTTTTTCTTAAATTCTAAGTTTTCTACCTGCCAAGGCTTTTGCATATTTTGACGCTTTTTGGAGCTAAGGGTCCTTTTTCTTTCCCATTCTGCAAAAATCAGCCCTAATAAGGGTAACTCCTTTAAGTAGGGTTTCCTTTAAAGGACACCCAGGCAAACAACACAAATGATTGAGATTTTTTTCAGTGATCCAAGACCCGAACACAAAAACCATCCAAAAAGTTAATTGAAAAAAAAAAATTTAATCTTTTTGCACTTAAAAGTGTCTACTCAAAATGTCTGGCAAACAAAGGTGAAATTTAGGGGGTCTTCTTGCTCCTCTTTTTCCTCCCTTCCCCCCCCCCCCCCCCCCCCCAGCACACAGACAGCTCTCCCATACAGCAAGGAGGGCGAGGGGGTTTTTCTGCCAGAGTTAACCCCGTTTCCTGCCTAGGTCGTGCGGCTGCTCACTGCTAGATCAGCTGCCAAGTCGGGGAGACAACAGGGAGGGGCGATCTTAGTGGGAGAGGTCTGTGAAGCTGTGTAGCTAAAAGGGCAGGGGATGTAAGTTTCTATACCCCCCCGCTTGGGATCAAAACTAACATTCCCCCAACAAAAAACACGTTAAAAAACCAGGGGAGCTTAAAGTTTGTTACATAAAAATGTGTTCACTATTTCGAGAAATGGAGTTTGGGAAAGTTCACATCCCCGGCTGTTTTATTATTTAAAACAGAGCTCCACAGACACATCAGATTTTAGTAAAACAGGAGGAGCAGGCACCCAAGGGTTAATCCCCTACACAGAACCCCGAAGCTGAGCCCCCCCTCCCCCACTACAAAACATACTTGGGAGGGGGGGCTCTGTTCCCCCGACCTGTATTCAGAAAACAGTTGGGTTTACCAGGAATGGCAGCCCCCGGAGAAAAAATCAACAGGGCAGCTGCTATAGGGATTTCGAGAAGATGCACTCTAGTACCAGGGGTAACTCAAAAATCAGTAGGACATTTGTAAAGAACATACCACCGGGCCCCTTTATTAGGACACCGTCCAACTGCTCGTTAACACTTAAATTTTTTTAAAACCAAACCATGCGGGAATCAGTGCATTTAGCCCGTAACATGGGCAAGACAATCTCCTCAGTTCAAACCCCAGCACATATGGGGAAGAAAGGTGATTTGAGTGCCTTTTGAACTGACGGTTGTTTGGGGCCCAAAAGGGCTGGGGCTATATTTTTAGAAACGCTGATCTCCTGGGATTTTCCCAAAACCATTCTAGGGTTTTCAAGAAAGGCCCAAAAAGAAAAAAAAACCAGTGAGCGGCGTCCCGTGGGCGGAAATGCCTTGTTATGCCAAGGGCAAAGGAGAATGGGCAATGGTTCGACTGATAAAAGGCAACATGAATCAAATAGCCACCCTTAAAACCCAAAGGTAGGCGAAGAGCACTTGAACGCAAGTAGGGCGAACTTTGAGGCAGATGGGCTAAAGCAGCAGAAAACCACCCCGGGTGCCACTCCTTTCAGCTAAGAACGGGAAATGGGCCCCAATTTTCCCCAACTCATCGAAAGGGACAGTAGAAGTTTTGGAAAAAAAACGTTGCTGGCTGTGATTCTCGATTTCTGTGCCACATTGGAGGGTTTTAAGGCAAAATTTTGGCGCAACCTGAAACAGGATCCACCCTGCCTTGTTAAACGGTCGCTGGTGGGGTGGTGTCAGGTGGGGAATATTTTCTTGGCACTCTTGGGCCCCTTGGTACCAATTGAGCACGTTGCAACACTTGTGGGAAACTATGCCCCGAAAAATTTTAGGCAGTTTTAAGGGAAAAAGGGGGGGCCAAACCCCTTACTAGATGGGTACCCCAATAAAAAGGGGCCGGGGGTGTATATTGCAAAAGCTGCTTTTTTTTTAAAGATCTTTTAATTTAAAAACCCAAATTGACGAAAAAACCCCCTTTAAGTCAAACTTGCATAATAATTCAGAACGCGGTGTAGAACTTAAAGGATATTCCCCCAAAAGCATTCATGGATATGGATGAATTTCCTTTAGGCGAAGGTGCTGGTCCCACCATCCTATCGTTATGCCATCAATGTCTATAGTTAGACAACCTTTTTAAGGTAGGACTAGATGGTGCGGCTACAGCATGGCCGTGGTGTGGCCAAGAACACCACCCCCTATGCAACAGACAATGGTCGCACAAGATATCAAACTCGTGCAGTCATTGGTAGTTAAGCAGTAGTTGGGATCTAGCCCCACCCTTACTGTCAGCTGCTCGTTTTCCCTACAGTGGCCACTACAGGAGAACTGTAGTTATACACATGGTTATTCAAATTAATGGTCGTCCATGTAATCCATGAATGAAGGTCTACCAGAGTGAGAAGCACTGCTTTGGAGCAGCTGTTCACAGTGGGTCTAGAGGGGAACGCCTCTTTATGATCTGCAAATTAGGCATATGGAAAGGGGCTGTTAAGGGGAAATTGCAAAGTGTCCAAAAGAATGTATTATAAGAATAGTTCTATCATCATCCTGTCCTCCTGTGTTACTCAGCCTTGTATCAGTTGGTGGTGATCGGACTGGACTGTTCTTGCTTCACATTGTTGGAGAATATTTTTCTGATCAGGGCCAGCCTTAGGTTGGATTGCATCTTGGGCAGCACCTTCTATTAACACCTCCTCCTTATGGTGTACTATATAGTGCCCGAATCATTCAGCATTGATGCCTAATCAATACACTTGGAAATATAGCTGTATCCTGTGTAACTTCTTTTCCAAAGGTTCAGCCACTAAGGGCGACATGTATACTGGCCTCAAAAAGCTGTAGTAGACCAGCTCTATAGCTATAGGAACAGGCATACTCCAAACTTTTGAGCGATAAGTGCCTCGGTACCGTCCAGACACTCTTAAGTGCACCAACGTTTTGGGTCGTTCTGGGGGCATCGCACCGCATTCGTAGAAGTAGACACATTTATGATTCTTTGACGCCAAAACATTGGCACCGAACAGTTAGAACAGCCAGACCAGGGTAAGGTGGGGCCTGAGCCTGACTTGTGGTATTGGCACTACACTGTACCTGTATGTATGACCTGCAGAAGAACAGCCAGACCAGGGTAAAGGTGGTGCCTGAGCCGACTTGTAGTATTGGCTCTACATGCTCTGTATGTATGACCTGCGAAGAACAGCCAGACCAGGGTAAAGGTGTTGCCTGAGCCAGACTTGTGGATTGGCTCTACACTCCCCTGTATGTATGACCTGCGGGAAGAACGGCCCCGGGAAAAGGGGTGGTCCCTTTGAGAAAGGGCTTGTGGTATTGGCTTACACTCCCCCTTGTATGTATGACCTGCAAAAGAACGAACCGGGGTTTAAGGTGGTGCCTAAACCCAGACTTGGGGGTATTGGCTTCCCCCTGCCCTGTATTTTAGGGACCTGCGAAGAACAGTTTTCATACTTTTGGCGCGGGTCTATACTCCCTTTAAAGCGATTTAAAAAATTGGTTTTATCAGCGCCGGGAATTCATCCCATGTGTCCTAAGAGTACAATTGGAGAACCAAAATTCAGGGTCAGTAGCACCCCTTCATTCGTTACAAGCAATTAGTTTTTTTGCTGTCTGCATTCCCCAAAAAGGTTGCCTTGTTGTGATGTGAAATTTCAAAGATAGGGCCTATTTTCAAATTTCCCTTTTTTACAGGGGAAAAAATTCCCAAAAAAATTTGTTTGGGTTTTTAAACTGATTAAAAAAAATCACTGCTTTGTTTCTAAACCCCACATGTGCTTTGCATTATAAATCTGGGCTTCCAGCAAACCTAATCACTGCACCGTGTCACTGTTTTTGATGCTATCAATTTTTTTATTTTATCATTCACTATTGTAAAAAAAATTTAAAACTTTCTGACCAAAGTTTCAAGAATTTCAGGGGGCTAAAGTTGGGAAGGGAAAACTTTTACTACCCGCAAATTGAAAAAAAAGAAATCTAGTTTTAAATTCATTTTAATGTGTCAGTGGTTTTGGGGTTGGGGGGGCCTTGGGGGGCCCCCAAAGGTATTGATGTGGTTTCAACTGAAAGGGCCCAGGGGGGTTTCTGTAGTAATGCTAGAATATGTTTAGGAGAAGAAATGTGGACCATCTGAAAGCTCAATTCATAGATGTTGTGGCAACACGTTTATTTTAAGAAGAGATCTATCTAAACTGGCAGGTTCGGAATGACCCACGGGAAAAACCTAGTGGAGCCCTGGGCATGGTTGGCCTCTTGGCATGGTAGAACTAGGGCTGCTTTTCAAGGACAAAGGCAGAGAAAGAGGCCAAATGCAGGAGGCATTTTAAAAATATGGAATCAACACTTGGTGGGACCAAGGGAAAAATTCAATTTTGGGCCCCAGGGGAACCCAAATTCCCCTGGTGGGAAAGAATTTAAACAACTGCTGGGACCAAAGGAAAACCCAAAAACCCCTGGTGGGCCCAAATTTAAATTAACTGTTTGGGGCCCAGGAACCAAAATCCCCTGGTGGGCCCCAAGAATTAATTCAACTGTTTGGACCCAGGAACCGACTCCACTGGTGGGCCCCAAGAGTCAACCCATCAATTTTTTCTTTGGGCCTTGTCTGGGCTTTGTAAAATAGTGATGGGCCAAAAACCGTCTTTAAACTATCTTTAAATTTCTAAAAAATAAAGTTTATTTTCTTTAAATTGTTTCCCAAAATTAAAAAAAAAAAATGGGTTTTAAAAAGTATAAAAAAGGTCCATATTTAGGGGATTCAGAAGTCCAGGCCCTGAGATAGCCCTCAGAAAACGAATGTCAACTATGGGAAGGAAAGGTTTTTGAATAGTTGTTTCCTGGAAAATATTTAACATTTTTCTCTTGGATATTGGATCAGGCAGAACAACACTAGTAAATGTCTTCTGCTCCGATGTAAATTTAGGTGAAAAGGGGCACTTTTAAAACAGTGCAAAGGGCTTCTCTGTTGGGGGTTTCGGGACTTGGCAAAACCAAAGGAGTAAAGGAAAAGCGGGGGCGTCTACTCTGGCACAATTTGTCCCATGGAAACATTTGAGCAATAAGCTGTCAAGTCTCAGTTCTGGAGTTAGTTTTTCGCACATTTTTTCTACTTTTTCTGGGAGTTTTATTGTGGATTTTTTTTGGTTTTTTGTATTTTTTATAATCCGTAATTTGGGAATTTTTTACAATGGCATAAAGCAATATATTCCATGTGTTATATAACCATTGTTAAAGCTTCACAGATGAAGGGCCCCCCCTTTTCTTTCCTTTAAAGGGACTAAAATTTTTAGGGGAAATTTGGTTTTGTCTATAAGGGTTTTTGCCAGCATTATACATTTAATTTTTTTTATCTACCTTGTAGGACCTTCGAATTGAGGAACTTACAATGCTCCTAAACCAATACAGACGGGTAAAGAACTTTGTGATGGCAACACACGGTGAGTTGTGGTTTACCTTTAGTTTTCTTTTTTTCATTTTAAATTAGTGCCAGCCCAAATGGACCCAAGGGGGGGCCCCAAAATTTCCATATTTGGGGCAAAACTACCCATCTCAGGATAATGATCAGATGTATCAATGGATTTGATGCTTAGCTATAACAGGGGGGAGCGATGGGGATTTTCTTCATTGAAGCATTTTTTCTTTGTTTTGTGACAACAAAAACTCTTTGAATAAAAGTATTTAAATAGACAAAAAAAAGTGAGAAAAACCTTTATAAGGCGATTTCTACACAGCAATGTGAAAATTCCCGGGCCCAAAATTCCGACGGCATTTTTTCATTTTTGCGGGAAACCGCACTGACCTTTTTTTTGGGTTTTTTTTTGGTGCAGTTGTGCAAAATAAAGCGGGCGGATATTAGATTCCCGGTGGCCCAATACATTGGGGCTGTGGGAATCTAACGCTGGAATATACAACATTTTTCTTTTTCCCCCCCGGCGGTTTTAGGTTTAGTAAACCCCCTCAGTTAAAAATCCGTGCTGTGTAGATACAGCACGGTTTTTCTTTTTAAAGGGCTAAAAAGCGCGGGCCCCCGGGGTCGGATTTTCAGCGGATTCAAGATGCTGAATCCGCTGAAAAATCAACCAAAATCCAGTGCTGTGTGGACATAGCCTAGTTTAAATTAAAAACAGGAAAAAGGATTAAAAAAAACCCCAATTAATAATAAAAAAAAAAAAAATATGGATTTTTTCCCCCTTTTTTTTTTTTTTTTTTAAATTAAACCCTTTACTGTGTTATAAAAATTTGGATTGGAAAAAAGATTCTATTCCATGTTATGGTGTGCAGTTTTATATGGCGTGTCCAACCAAAAATTGGAGACACGAAAATAGAAGTTCGAGCAAAAAGAGTCGGTTTTTAAATCAAAAGCAAAAGAAAGGGCATGATTTTTTTTTGTCCGAAAAAATGGGTTAAGCTTAAACGTCTATTTCTGTGTCTCCAATTTTTGGTTGCCACATTTATTGCTGCTTTTATATGAGTGTATGTTTTTTTTTAAAAAAAAAAAAATTCAATAAATTGTGGACATTTTATTGGGTTGGATTTCTTCGTGCTGGATACCTACTGCTTTTGTACATTAACTTGTTTTTGGGCTTTTTGGGACTCTATGAAGGACAGAGCTGGCTACACTTCCTTCTATCTATTTATGAAGTGGTGCCCGTATTTTTTTCCTTATATATCATTTTGGGCCCAGTTTATGCCATAAATGGTTGATTTTGCAAAAAAAACAAATACGGGGGGGGGGGCCCCCCCTATGGTGAAGTTGTCGTGAAAAATTTACAGTATATCAGGGGCAAAATGTGCAACCCTTCAGTGATTGCTTTGTGCAAACTATTTTAGGGGCACAACGTTTCATAAGCATTTTACAGGACTAAATTTCTGAGTCTGTCAGCGGCAGCCGTGGGTCTCCTCTCTGAAGTAGCAAAGTCGCAGCAGCGGTGTGAACTCTGGAATGTGGAAGAAAAAATGCGGTCCCCGGCACTCATCTGTTCAACCTCCATGAGGCGTGGAGTAATTATTAGTAAAAAGTTTTTATTAGGTCTAAAAACAAAACTCTGAAAAAAGACCCAAAAACCTTCTACTTCGGGTTTGTACAATCAGGAATTGTGCCCTTGCCCCGGCCTACATCAGGAACTGTGTTCCGGGCCCGGGGCCCCTACATCAGGAATTGTGATCCTGACCGGCGCTACATCAGGATTTGTGATCCTGACCGGCGTTTAAATCGGGGATTTGTGATCATGACCGGCGTAAAATATTTTTTGTGCCCCTTGCCGGCGCTACATCAGGATTTTGACCCTTTGCCGGGTTTACATCAGGATTTGAGATTGACCGGCGTACTCAGGATTTGTGATCCTGACCGGGCACACCCGGGAATTGGGGTCCTGACCGGGTTTACATCGGGAAATTTTGTGATCCGGGCCCCCTAAACAATTCCTAAATTTTTAGTGCCGGTCAGGGCCCAAGGGAAAACGCGGTTGTTAGTGATTTTATTTCTGTTTGTTTTTAAAAGGTTTTAGCTCTTTTACGAGTAGTTTTTAGACCTAAAAAAAAACCTTTCCTTACTTTTTAATTTTACTCCCGCTTCAGGGTTTTGGGTTGAATAAAATGAGCCCCGGGGGGGGACCGCTTTTTTTTCTTCCACTTTTCCTAAAGGTTGATGGGTTCCCAGGTTCCACCTCTGCACCTATAGTGAGAACGGGCTTCTGAAAATCTCCATTCAGAGAGAGTAGGCTGCAGTTGCACATGACTCACCATTCTGTTCTATTGGACTACTTGGAACAGCTGAACACACCGCTCCCATAGAAAAGAATGGTGGGCAGTGTGCAAGCATGATCTCCTCTCAGTTCTAAACAAAGACTTCTGGGGACCCATTTTCACGATGGGTGCGGGTCCCAGGGGTGGGATCTGCATTTATCAGACATTTATCGATATGCCATAAATGTCTTAGATGGAAACACCCCTTTAAACAGAAGAGCTCCTCCGTTTTCTCCTTTGTTATTGGAGCAATGTGCTATCTTTCCAATCTCCAAAAGTTGTGTTGTGTATATGTTTTTATATCTAAACTATAGGCATTTTTTTAATTTTGTAGGGCTGTTTTATTTTCCATGAAAATATGAACGGCTATTGGATCATCATTTTCTTTTTTTGAAAAACCCTCTCGATGTTTTAGCTAAAAAAAATATGGTAAACACTGTGTGTGGGGTGTTTTTGCCAACCCCTTGATTTAGTTTCCCCCTTCCCAAATTTTGGGATGGGGGCCCGTTCCCAAAACGGGATTTGGGCCCCAACATTATCCATGGGTGGCCTCCATTTGGACATATTTTGAAGTCTTAAAACTTTACTCTTTATAGGCAGCCAGATTGGTTTGCCTTTTAGAAGGTGCAGCTGTGCTCACTATTTTCCCTGTTTTTAAACAGTAAATTTTGGGGGATGGGCCCCCTTTTTAAAAGGAAGTGCAAAATATTTCTTATTTAAAAAGGTGGGTTGGCATTAAATTTTTATATCTTAAAAAAAAAAAATGTGATTATTCTTACTCGGCTTTATCCCCCCAAATTTTGGCCCTACCACAAAACAGGGGTTCACAAATGACTTTGAGTTTAGTATATGCCATAAATGCTTGGTAGATGCGGATACCCGTCGTAGTAAGAGGGCAGGGGTGGGTTGCCAGTTACAGATCAATCCATGCATAGACATTACTAGAGAGGTGGTCCAGGTCAGAAAAATCTAGAACCGATGGCTTCTATGGTGATCTAAATTTATTTTAATAGACCAATGGCAGGTCAAGTTCTTGAGGTCACAATACCATACTAGCTAATAATACAGAATTTGGCCAGACAAGCCGGATGGGGCTTACGTTGGCCACATCTCAAAATGGGCCCTTCCAGTGTTTGGGAACTTTTTCTTTTCAAAAAGTTGCCCAAAATATTCTTACAGACATTTTAAAAAATTTTTTTAAAAACAGCCTTTCAAATGGGAAGGTTGATTTCCTTTGAAAAAAACTTTTGTCAACCCCCCTCTCCTTCAGCCTTGGAAAAAGGGGGAGGTAAAATTTTTCAGTCAAAAAAAATTTATGCCTTTTTTCTGGAGATTGTTTCATGTTTTGAGTGAATGTTGTGTTCTTATTTCTTAGGCTATGTCTACACAGCAGAGGTTTCCCGTCAGATTTTCGGAGGTTTTAGGCTTTTGTTACACGCAGGTTTTCCCGTTTAGATTTTTTGGAGGTTTTTGGTTTTGTCCTTTCCCCAACGAGGTTTCCCGTCAGATTTTTTAGAGGTTTTAGGGTATGTTTTTCCCTAGCAGAGGTTTCCCCCTCAGATTTTCCGGGAAAGGTTTTTTGGCTTTTGTATTTCACAGCAGAGGTTTCCCGTTAAAATTTTCGGAGGTTTTAGGCTTTGTCTACAAAAACCCGAGGTTTTTCCCTTTCAGTTTTTCAGAGGTTTTAGGGGGGCTATGTCACATAGCAAAGGTTTTTCCCTTTAATTTTTTAGAGGGTTTTTGGGGTTTGTCTTAAAATTGCAGAGGGTTTTTCCGTCAGATTTTTCCCGGGGTTTTAGGTATTTTCTAAACAGCAGGGTTTCCCCTCAGTTTTTTTGGGGAAATTTTAGTATTTTTAAACCCCTAAAAATCTAGGTTCCCCTTTTTTTTTCTGTTCTTTTTTTGGGGGCCGGCTGTTTTTGAAACCCTTTTTTTTAAAATTTCCCGGTCAGTTTCCCGCAAAAAAATTTACTATTGGAAAATCTATTGGGGAAACCCTGGGAAAGGTTTTAAAAAACCGGGCTTTTTTTTGGCATTTTTTTGGCACAGTTTTTGGACGGTTCTAACTCCCAAGGTGTTTATACAAGGTATATGAATTTTCTATACGTTAAAAACTGCCCAAAACATCCAAAAAAACCCCCCCGAAAAAACAAAAAAACAAAAACCACCTAAAAAAAACTAGTCGGAAAAACCCAGCTGCTTTTTGGGCAAAAAAACTGACAAAATAATTTAAGGTGCAAAAACGTTTTTTTTTGGGTTTTTGGTTTTTTAAAGGGGTTTTTTTTTTCCTTTCGCTGTGTAGGGGCTTAGTCTTTTTGAGGGCATGTTTTATGGTGAACGTGTGGATTTTATTCAAATGCAGCTTTTTCGGAAACTTTTGCCCGAAAAAAAAATCAACAAATAAACCCCTTTCCTTTTCGCCTCCCCCCTCGCGTGCCCCTCCCCTTTTCTGGGTTTTTTCTGCCAACCCTTTCCCAAACCCCTTTCAAAAAAACAAACCTTTAAAAATCTAGAATGGTTCCAGATTGCCTTTCAAACGCCTTAAAATTTATTTTTTCTTACTTTGCTTGGGGCCCCCCTTTGGAAATTTTTTTTCTATTTGTTCCCTTTTTTAAAGGAATGTAAACCCTTTTTGATTGGGTGATTTGGAAACTTTTACAATGCTCTCATTATAAGGCTGAGCATTTAAAAAAGGGGATTTTGGTTTCAACTGAGCTTTCATTTTGCCGGGGAACAAGTTCACTCTATAGAGTTAAACTGCCTCCCCCATTGACACTGCCCGCTGTCTCCCATAATCAGAAAACGGGGGGGAATTGGCCCGGTTTCCCTTTAAAAACTCCTGCGTTGTAAAGGGGCCCCAAAAAAGTTTAAATCTATACAGCTAAGTGTTTCCCCATTGACACTTGGGTTTCTTTCTCTATAATAAAAAAATAGCATTATTGTGCCCCCAGGGGCCTTAATGTCCTGTGTGTTGGTGCCTTATGTAAACATGAAGGGAGACAGATCTGTGCTGGATTCAACTGTAGTAACCGTCCAGCTGTGAGAGATCAGTGCTGAGTTCATGGAAGACTGTTTAGACTGAATGCAGGTATGTAAACAGCTCTTACAAAAAATAAGACTGCATAGTGAGAGGACAGTGACATGTGGAGGAGGGGGGGGGGGCTAGAGTCACACTGAAGCCAGCATGAACAGTGAAGGGGGGGGGGGGGGTGATGTCATCCCTTTTCAGTTAAGAAACGCCCAGCTGGGAGGGGAAGAAACGCCCCTGAATTTCAGGAAATTAGAGGATCAAGCTTCAAGAGAACAGCCCAACTGATGAAGCGATACATCCCCTTTAAAGGGGTTTTGCCACGATGTAATGTTGACGTGGGATCGTCCAAAATGGGTATTTAATCACTTTTCTAAATATATGTCGTTACAAAAAGTGAAGCTTGTGAGAGCTAAAGCTTTCTTTACAAGCCCTTAGTTACTTAGAAGTTTGCATTAGACACGACCAGCTCCAGCTGACAGGAGCTGATCTGGTCGCGCTTTCGTTGTCTGCACTTCTTATCTGATGACAGTGAACATGACTGAGCTTTCAAAGGACTGTGGAGAAAGTGCAGTGTATGAGGCTTTAGGCTGTATAGACAATCCACTGGTTTTACTGTTATTATTTGAGTGAACATTGCAGACGCTCCCTTACTTCTCCCTCTGTGCTCCTGGCTGCTCAGCCCCCTCCCCCTCCTCTCTGCAGCCTTCATGATTTGTTTATATTTTCTCCTGAGCCAGAAAAGAGGAAAGCAATTCACTTCATGGCAAAACCCCTTTAAGTGATATCTCCAAAGACTAAAGCCTTTAATATCAATTTAAAGGTGTATTCTCACCACATTGATTAGCTTTAAACATGTAAATTACCAAATACATTGCTGTTCTTCATTTCATTGTTAGAGCAGTTCGCACAAGCTTCCATAGGTTATTGACCACCTCTCTCTTCTCAAGCAGCCCTAGCCAAGATGGTGACATCACTCTCTGCTGTGTCTAATCAGCAGCACAGGAGCTTGTTTGTTTGTAACTGACAAACATTAACCCTTAGGCTATGTTCACACGGTGTATTTGCAGGGCGTAATTACGCCCCGCAATTACGCTGTGTGGACGGGGGCGGGAGCGGGGGAGTGAGCGGGGGGCCGGCACTTCGCCGGCCATAGACAATCACTGCTAGCGGCGTATACGCCGTTTAGAAAGTGACATGTCAATTATCTCCCCGCCCAGCGGCTTCGCCGGGCAGGGAGAGGTGACGTAATCCATAGTTCTCTATAAGAACTGTGGATTACCGTAATGAATGGGCCGTTTTCAGCCCGTAATTTGCTCACTTCGGCGCGTAATTACGGTACGAAATACGGCACAAACTTAGCCGTGTGAACATAGCTTTAGAGCTTTAAAGCCTTATGTTTTGCTGTTTAAAACCTTACATCACCAATGTAGCTTTAACAGGCTCAACTAGGAGTAGCAGAGTTGAAAATGTCAGTCACTGCTGTAGAACCACCCACAGCTGGCTGTGAAGTGCAGGCTTTGTGAAATGGCATGATGAGAAACCCTTTTAAGGATTTTTTTTTTTCTTGTAAAGTTCTCATTTTGAAGGGTTTTCTGAATGTTGTTATTTTTTAAATAACTTTTAGATCCTGGAGCTGAAACAAAATGAAAAAAAGCCATGCTCCTCCTCTGTATATACTCCTGTACCTGTGCCATGGTAGGATTGTCATGCGCCATTTCCTGACATCACCCTCTAGAAGTGGAAGCGGTGATGTCGGGAAATAGTATGTGACTAATGAAGCTCATCAGTGGCTGCAGTGGTAATGATCCTACTGAGGAAGCCTGGAGTAAGCAGATGAGCAGGGAGCGTAAGCACTGGGACAGAGGTAAATACAACAGTAAAAAAAACCATTTTTTTTAAATTTCATTTTTTTTTTAAATTTCAGTCCCAGTATCTTAAAACTATTTAAACAGTAAGGCTATGTTCACACGGCGTAATTGCGGCACGTATACTACGCGCCGCAATACGCCGGGTGTTTTGGGAGTCGCGCTGATCAGCGCGTAGTCCCAAAGCACGGGGGGGGGGGGGCCAGCCGCCCCCCGGCCCCAGAGACATGCATTACTCGCGAGTAATTGACGTGTCATTTATCTCCACGCACGTACAATAAGATCGTATTGTACGCCCAGGGAGAGGAAGCATAATCTATAGTTCTCTATGAGAGCTATGGATTACCGTAATTGCGGTGTGCATCTCGCCCGTATTAAGCGCAATACTCGGCAAAATATGCCCGCAATTACGCCTGAAAATAAGCCGTGTGAACATACACTAACACTCATGCATTTGCAAGAAAGGCTTAAAAGGATTGACCGCCTAATTTTTTTTACCATAGTAGTGACTATATAAAATAAGAAAAAGTTATACAGGCAGTCCCTGATTTACAACGTCTGTCCCCTAATTATAAACGGACACTAATTGGGCATTGCTTAGTGTACTGACATCACACTCTGAGTCATGTCCCATAATAACATCACAAGCCTTCCTCTGTTCACTGTGTCTTCTGGCCTGCACAACAAAGCAGCTGTTTCTTTAACTTCCACCTGCCTGACGGTGGAAACGACAGGTCTGTTCTTAATGCTCCCATGATGAGTACCATCCACCCCTTGCCAGCTGCCTCCAATTTAAAGTACTGTACTTTATCTGCATCAAAAACAAATAGTACATGTGTGGTATGCTGACAATTGTAGATGCGGAAACTACAGGTGCCAGCATTCCACACCTCACATTTGTTTAACATGTGCTGCTGTGGCATGCTGGCACTTGTAGTTTCATGTTCCACAGTAGCTAGTTGCTGTGGAATTACAAGTGCCAGCATGCCACAGCAGAAAATGAGAGACAGAAAGTGAGGGGAAATCTTCTAAAATGGTGCGCTGACAGTTTAAAAATTGTTAAAATCCTACCCTGCACTAAAAAAGTGAGCTGCCGGGCCAGTGAAGTCAGGCATGTGACCACTTTTTATTTTAAATGGACTCTACTATGACAACTGCTTCAACTGCCAGAGCCGAGAATGGGAAGTGTTGTCATAGGGACACAGAATAAGAGGCGCTTTAAAGAGAACTTGTCACAAATTATAGATCCAATTCATTGTTGTGATCACTGGTACCAATAGACCTGGGGTGCTATGTAAAATAATCGCAATCATGCCCCTGGCACCAAGTGGTAGCAGCACCATGGCTTTCAAATCATAAGTATTTCTGCAGAGAAAAAAAAAGCATAAAAAAAAAATTGTCATACCAATGCAGTCATGGTCTTTAAGCTTAATAGGAAGTTTTTAGGGATGATTCCTCTTGATGATTCATCTTTGAAGTGAAGTCGACCCAGCAGTAAGCTTATTGCCAAGTGTTCAGCTGTAGAAATATATAAGATCATCGGATATTACTAGGGTAAAGTGTTCCTGGACATACATTGGAAATGTGGTATCCTATGCTGTCCATTTAAATGAGTTAACCCACTAATAAATGATAAAATCTCTCTATGGTTTCTAGGGTCTTCTGAAAGAATACTTTCCGCTGGCAGTGAAGACGAAGTGGAAGCTACCATAAAGAAATTGATTCCAAAAAATAACCAGACTATGGAGTTATTAAAGTCAGAGGTAATTTGGCCGAATGTTGTTTGATTCCCATACATTTGATTTGGCCTGGCGACTTAAAATGATCCAAAAGCTTGTGGAATGGAAATAGACATGTTTAGTAGCAGCTACTTCCTGTCAGCCATATTGGTTCCCTTGAGGCGAATTTCTCTGTCACGAGATTAATCAAGTGCCATTAATATGAGAAATACCCGGTCTTAAGACTCACAACCTGGGTAAATTATCAAACGGGAACCCAACCCTCCTTGTTATATAACACTGAAACCTCCAGACCATAAACTACTACACAATATTGGAGTGTCTGTCAGAAAATAATTAAAACATAACCTTGATTTAATAAATTTAAAACCACAAGTGACCCTCTACATATCCCCAATAATAGTAGCAGAGAAAGGAAAATTAAATAAATATACCCCTATCTAACAAAGTCAAGTGGGTGCCCCAATAAGGGCGACTCCGACACAGAACCAGTCCCTAGTGGAAAGATCCTACCATTTCCCTGGATCCCCAAAAAAATGGCAAGATAGGGGTTACACTAGGGAATAAAGACAAACTGACACCATAGATTGAAAAATTGACCTAATTGATAGCATATAATGTCTTAGGATATATAGCTTATAACCAATCTCCAAAAACTTCAATAGGCAAGTTTTTGTAGATTTTTTTTTTTTTTATTTTTTTTTTTTTTGGTAGGGTTTTTGCACTAGGGATAGGATCTGGGTCGGCGTCGCCCTTATTGGGGCGGCTACTCCGCTTTTTTGTTAGATGGGGGCATATTTATTTCATTTTCCCCTTTCTGCTAATATTAGTTTAGGGATGTTTAGGGGTCACTTGTGGTGTTCTATGTTTTTATTATGAGCTAAAGCTATTAATGTATTAAATAAAGGTTCTATTTTAATTATCTTTCTGACAGACACTCTAATATTGTGTAGTAAATACTAAGGGCGAGATTTCCCAACAAGCCAATGCCAGTTTTTTCGGTCTATTTTGCGCCAAAACCACTTTTGGCGCCATATTCTTGTTGTAAATGAACTGTGGTACACCAAAACTAGGCGCATTATATGGCGGGAACGACACTTTGTAATGCGCCTAAATATGGTGCACTGTGCGCCCCCGTCGTGCACTGCGCCTATTGAGGCATATTACTTATGTTATGCGCCTCCGTCGGGCAATGCGCCTTGATAGGCGCATTACATATACTACCAAGGATATGCTATGTGCCGCGAGTTGCGCAGTGCGCCTTTTTTGACGCGATTCGCCTTTTTAGGTGCAATGCGCCTTTTCACACGCATTAAGTTTTCTATGCAAGGTATACCTAACGCTAGATTTTTGGAAGGATCGGACTTTCGGGTGCACTTTACGCTGATTTAATGCGCCTAAAACTGGAAACGCCACTTTTCTGACATCTCGCCCTAAGTCTTTATGACACTTGAGAAAAGATGTGTGTCCCCCGAAATGTCGTGGTTGTGTTGGGATACGCAATTAGGAACTCGGCTATAAGAATGAATATTGAGATTGATACCAAATATCTACAGGTGGGACGCCGGAAATCGCTTGGCATGAAGGTTATGTGCATCAGATTCTACAATGTAATATGAGAAAGTTGTGAAGAATTGTCACATTTTTCCCATTAAAAGTGAATGGTAGTTCTAAAGACTGTGAGCATTTCTCATATTAATGGCACTTGATTAATCTCGAGATTGTGTAAAGAGGTGAGTGCAGACCCCAGTGATGCTGTTAGCACAGTAACTGTGCAAGTACCTGAACAAGAAGGTGTATAGTGATAATTATCACAGTGGATGCGCTAGTTCCTCTGTCACTCAAAGAGTCCTCACCTCTTCCTGTCCTGGTCTTATTAGCAGTCTGTCCTGGTGCCACTGCCTTACATTGAGAGACTGTAGACCATGTCTTCATAACTGCCTGCACCTAACCCATTACTGCCAGGGGCATAGTTATAGGGGGTGCAGAGGTAGCAGTCACGACCGGGCCCCTGCAGCCCTAGGTGGCCCCAAAAGCCCTTCTGCCATAACATTGTCAATGGCACATGGTAGCTGAGGGGCCCATTTCTCTTTTTGCACTAGGGCCCAGAAGCTTCAGGTTACGCCTCTGATTACTGCTACCAAAGACCATGACAAAAGTTGTCAGAACTGACTTTCTATTGTCACCCATCTAGCTCCAACCTACAAGCTTGTACCTATACCTACCTTTGTCTCATACAGGTGTCATCCCCCGTGTCCTCTCCAACTGCACCAACATCACCACCTCAAAACATCCTGGAAAATGGGTAAGGACAGAAAATGACTGAAGACCATTAAATGTTGAATGAATAAATCTAAAAGTTATTGATCACCTTCAATTTTCCAAACTATTAACCTAAATGTTAGCCTGAAATTCCTGATTCGGTCCTCGACGTCTTTGATGTCCTGCATACAACCCCAGCCATATTAAAGGGGTTTTGCCACAATCTCATTTCATACCTCCTGTATCCAGCTCTTGAGTCTGTGTGCTCGTAGGGGCGTGTGTGATTTGTTTAAATTTGCTTTATCATGTAAACCCGCGGGATGACATCACCATGCCTTTCCTCTCTGTAGTCAAAGAAAGGTCTGTTTATTTTAAAGCATTGTGAGTAGCTCAGAGGTAAAGTTTTTGCCTCCAGGCACAAGGGTCCTAGGTTCAAATCTCTGCAGGAACCAAACCTGTGTTTTTCTTTTCTCTTTATCAATGTACATACCTGATTGAGGCTTTTTTTTCCTTTTATTTATTCACACTGTTTGACTAATTACTGAGGAGTATAGAGGACAGGAGTAGAATGACAGCACCTGGGGTTTGAACACTTAGAAAGTGCCTGAGAGGAGAGGTGATGTCTGAGCATGTGCGACCAGGACTGAGGAGCTCTTTGCTCTGGTCGTATCCCCTGGAGATGAGCTGTAAACAATGGATCACTAAAGGAGCAGCTAAAACAAAAACGGTGCAGAATTTTTAATAATAATGAATGGTGAAAATGTTTGTTATTTCATTTGCAAGCTTCCCATGTCAATTTTACTTCGTGGAAAAACCCCTTTAACCCATATTAACAGAAGGCAACTGGAAAAAGAGAGCACCATAAAAAAAGTTTTCTAAATTTGTCTCTCCCCCTCCTTCCCTATTATTGTGATCATAATCAACCCCAACTTAATGAACCACTCTTTTATTTTTTGGACTGTATCACAAAGGCTTCGCATAGAGCTCATATATATGTAAACAAATAGCATTTTGTCCGCTATCTTCACTCCCATTTTTGCCCGTGAAATTTCATCTGTTTGGTCATGTGACTACAGTCCGACCCACGCTCAATAACAGGGTCATTATCAGAAATTGGAAAGCTGGCATCTGCATGCATTACCTGGTTCCTACACTCTAAAGCAGGGGTCTGCAACGTCGGCTCTCCAGCTGTTGGGAAACTACATCTCCCATCATGCCCACTGATACAGATTATATAAATGCATGATGGGAGATGTAGTTTCCCAACAGCTGGAGACGCGAAGTTGCAGATCCCTGATCTAAAGGATAACATCCTAGGAACTGCCACAGTGTGGCCGAGCAATGTGCCAAACATATTGACTGCTGGGAGTTGTAGTGATTCTAGGGAGTGCATGCAGTAGCATTCAAAGGTAATGGTTTAAACACAGCTATAACTACACCTTGAATTACATACCGTATATTGCGCAGTGGTATATGGAAAAAAAAATGCAGAGTTGTCCGTTTAAACTACAATTTTGGCATGCCAAACATGGGCTGAAGTGTCATACAAGAGATCAGCGCCACAAAAATGAGATAAGGCTGGGTCCACACAATGTTATTGTCACGAAGCACGACTGCAGTCTAGAGCAGGGAACGTGGCATGTTTGCCTGCCCCTACTTACTTCTCCCTGCTCTGTCTGAGCTCTGTGATATATAGGATTATATGATAGAGGAAAGAAGCTGCTCTCTGTGATATATAGGGTTATATGATAGAGGAGAGGAGCTGAGCTCTGTGATATATAGGGATATATGAGAGAGGACAGGAGCTGAGCTCTGAGATATATAGGATTATATGGTAGAGGAGAGGAGCTGAGCTCTGTGATATATAGGCCATACATGCCAACTCTCCCGTTTTTGGGCGGGGGGGGTCCCGCTATTTGGGGTCCCCTCCCGCCCTCCCGGGGGAGTTGGCATTCCTCCCGCCGCCTGCAGGCGGCGGGGGTCCTTTAAATTACCGCGGGCAAGAGTAGCGCTAGTGCGCTACTCTTGCGCCGCGGGAACCGCTACTACAGGCGGGTGAAGCGGCCGCAGCGGCCGCCACCCGCCCGCGGTCTCACTGTGCGGGGAGGAGGCAGGAGGGATCGCTCCCTCCTCCCTCCTCTCCCCTGTATGTACGGCGCCGGTGTGGTGCGCCGTACATACAGTGTGAAACGGCGCAGGGGGAAGTGACGCGCGGACTGCAGGGGAGTGACGCGCGGCTGCTCTCACTTCCCCCTGCGCCGCTGGAAGAGATCGGGCAGGAGCTGGCAGCGCTGCAGGAGCCTGGTAAGGTAAGTGGATTTTATTATTTGATTTTATTAGCTTTAGGGGGCTCTACCTGGCTAACAGAGAGGGCAACTCCTGGCAACAGAGGGGGCACTACCTGGCAACAGAGGGGGCACTACCTGGCAACAGAGGGGACATCTACCTGGCAAACAAAGGGGGCATCACCTGGCAACAGAGGGGCGACTACCTGGCAACAGAGGGGGCATCTACCTGGCAACAGAGGGGACATCTACCTGGCAAACAGAGGGACATCTACCTGGCAAACAGATGGGGGCACTACCTGGCTAACAGATGGGGCACTACCTGGCTAACAGATGGGGGCACTACCTGGCTAACAGATGGACATCTACCTGGCAACAGAGGGGACATCTAACCTGGCAAACAATGGGGGCACTACCTGCAAAACAGATGGGGGCACCTACCTGGCTGACAATGGGCACCTTACCTGGCTAACAATGGGGGCACCTACCTGGCTAACAATGGGGGGCACCTACCTGGCTAACAATGGGGGGCACCTACCTGGCTAACAAAGGGGGGCATCTACCTGGCTACAAATTTGGCTCTACCTGGCTACAGAGGGGGGCATCTACTTGGCTACAAGGGGGCATCTACCGGCCTGTAAGGGGCACTACCTGGTTATGGGGGGCTACTACCTGGCTATAAGGGCATCTACCAGGCTTTCCTTCCAAAGCCGTTATGCAGTTAGGTGGAGTGGGTGTGGCTTTTTGAAGGGGCGTGGCATACCAACCAGATGGGCGAGCCCATGCAAATTTTTGCTGCGCTGCGCCGCGCTACGCGCGCCGCCCACTACATTCTCCTGCTTTTTCATTTTCAAAAGTTGGCAACTATGATATAGGGTTATATGATAGAGGAGAGAAGCTGAGCTCTGTGATATATAGGGTTATATGATAGAGGGAGAGGAGCTGAGCTCTGTGATATATAGTGTTATATGATAGAGGGAGAGAAGCTGAGCTCTGTGATATATAGGGTTATGTGATAGAGGAGCTAAGCTTTGTAATATATAGGGTTATATGATAGAGAAGCTGAGCTCTGCGATACATAGGATTATATGATAGAGGAGAGAAGTTGAGATCGGTCAGATATAGGGTTATATGATAGAGGAGAGGAGCTGAGCTCTGTGATAAATAGGGTTATATGATAGAGGAGAGAAACTGATATGTAGGGTTATATGATAGAGGAGAGGAGCTGAGCTCTGTGATATATAGGGTTATATGATAGAGGGAGAGCAGCTGAGCTCTGTGATATATAGGATTATATGATAGAGGAACTGAGCTCTGTGATATATAGGATTATATAATAGAGGAGAGAAGCTGAGCTCTGTGATATATAGGGTTATATGACGGAGTAGAGAAGCTGAGCTCTGTTTTATATAGGGTTTTGACCCATAGTGGTGATATAGAATTAGGAAAACATGGCTGCCTTTATCCAACAATGGTGCTGTCCATTTCTGCAGGCTGTGTCTGACATTGCAGATAAGCTCTATACATCACGTGGAGTTCAGCTGCAATGAAGGATACAACCCATGCACAGGTATGGTGCTGTTTCTAAAATAATGTAGCCTCGTCTTTCATCATTTACTAGATGGGTCTGGATTGGGCCATGTTATACCACTTGCAGGAAATATATGGGCTGTGTCCTCCCCAGATAGATGTATGTTTGTATTACTGTTCTGCTAAGTATCTTGACATAAAGCCATGTCGTCTTGCTCTGGAGTTAATTAATACAGAATGATGTGGTTCTGAGTTGCATAATGGATCTACTGAATGAGATTTTAACCACAGTGGCTGCAAATCTGATGCCAAGTTACTAACAGCACTATAAGCTGTCTTTTATAGCTAACATATCATGCCAAATTTTCAGCAACCTTGGAGTGAGCTTTTGCATTACAAGGAAGTGAAATTAAAAATATATATATTTGATTGCTGCCACCTATATTTTACTTACCTTACTTACATTTTACTTCCCTTTCCTGGGTGTAAAGTGAATCTTGGTCTTTTTATAATTGTGTTGTTTTTAGGACCAAACTTATGTTCTGGTTAATTTTCTTAACAATGGTAACAGCTTTAATTTTTCTGGTCCTGGTGGATGGACACTAAACACCCCCATTCTGCTTTGATTTGAAGCAGGTCATAATATATCATGGGTTTAGGATTATATTTGGGGAAAGTCCTGGGTCCAAAGACTTGGAAACAAACAAAACTGAATGAATGCTTTACATTTGTTTTCTTCCTTCATACAATGAAGCCACAAACTTTGCGGATGATCATGTTATGCAGTATGACATACAGTTGTAAAATCTCTGAATTATCCAGTTATACCAGACTATGACTTTTGTATCTTAAAGGGGTTTTGCAAAGAAGTGATTTCCTCACATAACAGGCTGAACCGTCCTCTTGAGTCTTGAAAAAAGGGGCGTTGTGTTTCTGTGTTTAAAAAAACAAGTACCTCCTCTGTGATGTCATCGCACCACCTCCCATGCACACTCCTGAGGCTGATATCAGTCTCTGTAGTTGAGCAAACATTGTTTGGCTAAACCACAGAGGATAACTGTATTGTGCACAAGCTCTACAGGTTTTGTGTTCTCCCTCTTAGGAGAGAAGATAAGATCCAATCAGGCAGTGTTCACGAACTGCTGCAGGGGGAGGGGGGGGCTGAGCAGGAAGCATCTGCATGTTTACTCAGATAATTACATTACAACCAGCAGATTCTCTATACAGCAGACAAAGGCTCTGTCACAGAGCAGAGGTAGTGCACATGCCCAGAAGAACTGCTTTCTTCTCCCCCTCCCTTCAAAGATCGTTCATGTGCCCTGCCATGCGCAAACAACGCAAGCATGGCCAGATCAGCTCCTGGTCGTAGCTAATGTAAACAGTCAGGAAACTAAGGGCATCTAAGCAACGCTGCAGCTCTCACAGGCTACACTTTTTTTCATTATATATATTTAGAAAAGTGATTAAAACCCATTTTGGAGGATCCCATGTCAACATTAGATCGTGGCAAAACCCCTTTAGACTCTGAATAGACAACTCATGAAGCGACTTAAACAACAAAATTTTAACTCTGACATTTGACAGGATTACCACGCCTAGCCCTCCTGAAAATCTGAACTCCCCAAAAGAAGAAAGCTTAGAGCACAAGAATAGGTGAGAAATTCCTTGCTGGCGACATACCCCAATCTATAATATGAGATTTCATATTACTGTTCATGGAGACTCTCTATGAAAAGTTGAATGTTTGTGATTGTGTTCTCTTCAGAGTCCAGCCCCGGCTACTGTCCACCAGCTTGGAAGATCTGCAAAGTGGATCTATGGAAAAGGTATAATAATCACACCTAATGTACAGCAGGGTTTAGATACGTCATCCAATTCTGTGTAATCGGGTAATGATTTATATTGCGAAATAATTTTATGACCCATGTTGATCAAAAGCAGGATAAAGTGAAAACCAGAAATGTAATTACATATAATAACTACCATGCCTAGTAGTAAAAGCCAGCTTTACTTCAGTAAAGAATAATAGAGGAGGACCTATGAAAATCCTGAGTGATCGTGAACCCCATGGCGGTCCCTAATTGTTAGACATGAGAATTTCACAGTCAGTGGTGATAATGGATCCTAGTCATGGCACAAGAGATGCTTAGTTGAGATCCAGCATGATCAGGCCAGATATCCTTAATTTACCATTTAAATCTACAAAACGGTCCTAAAGGGTAAAATCTAAGTTAGAACTTAGCAAAGCATATCCGTGGCCAAGGCAATACAATTCCTGCAGTTTCTGACATAGGACTGATATTGATTTTAGTTAATTATCCCTATAGTATTGATGTATTGTATATGTTCTGAGAGCAGTGTGAGCTGATGTATAGTTATATTATATTATATATATATATATATATATAGATATATATATATATATAATATATATATATATATATATATATATATATATATATATATATATATATATATATATATATATATTGCACAATTCAGATAAGGGCCCAGTTTATGTTATATATTCTTATAGCTAATATAATAAGTAAGCTAGGTGCATGTCTTCTAAAAGGTGTCTTAATTGTTGGTGGGGGCACAGATTTTCCTGCATGTCCACTATTTGCAATATTCATCGTTTACTTGTCTCAATCCCACACTCAAAAAAAATAACCAAAATGTTTGTTTTTTGTCCACATAATTTATTTAACAGTGAAACTCTAACCAAGGCAATAAAGTTTAATTTTTCCTACATATTTTAAAAAGTTAAGAGGTTGTCTCAACAGAAACTATCTCTGTCCCATTATGTTACCTGTACAGACCCACAAATAGTTATTAACACAAAATGGAAATGTCTAATTTTCATTGTCATCTACTCTAAGTAGGACAACTCTATTTTAGGACACAGGACACGTATTCAGTCTTCTGTGTCCATTCAGAGCAGAAGAATTCTGTATTGTCCCTTATGAACCAAGTCATTCATATTTTCCGCTACTGTCGAATATATAGGGATATGTGGTGTTATATATGTAACTGAACTGTGTGTTGTGTGACTAGCAGCATGGTATGTTCATTATCATTTAGTGGTCACTTTAGTTATACATGGCATTACTCCAACCCATTTACTCCTGGATACAGTCTATACTGTCCATCTATGGCTCTTCTACAACCATCCATAATCCAGAAGCCTGATGACAGGTTTGACTTTGTCTATGTATATTGTGTTCTAGGTAATAAGCCTAAAATTTTTTGCAGAGAATCTGTCAGGTAGTTTAAGATGCCCTATCTGAGAGCAGGCTATGATAGAGGTAGAGAAGTTGAGCTATATATCACAGATCAGCTCCTTTATCATATAACACTATATATCACAGATCTCCACTCCTCTCCTCTATCATATAACCCTATATATCACAGAGCTCAGCTCCTCTATCATATAATACTATATATCACAGAGCTCAGCTCCTCTAGACTAGAACTAGATATAACACAGAGCTTAGCGCCTCTCCTCTATCATATAATCCTATATATCACAGAGCTCAGCTTCTCTCCTCTATCATATAACCCTATATATCACAGAGCTCAGCTCCTCTCCTCTATCATATAATCCTATATATCACAGAGCTTAGCTTCTCTCCTCTATCATATAACCCTATATATCACAGAGCTCAGCTTCTCTCCTCTATCATATAACCCTATATATCACAGAGCTCAGCTTCTCTATCATTTAACCCTATATATCACAGAGCTCAGCTCCTCTATCATATAACCCTATATATCACAGAGCTTAGCGCCTCTCCTCTATCATATAATCCTATATATCACAGAGCTCAGCTTCTCTCCTCTATCATATAACCATATATATCACAGAGCTCAGCTCCTCTCTATCATATAACCCTATATATCACAGAGCTCAGCTCCTCTCCTCTATCATATAACCCTATATATCACAGAGCTCAGCTACTATCCTCTATCATATAATCCTATATATCACAGAGCTCAGTTCCTCTCCTCTATCTTATAACCCTATATATCACAGAGCTCAGCTTCTCTCATTTATCATATAACCCTATATATCACAGAGCTCAGCTTCTCTCCTCTATCATATAATCCTATATATCACAGAGCTCAGCTTCTTTCCTCTATCATATAACCCTATATATCACAGAGCTCAGCTTCTCTCCTCTATCATATAACCCTATATATCACAGAGCTCAGCTTCTCTCCTCTATCATATAACCCTATATATCACAGGGCTCAGCTCCTCTCCTCTATCATATAACACTATATATCACAGAGCTCAGATTCTCTCCCTATCACATCCTGCTCTCAGATATGGCAGCATAAACCACCTGACAGGTTCACGTCAAGCAAATACTGTACATTAGAGTTTTAATAATCAGAAACTATGGTCATTCAGCAATGGGCAAAATTGGTTCCAGTGTGAAGTTGCAGGGAAATTACTGATGGTTGGTGAATAGACCAGGGGCACAGAAAAGTAGTAAAATGGGGCAGAGCATCCGGTTTCCACACAACTTGTTCTTAAGGGCCAGTGTAGGAGAACTAGGACAGTGAGGGGTGTGAGACTTGAAGACCATAGCATGAAGAAAGAGCAGATCTGTCCTGATTATTATTTTGCTCTATCTTTAGGTCCAGGTCTTACCTTCCAGTGTCTTTCCTGGCTTAAAAGGGCTGTCCAGCCAAAAAAAACATACAAAAATCTGAACTGAGGCCAGGGTGGATAAAAAAAAAGCAAAAAAAAAAAGTTCTTTCCGTCTCCCTCTTCTGCCACTCTGCAGCTTCCCAGAATGCGATCTTCTTCACTTCTAGACTCTTGTCCCAAAACACCGAAGAGGGTCGCGCTCCATTCACTTACACTTACTCCATTGTAAGTACATGGAGCATGAGCCTTTCCTGTGTGTTGGGACAAAAATCCGTAAGTGAAGAGGAGTGGATTGTCAAGAGCTCCAGAGCAGCAGGGGACAGGTAGGGAAGCATAACTTTTTGTTTTTTTTTATCCAGCTTGGCAGCATTTTATATGACTTTTTTTCTGCCAGACCTCTATAAAATGTCAACCTAAGTAAATCCCAGTTGTCTGACATTTTTTGGGTTATGTCTTGACTTTTCTTCATACTTCTGTGAACTGATTTTTACCCAATGTGCAGTTTTTTGTTTTTTTTTTACTAAGCAATTGCCCCCCCTCATGGATAGGTGTGTGAGCAGTTGCTCGTCAGTATTCTGCACCTGTGCGGCTTCTCCCATGTAGCACTGGGGCTTTTATTGTCTCCTGCTGGGAATGTATATTTTGCCCTGTCATTGTGCTGAGGATGGCCGGGTATCTGTGGTTTACCGGGGACCAAATACAAGATTTTATATTATAGTCTTTTTAACATATCAAACTCTAGAACTATCTGAATGAGAACCTGTGAAATCTCCTGACCTGTCTGTTTTAGTAAATCCTTGTGTTCCCTGTGAAATAACAATTCTGGAGCCTCTTCTCTTATAACTCTGTGTTGTGTTGTTCCTCTGGTATTCTTTCTTTCTTCTCTGTCAGCTTGGTGGTACTATTAGGGGTGTGTCCGTGCACAATCTGGCATTATCCAATCAGTGCTGACAGAGTCAGTGTTCAGGGACACTCCCCTTTGGAAACTAGAATGATAACGCCCAGCTGACTGATTCAGTCATACATTTCTAGAGGGAATAACAGAGGAACCGCACAACACAGAGTTATAAGAGAAAAAATAAGGGGAAAAATTATTTCAGGTAGAGCCCCCTCAAAAGACAAGGGGACATTCCCTTCTGCTAGAGAAAAAAGGATTCAATCTCCAGAGGTGAAGAGCGTTCTTCACTGTAAGAACTGTAAATCTGTGGAATAGCTGCCTGAGGAGCTGGTCACAGCAGGAACAGATAAGGGTTTCAAGAAAGGCTTAGATAACTACCTGAAACTAAAGAACATTAATGAGTACGTAGCTATGTAAGATAGTGGATAATGGCTGGTGGCGGCTCTGGAGTCAGAGACAGGGTCTCCCCTGGAGAAGATTGGTTCTTGCCTTGTGGGTTTCAGGGCATTCACCAGTGGGAAGATTGGGCTTAATGTCCTCGTCTCCCTCCCTTCACCCACATCTTCCCCACTCTTGGTTGAACTTGATGGACACGTGTCTTCTTTCAACCGTACTATGTAACTATGAAAGAGAAGAGGCTCCAGGATTGTTATTTCACAGGGAACACAAGGATTTGCTAAAACAGACAGGTCAGGAGATGGCACAGGGCCTATTTAAGGGCCTTGGAGTAAAGGGGTTGAATGCCAGTTGGTTTGTTCCTTATTCTAACCATTCACCATGTTGTATTTGTACTTGTACTAACCGTTTGGTCTTGTCACTTCTTTTCTTCCTGTCTTGACACTGTGTAGCATGCTGATGGGGAAATCTCAGAGCCTGTAGTAACAGAGCCTGTTGTAACACCCGAGGTATATTAACTTTATTAGATCTACCTATCTTATTAATGAAACATTTGTGTTCTGTTTGTAGTTTGCAGAATAACTATCTACAGTTACATTTGCCTGTGTTTGCGGTTGGTCACCTTCATCCTACTAATAATTCAACCACCAAACCTGACAGGTGTCGCATGATAATACAGCATAATCAAATATAGTCATGTCTGCTGTAGAGATATTGTCATTTCCAGTGGCTTCCACCAGGGGCGTAGCTACAGGGGGTGCAGAGGTAGCAGTCGCTACCGGGCCCTATGGCCTGAGGGGGCCCAAAAGACCTTCTGCCACATAAGAAGATAACAGTACTATAAATGGCGCATGGTAACTGGAGGGCCCTATTCCACTTTTTGCACTAGGGCCCAAGAGCTTGAAGTTACGCCTCTGGCTTCCACTGATGTAAAGTGGGTTTGCTGGTGCACCCATATCATGAGACAAAGGCAGAAAGGGTAGGGGGTTGTAAATTTGCATGCAATTGCCAATTACTTACAGTTAGGTAGTGAGGCCTAGTGGTTCATTGTTGTACCCCTTGGGTCCACAGGCCTATGACACGTCCAGAACTGGCAAGCCATACCTTGTATACATTTTGATTCAAATAAACTAATTTTGTAGCAATGATCCAACAACAGCTTAACGGGGTTGTCTCCCGCCTTTGATTCATCTCACGTCAGTCCTGTTATCTTGGTTTCATTTTGAATTCAAGGCAGGGGCGTGTTTACTGGCTTCCACTAGGCTGCAGTAGAAGCCAGGTCTGTAGCTATAGCAACCAGTGCTGGCAGCCTATTAGGAGAGATCAGCAAAGAAAATGGATTAGCACCAGCAAAAATTTAGAGATTCTTGTTAAAACAGGCACAAAAAAAGCCACACAAGAAGGAAACGTTTGCAAATACAAACAGTCAGAGGGGTGGACATCTGACGCGTTTCGGGCTTAGCTTAGCCCTTAGTCATAGCTGTAGAATGAGAATACAACTGCCCTCTTATAGTGCATAAAAACTGACAATACACATAATGAAGTATAACAATACACACCTGTAGCTATAGCAACCAGTGCTGGCAGCCTATCATGACAGATTGAATAGGTCTGTAGCTATAGCGACCTGAGGAGCTGATGCAGCCCATACAAGAGGGGATATCTCGGAATAGGTAGGACGCTGTTAATGAACACATATTGCAAAGTGACTTGTTTTTGCAAGATCTTTAACATAAAAAGCAATCCTTGTAGTGAGACAACCCCTTTAAAGGTGCACTCTAGGCAAAACTGATGCATTGTCTAAGGTGGTGGAGAATGAGACAAGGATTCTCTGTTCTTTGGAGCCAAGTGTCATGTTCTGTCCCCCTCATCTCCTGCCCCAGCATTGGACTTAAGTTCCTTGGGCCCACCCTGTGCATATGTCTATACAAGACATGTGCATGTTCACTTTTAAGCACCTTTTGTAATTAGTGCAAATGCATGGTGTAACATCATATCTGGGGATTTGGAGCTGACTTTAGAACCAATGATGGGTCAGTCCTATCCTGTTTTGCACTTATCAGTCCTGCAAGGATAGATCAGTTTTGCCTTGAGTCTATACCTTCTCCTCCCCAAGTCTCCCTTGGCTGGGGTCAAAAGAAACTACAACCCCTCAAAAATCACTTAACTTCCTGATATATTAAAACTTAACCTTTAATAAATACCATATAAAAAAATAATACAGGATATTGGTAGGGTCCTTTAAGTTTTAATATATCAGGAAGTTAAGTGATTTTTGAGGGGTTGTAGTTTCTTTTGACAAATTTGTAAAATCACTAACAGTCTTTATCTATGGGTAGACCCAACCCTCCATGTAGTGGGTATTTTTTGTTGTCTGAAGTTGGCTGGAGTCACCAGCTTCCAAGATTAGGCAGGTGGCCTAATATCAGAGTGCAAGGCTACTAAGACTATGTCCCATTACCATGACTTCTTCAGGTTTAGCTACAGATCAAACCACACTCCCACCTATCCAGAAACTGGGGGCTCCCATTAACAAAGATGAATGTTGTGGTCAGTTCTCATGTTATACTGTATTCTCTAGTCTTGTATATTTTTGTGATAGTCAACCATTCTTATTAGAACTGTAATCCTTATAACTGCACTGCTGTTTGATGTTCTGTATCAGGTCTAACCACAACTTCTTCTAAATGACCTATCTATTTGTCCACATCAGAGTAAAGCAGATCCTAGGTACCAGACTTTGCCGGGAAAACTTTCTCATCCCACTCCAAATGGGTCTCATGACAGCTACAGAAAACCAGCGTCCCAGAATGCATTGCACATAAACAGCGATACCAATGGAATACAAAACCTGTGTAAGTGATAACCCTGATTATGTAACTCTTGTCATATTATATGTGAGACAGACCAGATTTTTACAATCAGACGGCATGTGAAGTCCGTGGCTCCAGGTACCATGTCTAATGGTGATCCACATAATGAATATGGCTGCTATGTCATTGGAGGGAGTTTCTTAGTACTTGGTCACACTTAGGGCTTGCAATTCTTTTCAAAGACGGACCCGAGCGGCGCTATTGAAACATGCAGCGGCGTTCTCTCATGTGAACGCCGCTGCGTGTTCAGCATAGACAGTAGTGAGAATCTCACTGCTAATTGTTTAGATCCGTCTTGGGGTCCGACAGAGCAGACCCCAAGACGGATCCCTAAAGCTCTTGTAACACGGAGTGAAAACTCCGTGTGAACAAGCCCTTGGTCTGATTTCTCCTCCTTGCTGTCTTGTGCCATGTTACTGTGCTTTTAGCAAAGGGATCACTTGACAGTTTCAAACTGCCCATGGGAATTGTGGTCACTGAACTACGCCATCTCCTTAGGCTGCTTCTACATAGATAACATAGTTCGTTGCAATTTACCATAGAGTTTAAGCTGGATAGCTTCTGGAGACCTATCTGTATGTGGGACCTCCCATTTCAGTGATGGCCTGCCCCTGAGGAACTTCCTTCCTATCCTTAGTGACTAAGTGACAAATACAGACTTGTTTCAGGAGGCAAGGTTCCTAGGTAAGTATAGATTTATTTTTCAAGGTTTAGAGAAGTGACAAGTGTTTAACCGATATCTTCTAATAATTTATTCTTGTGCTCCTCCGATATACACTCACCGGCCACTTTATTAGTTACACCTGTCCAACTGCTCGTTAACACTTAATTTCTAATCAGCCATTCAGTTGGCGGCAACTCAGTGCATTTAGGCATGTAGACATGGTCAAGACAATCTCCTGCAGTTCAAACCGAGCATCAGTATGGGGAAGAAAGGTGATTTGAGTGCCTTTGAACATGGCATGGTTGTTGGTGCCAGAAGTGCTGGTCTGAGTATTCAGAAACTGCTGATCTCCTGGGATTTTCACGCACAACCATCTCTTGGGTTTACAGAGAATGGTCCAGAAAAAGAAAAAACATCCAGTGAGCGGCAGTCCTGTGGGCGAAATGCCTTGTTGATGCCAGAGTCAAAGGAGAATGGGCAGACTGGTTCGAGCTGATAGAAAGGCAACAGTGACTCAAATAGCCACCCGTTACAACCAAGGTAGGCAGAAGAGCATCTCTGAACGCACAGTACGGCGAACTTTGAGGCAGATGGGCTACAGCAGCAGAAGACCACACCGGGTGCCACTCCTTTCAGCTAAGAACAGGAAACTGAGGCTCCAATTTGCCCAAGCTCATCAAATTGGACAGTAGAAGATTGGAAAAACGTTGCCTGGTCTGATGAGTCTCGATTTCTGCTGCGACGTTCGATGGTAGGGTCAAATTTGCGTCAACAACATGAAAGCATGGATCCATCCTGCCTTGTATCAACGGTTCAGCTGGTGGTGGTGGTGTCATGGTGTGGGAATATTTTCTTGGCACTCTTTGGCCCCTTGGTACCAAATTGAGCATCGTATGCAACACCTTGTGGAATCTATGCCACGAAGAATTGAGGCAGTTCTGAAGGCAAAAGGGGGTCCAACCCGTTACTAGCATGGTGTACCTAATAAAGTGGCCGGTGAGTGTATAAAGACAGTATTAGTATTGTCAGGCAACTTCAGATCAAAGGCTTGATACTGAGCAGCAGCCATCTCTGTTATCCTTCAACTTTACTTTCCTGGATTCCACCTTCCTGCAGTTTATGAAATTTCACATTCTGCTTCTGTTTTTTTTTTCTTGTGGAATTGATTTGAAGATATCACCAGAAGTGCCAGTGCCCCAGTATTAGGTACCGTACCCGTAATGGTTAAAACCGCATGCGTGTGATGTATTTCCTTCCTCAAGTGGAATCATTGGTCTTCGATGCAATCTTCAACTTTTAGTGGAGTTTTCCCAAGTGTAGACGTTTTGGGCCACATGTATGAACCTGTTTAGGTCTAAAACTTACTTTTTTGGCCATAGTAACCTATGGGCAAAAGAGTGCGTTTTGGAACTAAACAGGTTCATACATGTGGCCCTTTGTGCTTTCAGAATCTGGTATCTTTTTTACTTTTACAACTTGTTTCTTCTGTTATGGATAGCTCAAAAATTGGATTTGGTCAGATTAGACTAGCATACCTTGGGCATGAAGAAAGCAATAGACCAAACAGTATGCTAATATGGCATTTAATTAGCTATGTATAAATTCATTAAACAGGTATCCAAATTCTGATAAATTAGAATTAGGGTAGAATACTCATCAGTAATAGACGGACAAGTCCATGAAGTCCACGAATCTTTATAAAGGTAGAGAGGAGCAACTGGAGTCTCAGGCCATCCACACACCTCTGTGACATTTCGAAGAATAAACTTCTTTTTCAAGCTTCTGGGTGGGTGGATATATGTAACTAATTAAGTGAACACAACAGATGGCATATCTTGGGCCCATCAGAGGGAATGTACAGGAAGGCGTTCATGAAAGGTCCATCCTCCATCTTTTCTGAACAATAAAGTTCTGTGGGAAAAGATTCAGTAGAATTTGTATTTCATTCATTTAAATACCTGCTTTTTGTGTTTTAAGGAGTCCAGTGGGCGGTTTTATGAGTGATTCATCTCACCTCAGTCCTGTTTTCTCGGTTTCACTTTGAATTCAGGGTCGGGTTTACTGGCTTCTACTAGGCTGCAGTAGAAGCCAGGTTTGGTCTTCTAGGGTCAATTGTTCTATCCTTCGGTACTGTAGTCGGTCAGTTAGATCCTAGCTAGAGAGTGGGGTCCAACTAATATCCTAATAAACTCTTCTAGTCATGGCACTAGAATAAGATTTTGGCTTTGTTGCCCCAACTTTTGATTGAGAAGTGTTGGCATGATAAAGTTGGAGGATTACACCTTTTGATGCCATGTAAGCATGCATGGTTTTGTCTGGATTAATTGTGGGTTTTGAAAGGAGAATGCGCATGGATATCTGCTTGGCATGCTTTTCTGGGCATTGGAGCTGGTAGACTACTGTGTATTTGCAAAGAAAAATGTTTCTTTGTACATCTCACATTAGGAGAGAAAGGATTAAAGGGGTTTTCCAACGGTTTTGAAAACTTCCCTACCACCTCCCACTGCACTAAGATAAAAAATAATTAACTCATACACACCCCTCCCATCAGCACAGCAGGAGCTCCAGTGTTCCTTCCCTCCTGGTCTCTCACTGATGACATCACATTCATGGATCGCACAATGCTGCAGCCAGTCACCAGCATCTGTGGTCACATGCTGTACATCAGGGGGCTGCTACGTTGGCTCTCCAGTTGTTGGGAAACTACATCCCCCCATCATACCCACTGATATAGATTATATAAATGCATGATGGGAGTTGTAGTTTCCCAACAGCAGGAGAGCCAACGCTACAGACCCCTACTGTACATGACATGGTTTGTGAGGGATTCTGGGGAGACACCAGAGCTCTGACTGTGCTAGAATTGTGGTGTTTGGGAGGGTGGGAGCGTAAGTATGGGCTCATTTTTTTTTTTTTACTTTAGTTCAGTGGGGACAGTAGGAAAGTTGTCAAAAACCTTGGAAAACTCCTTTAAGTGTGTCGGGTGCAAAAAGATTGCTTATTACATCCTAGTTTATTCTAGGAATGCCAAATTCTCTCTTCCCTCCAATCCTCATTAAGAGAATAAATTGAAAATTAGCCAATCTGTAACTGAACAGCTACCTAGTGCCTGTTAAACTGTACATTTTCCTGATTGAGAATAGAGAATTGTGGAGTACTGACCAGAAATGAGAACAGAAATTACAACCATTTGCTTCACCCGTGTCAAACTCCTACTTCCACAGAGCTGCTTTCACAATTTTGCAAGTTGGTATTGGAACCAGTCAACAAGCGTGTTGTCAGACACACCCGTAAACAGTAAAGCAAGGGCTCACGTTATGGGGGTAAAATTAGTTTATTGATTTGACATCAATCTTTGCTATCAGGATAAATTACAGCAGAAAATTTCTCAGTCAAATGATTTCTCTGAGTTTATTACAAAAACAAAAGTTATATTTTGGGGTGTAAAAAATTCCAAAAGCAACATTGACATTACATCCCCCTCTTAATTGGCTTTTTATCTACTTTATTTAAATAATACGACCACTTTTGTTTAAGAGAAGAAAAAATTTTCAGACCATGGCCATTTTGGTTATCTTCGAGGCATAACAGGTGTGCGGACACAGACGCCATCTTGTGGGTGAAATAGTTTTATGGAATGTATTAGGTGAAATGTCTAGCAGCTTAGCTATGCTCATTAATGCAGTGGAACGTTAGTTTTTTTTCTACATCAGATAAATTTACTATCACTGGCATAAAGATGACACCTCCCAGAATACAAATCATGAAATCAAGCTCTACCCAAGCATCCAGCTGGGAAAGATGCAAGATTTCAGCTCTGAAGTCTGCAGAATTATCACTGTAAAAATACAGGGGCGGTAGAGCCTTCCACAAAGTTCATGAACACATTTTTATATAGTGCCCTCGGATTTTATGTTTACCTAGGTTACCCCCGATGACCTCATTGACTGATCTTGGGTGCCAGTGACAACTCCTTGATGTCTCCAGTCTAAGTGCCAGGTGTTGGCTTTCACTTAACAAGGAGTCATTGGCAGTCTCTGCTTGTCTCCCAGCCAAGTATTCCTCAGCTATGAATATAATATTAATACACATATTTATTTTTCATCAACCCTTGGTTTTGTCAGAGTGCGTCACCATGTCAGAATATTTACAGGATTTGCCATAAAATGGGGATTTTGCTATGGATTTTACTGCAAATTTGCTAAGATTTCCTTGTTTATATTGCCATGTAATGGATGGAACCTCAAAGGGGCTCTACATCCTAATGGGGTCTCCAAATTAACGTAGGATATAAAAGGTGCGGCACTGAGAAAGAGATCACACCAACTCCCATGTTGGTCTGAATACACTGTCTTTATTATCAAAAATGGCAGGTTTTATACTCCTTGTGTTAGTGAGATAAGAAAGCATCACATGGGCCTAGCTGTTAGTCTGTGTTTGGTTACATCCTTATTTGGGGTATACTCCCTTTAGCTCAGGAAGGTCCAAACCTCGGGTGTAGTCCTGGAAAGAGGTTTCATCTTGGATTATACAGCAGTTACCTCTTTAAACATAATATGTAGCTGCCATTTTAGAAACACATTAGAGAAAAAAGTTATACAGGCAGCTTTTACGTGCCGTGTGCAAAGGCATAAGTAGTGTTATACTAACACATTAAAATGGAGACACAAAGGATCACACATATAACACTTTTGTTCCCATCCACAACAGCCAAGGGTAAAATATATCAAAAATCCCGGAAATTTCCTCTACATATATAAGATTATGTTGATTTTTTTCAGACGCATATCTTTATTCTACTGTATTTGCTGCAATCTTTAGTGCAGATTGCACTACATACATCTGCAATAAGTTCACCACATCTGAACATATCCTTAAAGGGAACCTGTCACATTGGTTGTGCCCCCCTTGCTGAAGGCAGCACAAGCCAGTGTCGACCTGCTTGTTTCCAGCGGCTGTGCCCTTATTCTGTAAGATGCGCAGTTTTAGAGCATTTACCTCCTCAAATTTATTTCATGAGCAGGTGTTAGCTCCACCCACCAAGGCTAGCTCCGCCCACTAAAGGGTTATTCACTGTTTCTACCTATTCATAAGTAATAGGTTTGTCATTTTGAGGTGGGGGGGGGCTAGCCTCATGGGGGGCGGGGTTTGAAAAAAAACTGACACTCTGAAGGACTTTCGAATGACCCCTTCTGGCTGAAAAACTGCAGATTTGAGCATTAAATAAGGGAAAACTCGAGCATCTTACAGAATAAGGGAGACAGCGCTGGAAACAGCAGGTCTGACACTACCTTGTTCTGTCCTCAGCCAGGGGGGCAAAAACTATGTGACAGGTTCTCTTTAAACACCTCTTACAGTGGAGCTGGTGATCAGCTGACTGCCATAGGCCCGGCTTCTGGAAACTTTGACAATCACCAACTATGTGGGGAAATATTGGGCAGTACACTATATTTTTAATCAGGTGCACTCCAATATTAGGCGCATTACAGGGAGCCCGCAGCACTTTGTAATGCGCCTGAGATCGGGGGGCACGCTGGAGGCGTCGCACTACAACCGTACAAAGCTACATATTTATGACGTTTGAACGACAAATCCAGGTGCATTACTGCAGGAACAGGTAGAGCACAAGGGGATCCATAAGACATGTTACATGTTATAGATACAGGCCATTATTCAGGTTTGTTCAAAAGTTAGATTGCAAAGGTTCATTCCCTGATTCCAGTGCGCTATATATCTGCCATATTTATACGCCCTCTGGTTGCCCTACCATGTCCTGTCGTATGGCAATTGACACCAGGTTCGGTAATAGTATATATAAGGATACTGTATCAATCTGCTGTAGGAGAGCGTTAAAGCTGGGCTTTAATTTAAAGGGTGAATGCACAAGGGACAGGTTTGCACCTGATAAATCTGCACGGGATTACAGAACAGCCATGGGGATGAGATTTTACACGTCTTCAGAAGTGCTCCTGTTTGGTAACGACATTGCTTGGGCATTGTTCTCAGGGCTGGTGTCTTTGTCAATGCAAGAACATATGATTGTCCTGCATGAGCTGCCTATAGCCTGCTTCCTCTGTAGGCACAGTCAGGCCTTTGGTCAAGAGGGGGGTTTATCAGCAATTTCAGTTTTTGACTTTACATTGTGATCGTGCATTTCATCAAACAGGTGAAACCGAAAACAACCTGGACATCACCTTTAATGACCTCTCTTCAGGGGGGACAGAATCTGGGCCACATTCTCCGATTTCTCCAGAGGGCAAGAAGAGCCCAAAAGGCATCAAAAAATTTTGGGGAAAGTAAGTTTTCACTTATTTCTAGTTGAACTGTAAATCTGCACCTACCTTATTCGTATGCCATTAAAGAGGTTTTCAGATCTGACTGTTTCACAGAGCCTGCTCTGCATAGTCCGCTTCAGGCGTCCACTTCCTATTCAGGCTGTGGGGGCGGTTCTCACTTTTGGGTCCCCTTCTGTTTGGTGTGGGCTGTTTTCGCTTCAGGCTTCCCCCTTCTTTTTCAGGCTGTGGGCGGTTTTTTAAACTTCAGGCCCCTACTTCTTTCAGGTGTTTGCTGTTTTTACGCTTCAGGCCCCCTTCCTGTTCAGGCTGTGGGAGGGTTTTACATTTTAGGCTCCCAGTTCCCGTTCAGGCTGTGGGGAGGTTTTAAGCTTCAGGCTCATTCCTGTTTAGGCTGTGGGGTTTGGGTTTACGCTTCCCGGATCCACTTCCTGTTCAGGTGTTGGGTGTTCTACAGTCAGGATCCCCTTCCGTTAGGTGTTGGGTGTTCTACAGTTCAGGATCCCCCTTCCTGTTTAGGCGTGGGCTGTTCAAAAGCTTCGGCTTCCTTCCGTTTCAGGCTGTAGGCTGATCTACAGATTCAGGCTCCAACTTCCTGTTAAGGCTGTGAATGGTTCTACACCAGTGACTGACATTTCAGCTCTGCTATTCCTAGCTGAGTCTGTTAGAGGGAATTTGCTTACTGAATAGTTTAGACAGCAGGGGAGAAGGCTACAGAGATCTAAAGAGTTAAAATTTGTCAGTTAGAAAGATAAACAAACTCCTGTGCTGCTGATAAGACACAGCAGGGATTAAGATTACCTTTCCGGGCCAGGGCGCAGCCCAAATAGAGAGGAGGGTTTGGGGGTTAACCCTAGGAACCCCTTTTAAACAAGTAGGAGATGAGAAATCCCTTTAACTTAAAAATTAACGGGAAAAAAAAAAAATTTTCCCTGATCAGCAATGTTTTGGTAAAAATTTTTTTTATTTATCTTTGCCAACTTTTTTAAAAAGGGATGGGGCTAAAAAAACCCTACTCTGCTTGCATAAAAGGTTATATATTTTTTAAAAAATATATATATATATATATATTTTTTAAAATATATAAATATTTATATATTATTTAAAATATATATTTATTCATACACTCCAGGCCACTTTTTTTGGTTTTACACCTGCCCAAACTGCTCGTTAACACTTAATTTCAAATCACCCAATCACATGGGGGCAAATCAGGGGCTTTTAGGCATGTAGACAGGCCCAAGACAATCTCCTGCGTTAAACCGAGATCGAAAGGGGAAAAAAAGGTGATTTGAGTGCCTTTGAATTTGGCAGGGTTTGTTGGTGCCAGAAGTGTTTGGTCTGAGTTTTTTCAGAAATGCTAAATTCCGGGGAAATTTTCACGAAAAACCCATCTCTAGGGTTTAAAACAAAAAGGCCCAAAAAGAAAAAAACACCCAGTGAGCGGCAGTCCTGTGGGCAGAAATCCCTTGTTGATGCCAGAGGTAAAAAGGGAAGAAGGGGCAAGGTTTCCCGAGCTGTTTAGAAAGGAAAGTGACTAAATAGACCCCTTTACAACCCAAGGTAGGCAAAAGAGCTTTCTTGAACGCCATTTCGGCAAATTTTGGGGCCCTTTGGGCTACAGCGGGCAGAAAAAAACCACACCGGGTGCCACTCCTTTCAGCAAAAGAACAGGAAACGGGGCTCCAATTTCCCCAAAGCTCATCAAAATTGGGGCATTTGGGAAGTTTGGGGAAAAACTTTCCCTGGCCCTGATGAGTCTCGTTTTTTTTGCTGCGACATTGGAGGGTGGGGTCAAAATTTGGCTTTCAACAACATGAAAAAAGGATCCCCCGGGCCCCTTGTTTTTCCAAGGGTTTTCAGGCGGGTTTGGTGTCATGGTTTTGGGGAATATTTTCTTGGCCCCTTTTTGGGCCCCCTTGGGTTTCCCAAAAATTTGAGCATCTTTTAAAAAAAAAAACACCTTGTGGAATCTATGCCCGAAGAATTGGGGGGCAGTTCTGAAGGCAAAGGGGGCCCAAACCCCCTTTACTAGCATGCTGAAAACCAAAATAAAGGGGCCCCGGTGAGGGGTTATAAAAATAAAATATATAAAAAATTTTATATTATATATATTATATAGCGCGTGGTGTGTTTTATATACAACACACATGTCCCAAACCCGGGCTTTTTAAAATTCTTCTTTTCAGTTTAAGGAGAACCCCTCAGGAAACCCCAATACAGATAAATTTTGGTTTTTTGTTAAATTTTAAAAAAAAGAGGGATTGAGGGGGCCACGCAGGTGCAAGACTCTCGAGAACAAGGGATCCTTGTAACAAAAATAGGTAACGGTTATATGGTAAATTGGATATGTAGCATATAAAATACCTTCCAGTTGGACAGTAGATGGTATTTAGAGGCAATGACACACCATGACCGGAGCAGTCTTCCCTGAGACTTTGTAAAACCTTAGGGAAAATGCAAATAGGATGGAAATTCTGGGAACAGTGCACAGCAGAAAATCCACACTGAAACGGAACTGGTGCAGATGTTTTGCTGTGGATTTTAATACTGATTATACTAAAGTAAATAGAAAGAAAACTTAATATATTAAAATCCACAGTTGTGTACTTTGCTGCGGATTGGTTTTGGATTTTGACTTTCCCATTAAAGTCAATAGAGAAAATCCACAATTTCTGTTGCAGATATGCTGCAGATTTGATATGCTTATAGATTTTAAAAAGAAAGCCTGTGGGTTTTTTTATTGGAATCGGGGTTTTGGGATAGAGAAAATTTTGTTATCCACTGTTGGCGAGGTATGCAGAACTTTCACTTTCTGTTTTATGATTTATTCTGCTTTTTACTCCGAGATCTGGCTCCAAATTAAATAAACCTATATATCCGAGCTCCGTGCTTTCAAATGGGGTGCAAAAACCCCTGACAGGTTCTTTTTTTCATCTGTCCAAAAGCTTTTCTGGGGTTTTTTTTTTTCTGCAGGGTTTGGATGCGACGACTTAAAAGCTCATCCACTTTTATAAATTTCCCGTTTACGTAACAGAAAAAGTGCAAATCCTGCATCCACCCATGTGCATTTTTCCCTAAAAGGAAAACCCGTCACATTGAAGTGTTACTAAGCTGCTGTAACAAGTTTAGAGCAGGAGGATAAGCACTTGATAATAGTCCTGTGGGAAAAAAATTTTGTAGACTTAAAGGGGGTTTGTCTTTACCAAATGCTTTTTATGTTTAAAAATCTTCAAAAAAAATCACTTTGCAAAATTGCCCCTTAAACGTGTCCTGCCTATTCCTAATATCCCCTCGTTGGGTGCATCGCTCCTCGTTGCTATAGCTACAGACCTTTTTCAATCTCCGGGGGCTGCCACGTGGTTGCTATAGCTACAGACCTGTTTGATCTCTCCAAAGGGCGCCAGCATTTTTTGCATAGCTTAAAACCCTGGCTTCACTGCAGCCTGTGGAAGCCCAGTAAACACCCCCTGAATACAAATTAAACCAAGAAAACAAACTGAGGGAGATGAAAAAATGTATTTGAGACAACCCCTTTACAATTATTTAAATCCTTGCTCTTTCTGGGTTAAGGAGTCCAGTGGGCGGTGTTATCAGTGAATGACAGCCTTCCTGGTATGAGTGTGCATAAAGAAGGAGCTGTCAATCACTCATAACACCACCCACTGGACTACTTAACCCACGAAAAGCAGGAATTTAAAAGAATTAAATACAAATTCTATTGAATCTTTTCCCACAGAACTAATTAGTCTGCTCAGCTCCTCCTGCTCTGTAACAGCTCATCAGCAGATCAGAGCGCATCATCAATGTTACACGATCCCTTACAGCACCAAAACAAAAGATTTGTGCTCAGCATTAGTTGTCATCTTGCTTCTTGCTCTCTGACAGCCAGGATAGAACAGCTGGGTACTCTACCCACTGGTCACCTCTCGGCAAAAATAAGTTCCCCTTTCATGTTATAACTGGTAATTATACTTAGTAATATTATGCTTACTCAGATAAAGGCATTACCCTCAGGCTGTTGATGGGGGACTCTAATAAAAATGAGGTCCCTTTCAGGAGCTACTTGACACCAACACATTTTGGACAGAAGGTCCTGGTGCCCCTATCCTGCTCCCATGACCCCAGTACTTTTCTACTAAACATTCCATCCACTGTGAAGACCACAAGCCTCTATAGGTACTTACTGCCCATTAAAATGGGGACGAGTCTAACCTGAAAGGGGCTCCTTCTTTTCAGGAGCCACATGAGCGCACTCTATGGAATATAGCTTGTACTATTTTTTTTTTATTTCCCAGGAATATTTATACCTAAGGGCTCTGTCCATTTCCCCCATAAATTCCCCATAGCCCCCCTGAAAAATTTTGTTCTCTTAACAAAAAGGCCCCTTTCTTTTTGCCCAGTGATTAAAACCCGCCCCTTTTTTGCTCAGGGGATTTAATAAAAGCGGGCCTGTAACGGCGGGAAAAAGATTTGGCGGGGTCAGAAAGTCTTTTTTTCCCCGGCCCAGGGGGTTTAAAAGGGTCATACTTTAAACAAAGGGGCCACCCCCAAAAAGAGTTTTAAAAAAAGGGTGAGAAAAACTAGCCTTCGACTGGGGTCTACAAATGAGGGTTTTTTTGAAAGTCCCTTTGCTCCTCTTTGGGCGGGGGGGTTTTAAAAAAACAAATTTGTTAAATTTTTTTTTTTATTTTTTTTTTTTTTATTTCCTTTTAAAAAAGGGAAACTAGGCAAAAAAACCCAACCCAAAACTGCCGGGAAAGAAGCTCCCCCTGGCCTTTGGAGTCCCAAATCACTCAAAAAAAGATGAAAAATCGTCAGGGCAGGGGTTTCACATGTGGGTGACACTTAAATTTGGCCTTTTCCCCTTCCTAGATAGAGGGGGTAAAAAAACCCCTTTTTTGCTCTAAAATAAAGCACCAAACAACTTTGCTAAAAGTCCCCCTAAAAATTTAGTGTACCCCCAGCCCCCTATGCAAAACTTGGTGCCCCCTTCCCCCACCCTGCCTTTTTCTTCTTTCAGGCTTGGTTTAGGTTTTAAAAAACAGCATTGGCCCAAAAGAACGACCTGAAAACCAAAATTAAAAACGTTCAAAAAACGAGTTTCCCCCTTTTGGGTGACTTCTGTGGACCCCCTTCCACTGCCTGTAAAAAAGCGGGCCAAAAAAACGGGCCCCGTTTCTTTGTACGTTTTGTGGTGCATTTTTGCGGCTTTTTTCGGGTGCGTTTTTTTGCAGAAAAATGCACAGCAAAATTTTTTGTATGTATTTCTCCCAAAAAACGGCCAAAAAAAAACCTGCAAAAAAACGCCCCAAAAAAACATCTGTCGTTTAAAGATAGATTTTTCAATAGAAAATTTTTACTGCCCTGCTCTTTTGTTTTTTGAAAATAAAACAAGCAGAAAAAAAATTTTTTTGGGGAACAGGGGGAAACCTTTTTTTCCCTATAGAGTCTTAGGGGACAGGGGGGCCCGTTCTTACTATAAAACCCTAGGGGAGACAGGGGGAAAAGGGTTTTTTTACAAATAGGCTATGGGGGGGAATAGGGGACTTTCCTTACTATAGAGTCTTTGGGAGATAGCGGGACTTTCTCACTATAGAGCCCTAGGGGGAAGACAACGGGACGTTTTTACTATAGAGTCAAAGGGGAGACAACGGGACTTTCCCTTACTTTAGAGCCATGGGGGGACAACGGGCCCGTTTTACAATAGATTTAATTGGGACAGGGGGAAACGTTTTTTTATTTAAAAATTTTTCCTATGGGAGACACGGGAGTTTTTTTAATTAGAGTCAAAAGGGAGACAGCGGGACTTTTCTTACTAAGAGTCTATGGGAGACAGGGGGGACTTTCTTACAAAAGGGTCTATGGGGGACACCCGGGAAAAATTTTTCCTTACTATAAAAGTTATGGGAGACGCAAAAAAGTTTTTTTTTACTATAGAGTCTATGGAGATAGGGGGAAATTTTTCCCCAATATCCCAGTTATGGGGGGAGGGGGGAAAAACGTTCTTAAAAAGGGCCCTTTGGGGGACAGCGGGACGTTTTTTTCTATAGAGCCCTATGGGGGAAAGGGGGGACATTTTTACTTTTGAGCCCCAAATGGGAGCTAGGGACGTTTTTACTATAAGTCATGGGAGACAGGGGGACTTTTCTTACTATAAAAAGGTTTCCTATGGGGGGCCCAAGGGGACGTTTTTTACAATAGACCTAGGGGAAACCCAGGGGGAAACGTTTTTTACTTTTGAGTTTGGGGGAAAAGGGGGCCCGTTCTTTTTAAGAGTTAGGGGAGAACCCGGGACGTTTTAAACTATAGAGCCCCTAGGGGGGACGCGGGGGGGTTCTTACTTTTAAGCGTCTAGGGGAAAGACAGGGGGCCGTTCTTACAATAGGGTCAAATTGGGGGGACAGCGGGTTTTTCTTACTTTTTAAAAGGCCTTTTGGGCCCCTTTTTCAGTCTTTTTTTAAAAGCTTTTTTTTTTTAAAAACGAAAAAACCTTTTGAAAAAAAAAGGATTTTTTTTCTGGCTGTGTAGCAGAGCCTTACACTTAGAAAGTTAGAAAGGAAGCCATTTGGAGATCGGGAAAGAGGTTTCCCCCCAAGGATCAAAACCCTCTACATGGTTTTTGGGCTATAAAAAAGGTAAAAGAATTGGGTTCTCCAAGGAGCTTAAAAAAAAAAAAAAGGGGAAAAATTTTTAAAAGAATGTTTTTTCCTTAATTTTTTTTTTTTTTTTTTTAAAAAGAATTTTTTTACCAAAAGCATCATTAAAATTCTAAAAACCAATGTTTTTTTGCCTTTTATAAAAAAGGGAAAGTTCTTTTAAAAATTTTTTGAAATCCTGTACACAAAATAATGGCCCGAAACCCGGAGTTTCCCCGGTTTTTTATATTTTTTACCCCCTTAAAAACCCAAAACCCCCCCCCCCCCCCCCACCAAAGCCCCCCCCCCGGGCTCCCCCCCTTTTACCCCCAAAACTCAATGTCAAATTTCCCCCCAAATTTCCCTTTTTCTTTTTTTTTCTTTTAAATAAAATCCGTATATTTAAAAGGTTCCGGGATTTTTCCTAATTTCCTCTTTTCAAAAGGGTAGGGAAAATTAAGTTTTCCTTTTCGGGAAAAAAATGATTTGGAGCACTTATTTTTATCCCTTTCCGAACTTTTTTTTTCTATAAAAAACATACCCTCTAAAAAAATTTTCCCTTTCATTCCTCCCCACCCTGGGGAACGAGGGTTTGATCCAGTGCCTCAAAAATGCAACCCCTTCCCACTCCCAAAAAAAGAGCATACAGGGAACCCCTTTTTAAATCTGGACACCAAAATTTCCCCCCCTTGGGGCCCTCCGACGAATCTTTTGACTTTTTAAAAATAAAAGAAAAAGAACCTCGGGGTCCCAAATAGGATTTTCTTTCCCCCCAAAAATTTTTTTTAAAACCAACACCGATTTTTCCTGGGGGGTTGCCTCTAATTTCATGACCAAAAAAACAATGGGGAAAAGTTCCCCCCTTGTCTTGTTTACTTTTTTGGTTTTTCGGGACAAATAGTGTGCCTTTTCTTTTTTGGGAATTTAAAATGCATTAAGGGCCCCAAGGGCTTTTTCCAAAAAGGGAAAATCTCCCCCCTTTGGGGTTAAAATTAGCCCCTACCCTTTCCCTTTAAAACCATTTCCTTCCCCTCAAAAATTCTTTCTATTTAAAGACCCTCGTCCGGGTTGTTGACCCCCCCCAGGCCCTAAATTTTTTTAAACGGGAACCTCCCAATCAAATTTTCCCCCTTTTGTGGGGGAAAAAAAATAAAATTTTTGTAAATTAAAAAAAACCCTTTTGAGATTTTTCAAACCTTTTGGCATAATTTCCCTAAAAATTCTTCGGGTCTCCCGTAGCCCCCCCTTTTTTAGTTTAATAAAAGCTTTAAACAAAAATTCCTAATTGCAAATTTGGAAAATTTGGTTCTGGTTTCTTTCCAAAAGGTTCCCAAAAAATTGATCCCAAGACATAAAGGACCCCCTCCGGGATAAAAATGTCTCCTAATGTGCTGACCCCCTTCCCTCTTTCCTTTTTTGTGGGAATAGGGTTTTTCCATACCCCCCCCAAAAAAGAAGTTTTTTTCCCAAAAAAGGGAAGGGAAAAAAGGTTAAAAAAACATGGGCCCTTTTAAAAAAACTTGCGAACTGCCCCCAACGTGCAAGGGGGTTTTCCCACAAAAATAATGCTCCGTTTGCCCCGGGGAAAGGATTTTTGGCTTGAATGGAAAATTTAAATCAAACCCCTTCAAAAGACAGGCCCCGGGAAATTTTAAAAATCCAAAAGTTTAATTTAAAAAAAGCAGTTCCACCCCCCAAAAACCAAATTCCCAAATTTTGGGGCCCCCCTTAAAAAAATCGCCGAAAAATTTTATACACCCCGTTTTTTGGGAAAACTGTGCTCCTCCCTTTTTCCTCTTCCAACTGTTAGTTTTTCCGGGGAAAACAAACCCCGGGTTTTTTTTTCCCCCCCCAAATAAATCTGAGAAAAAAACTTCCAACGACCCCGTTGCCCCCCAAAGTTTTAAAGAAAAACCCCGGGTTTTTCCCGGGAAAGGGGTTTAGAGCGGGCCTCCCCAAGCTTATCTTTTTTTGATTAGATGAACCCCGGGCCCAGGGATTTAAAAAGGGGGGGGGTCCTTCCATTTATCTATTTTTGCCCTTTTTCTTCTTGAAGAGGGGCCCCCTTTAATTTTTAAAAAATTTTAAGGGGATCAAGGCTGACCAGAACCCAAAATTTTTGTTTCCCAAATTTCTTTCCGGGTTGCTTTTTTAACCCCCACCCCCCACCCCTTTTTTCCCCCTTGAAAGATTTTCTCCCCGGGATCCCAACGTAAAAAACGGGACAACTTACTTTTTATTCACCGAAAATGTCCCAAAACCCCTATAAACCCCCCAAAAACCTTAGCTACTTGACTTTTTTGGGTCGCCCCCCAACCCAAAAATTAATTTGTCATCCCCCAAAGGGCGTTCACTTTTTTCTCCAACCCCACCAACTTTAATCCCTGGAACAATGAGGATTTGTTTCAAGTAAAATCCCCAAAGGGGGTTTTCCCAGCGTTTAAACTGAACAATAAAGGCGCCCCAATGGGCGCCTTGTCTTTTTCCCCTTTTCGGAAAAATTGGGACTCCCCGAATGACCAGAAGCCCGGGTTTAAAAATTTTAAAAACCCTCGCTTGTTTTTAAACCCATACAGGGCCCCCCTTATAAAAACCCCAAAAAAAAAAAAAAACCCCCTAAATTCCCCCCAAACCATACAACCCCCAACCCCTTTTCCAAATTTACGTTTTTCGAAAGTTTTTTCTGCATCTATAGCAAACCCAAAGGGCGGAAATTTGGGCCCTTTTTCCCCTACCCATGTTTCGACATTTTTCTAGCACCGCAAAAACCTTTCCAAATTTATTTTCCCCCCGGTTCTCCCGGGGTTGAACCCCCATTGGTGCTCTCAAAGCTTGGGTTTTTAAAACTTCCCCCAATCTATTTGCTAGAAATTTTTGGAAAAATTTTCCCACGCCCCTGATTAAACGGGGGAGATGGGGTGGTTTTTTTTCCCTGGAGCGTTGGGCCCTTTCCCTTTTCTTTGCAAAAATTTTTTTTTAAAAAACGCCGTGTGCCCCCCATACTGGGCACCCCCTTTATTTTGATGATCCCCCCCAAATTTCCCTCCTTAGTCCCCCCCCGAGCAAACCCCCTTGGGGATCTTATATCCCCTCTCCCGGTACCCATCGGGAAACCCAGGGTTTTGGGTTGGGGGGGAAAAGTTTTTTAAAAATAACCCCCAACCAGCTTCCCTCCCCCCAAATTTTCGGCAATTAAAAAAGGGTCTTGTAAAAGGCCCGAAAAAGTGGGCCCAATTTTTATCTGATCGAAAAATCCCCCCCTTTTTTAAGGTAAAAGGAACCCCCGGGCTTGTAGAGGGAAAGGGAAAAAATATTCAGGGAAATTTTTATTTTTAATCCCCGGGGGTTTCCCCTTTTACCACCCCCCCCGTAAAAATTTTGGGACCCCCAAAAAATTATTTGTTGCCCCCCCCCCCCCCTTCCCCCCCTTACCCCAATTTTAGCCGAAATTTTTCCCCTGTTTGGGCCCCCCCAATTTTAAAATAGTGCCCACCCTATAATGATCTTTAAAAAAAATCGATTCCACCCCTTTTTTTGTTGGATTTCCAAAAAATTTTTATCCCCCGCCCTTTGCCCCATTTTTCTTTTTTTTTCCAACAGACAAATCCCAGAAAAAAAGGGATAGTGTGGGCCCCCCCATTGCCCCCCCGGGCCCGCCCCGTCAAAAATCCTTCCTCATTTTTTCCTTTTTCTTGCTCCCAAAAACGAAAAATGATTTTTTGCCCCTTTAAATACCCCCTTTTCCCTTATTTTTTTTTTTTATTTAAGGACCCTTTTAGCTTTTTTTCCCTCAGTTCTTGGAAATTGTTTTTCTGGGTAACATTTGGTGCCCAGAAAATTTTATTTTTAATTTGCGCTAAATTTCGGGAAAAATTTTTGACGGTTTGTAAACAAAAGGTCATAAACCGGGCCCCTCTGAGTTTGTGAAAACACAGCGGGTTTGGGTCCCGACCCAGAAGTAAAATTTCTCAGTTTTAATTCCTGTAAGAATTTCAAAGCCCAGTTCATAGGGATTTTATAGGGGGACAGATTTTTCCAAGTTTGCATCAGAAACACGTGTTTTTTATTTAATCAAAATTGCAGCATGAAAATCAAAAAGAATTTTTGCATCAGCCCCAAAACCCCTGTATGCGCTCCCGGGGGAAAAAAAAGTTATTTGGCACTACAGTTTACAAAAAGGGCTTTGCCCCTAATGAACAAAAGGGGAAACTGGATGAGCCCCCTAAAGTAGGGCCCTGGGTTTCACTTTCTGTTTTAAGGGTCCGTCTGGTTTCCCTTGTGGGACCCTCTTTTTTAAGGGAAAAAAAAACAGCGCCCAGGGCCGCAAAAATTTTTTCCATAATTTTTGACGGGATCTGCAATGGAGGTTTTCCAAATTAAAATTTCCCCAATGGGAAAGTAAATTAAAACCCTTTAAACCCAAAAAATTGTTGAAATTGGGGAAACAAAACCCTTTTAAAGGGGCCCTTTCCAAAAAAAAATAAGCCCTTTTTTAAAAAACGGCCCCCCTTCACAGGACATTTCCGATAGTGTTGTGCTTCAGATTGGGGTCTGGCCGTTTTGCCCTAAAGCCAATTTTTATGCCGGGGGAATGAAATTTTAGAATGGGCCCCAACCCAATTTGCACCCGGGTTTCAGTCACAGGAAAAGGAAGTTTATCACTTTTTTTTCTTTTTGGGTTTTGGCGGATTGGTTGCCTGACTTTTGCACAAAATTCCTGTCCCGAATCTGAAGTGCGACAATAACTTCTAATGTGCATGCACGATGTCTCACAAAAAAACTGGCTTTTTTCATCTTTGATGATCGGCCATCATTAGCCACACGTTTCCCATACATTACAATGGTCACTGCAGGGGAAATTAAGCGGTGCACAGCAGCCATTGAAATGAATGGTCATCTATGTAATGCATGGACATGCTGGGTCCATCAGTACAGAAGCTGCCGAACCATTTTGCATTATGGGACTTAGAGGATGGGCGCAAATGGGGAGCAATCTATGACCTGCACATGTCCTAACAAGGAATATAGAAGGAGCTGTCTTAATGACGGTCACTATAAATGCAGCATATTTGTATCTAGACACCTGCAAAAATTTTGAATAAGGTACTACCGGCTGCCAGCAGATAGTTTTTAGCATCCCCTCAACCCTCTGTCCTACAGGGTGCTGTAAGCTCAGCAGGGTCCTCTATATGGATGGGTTTTGTGTCTCTGATTATTCCTGGTCACTGCATGCACATATTTCAGGTATTTGCTGTACAGGTAATAATGTATAAACTGGGGCTGAACTTTACAGATGTTACTTCTACTGCTATTGTTTGGTCTAATACGTTCCCTTGTTATCAGGATGGCTAGATGACATTGGCCTGCCACAGTACAAGGACCAGTTCCATGAAGGCCGTGTTGATGGAAGAATGCTACAATACCTAACTGTGGTAAGGAGAACAAGGGGAGGTCGGCTTTCTATTTTGCAAGGGACCTTGGATGGGGTCAAGAGAGTTGACGTTTCTCTATACTATCATTGATGTGGGACCTCAGAACATGCGCTCACTTGGCTGCATCTTAAATGCAGATCTCTAGAGTATGACTCCTGTTCAGTGATCTGGTGAGAATGTATTGGGCAAGTGCATCAATAGTAATTCCCATATTTAATTTTGTTTTTGGAACAAGGAGGAGAGAAGCTGAGCTCTGTGATATATAGAGTTATATTGTAGTATTGAGCTGTAAAAAAGCTCCCAATTCGAAGGATTCCAGCGCTCTATCTCTGATGTATAAGCTCCTATGAGCAGTACACACTATACCTCAATATTTACAAGGTATATTTATTGTGCACAAACTATACATAAAACAAAATACATAAATTTTTGCATGCATAAAAACATTAAAACCCTAAAAAACTCTACGCGTTTCGCACTATTGGCGTGCGCCTTTTTGTCCTCCCTTTCCCCTTTTTCTCTCCTCTCCTAGAGGTATACTACACAAGAATTACTTTATATAGGGCTATATGATAGAGGGAGAGAAGCTGAGCTCTGTGATATATAGGGTTATATGATAGAGAAGAGGAGCTGAGCTCTGATATATAGGGTTATAGCTTCTCTCCTGTATCATATAACCCTATATATAACAGAGCTCAGCTCTTCTCCTCTATTTATATAAACCTATATATCACAGCAAGCATTGTGTTTGGTATGAGAATGGGACACAGGCCACAGGCAAGATGCAGAAATATTTCTGAAAAAGTGCGGCTTTTACCCCTTACTCCTAACACTACTCGTCGTCAATTTTCAGTCTCTGAATGTAAAGTAGAATGTTTCCATTCACTGACCTCTAGAACAGATCTTGAATAGGCACAGATGATAAACAGTATACCAGAAAAATTGCAAATTACATAACTATTTATTGTGCTGTGGGTAAGTGTGTAGAAAACTGGAAACTCTCTCCCCCAGACACAGCAATAGGCTAATCATTGGTGAATCTAGACTTTTCAGTGGAGCACAGTGACCCCCTGCTGGCCATACCTATGACTGCATATATGTGATCAACCTGCTTTTCTTAAAACTACAACTCCCACCGTGCATTGACCGCCTGCAGCAGTGTTTGCACCATGTGAAGCTTTCTCATTGCCAGAGTAAATATTTGCCTGGCAACCTAAACAGTAACAAGGATATGGAGCCATAAGCAAAATGTGATCCTCTCCTCACGAGGTTCAGACAGGTGGTCCAGCGAAGCCCTGAAGGAGCCATTCCGGGAGTGGAGGAAGCAAAGGATTAGAGCGTCAGTGCTAAAAAAGGGACGTGGTAATCCAATAGAGCAGGCGGGGAGCGGCGAGAAATGTCCGACAGGAAGTGGAAATTCTTCACCCAGTGCTCAGAAAATAAACATGAAGGCCTGCCAGAACATTTAAAGGGAAATCGGCCCCAGGCGAGGTTATTTGAAGGAGTTTTCCAGTTTCAGAAATTTGGAGAAATGAAAAGATTAGACCATTTTCCAATGTATTTTCTTTCATCAGTTCCTTGTGGTTTTTAAGTCTGCTTGCTGACATCTAATTGGACATATCACTGTCAGGAGATATAAATCTGTCCTGGTCATGCAATGGATGCAGTAGAATGCTTTATACACGTTGGACAGCACTGAAATCCACTATGCCCAAAATTCCAAACACCCAAAGATGCAGCAGATCGCCCATCGGAAAGTGGCCAAGCTATTCTCTTCAGAATTCCATAAAAAAATCCAAAGTTGGTGTCAGCCTAGGTGTTATCATTTAAAAAATCCCAATACAAAAAGTGGCAACACCTCTGTCTACAGTTGCCCTTTAAAGGGGTTGTCTCACTACATTGATTCATCTTACTTCAGTCTTGTTTTCTTGCTTTCACTTCGAATTCAGGGGCGTGTTTACTGGCTTCTACTAGGCTGCAGTAGAAGCCAGGTCTGTAGCTATAGCAACCAGTGCTGGCAGCCTATCAGGAGAGATAAAACAGGTCTGTAGCTATAGCAACCAGTGCTGGCAGCCTATCATGAGAGACTGAATGGGTCTTTAGCTATAGTGACCAGTGCTGGCAGCCTATCATGAGAGATTGAACAGGTCTGTAGCTATAGCAACCTGAGGAGCTGATGCAGCCCATACAAGAGGGGATATCTACGAATAGGTAGGACACTGTTAATGGACACATATTGCGAAGTGACTTGTTTTTGTAAGATCTTTAACATAAAAAACAAACTTTGTAGTGAGACAACCCCTTTAAGCTGGAGCCTCGGTGGGGTGGGTGCACATTACCCAGGAAACATCCTGTTAGAAGAGATGCATGACACGCTACTTTTAATTAGGTTACCGAGATGAGCAGTGACAGCTGTTGAGTGCCACTTACATAGACCTCCATGAAAATACAGCCTACAGTAATTGTCTATGGAAGGTTGATCAAAGGTTGTTAACCTTTTAGTGACTTATATACAAATCCACTTTTGTGGGCATATAGCAAATTAAAAGTTACACCAGTCCTGTATGAGTGACCTAACACACCCTTCACCCCATGAAAAATAGACTTCTCATAAAATCCACTATTTTGCTCATTTACCCTCGCACTAAGGGCTTGTCCCCACAGCCCAGGTTATTTGTTGGTTTTTCAGACGGTTTGCGGTTTCACACTGTCTGAAAACTGACAAGCAACGCTCCCCCATAGACTTCAATTGAAAATCCATGCAGCGGTCCCCACTGCACGAATTTTCTGCCAGACAGTTTTTACACCGCCGGCGGTCCGAAAAATTTAGAACATGTTCATTCTTCTGCTCGGTTTTTGGGCGGAACGTGAATATGTGGGTGCGAAGGGGGAGGGCTTGAAACCGCAAACCGCAGACAAAGGCCGTCCCAAAAACAAGGAAATCCGACCGGTATTTGGTCTTTGCCGTGTAAACGCACCCTAAAAGTAAAGCATCCGCAAACTTGTTAAAGAGGGGCCGCGCTTAGGGCAATCTTTACAGTTTACTTTTAATATATGCTGCTAATAAATCTTCTGCTGGACCCTCAGTGATCAGCTTTAATCTGTGGGGAAACCTAGATGTAAGGCTATGTCTACACAACAGTGATCTACTGTCGGATTATTGACCGGATTCAGTATTTCGAATCTGCAAAAATCCGGCATAGACCTCTATAGGAAATTCAAGCTATATTCTACACAGCTCAGATTTTGTGAGGGTGGATTCCAAATCCATTCAAAAAACCTATAACATGTGCTATTATCCATTGTATTTCACTTGAAAATGGCAGAGTATGATACAGTCCAATGGTAATGGTATGGCCGGAAACCGACCGCAAAATCCACACAAATTAACACGGTAAAAAGTGAAAACTGATTGTAAAATACTGGTCGAATTGTATGACAGAATCCAACAGAATTTTACAATTGTCATGTGCACGTAGCCTAAGTATTCAGTTTTTCTGTAGCGCCACCACACGGTGAATTAAGAATTACAATGGGCTTTATATATGAAAATGGTCTAGCATTAAGACTGTCTTTGTATCACATATCAACCAATCAGAGCTCAGCTTTCATTTCATATAGGGCCCTGGAAAAAAAAAAAGCTGAACTCTGGTTGCTATGAGCTCTGATTGGTTGCTGTGGGCAACAAGGACAGTCTTACTGCTAGACTGTTTTCATACATAAGGCCCAATCTGTCCCATCAAATTAATTGTGCAGGTTTATCAATATAATGCGCCACATTTATCATAGTGTGGATAAATCTGGCGCGGGTTTAGATTGTCTAGTCTAACTTTATAAATTGGCTTTACTTTATGCCATGAACTGCGGCAAAAAGTTTTGTTGCACAGCGCCTCACTCTTGGAGTATGTTCACACGGCATAATTGTGGGAGGTATTTGGGCACAATACGCCCGAAACACGCCCCGCAATTACCATAATTCATAGCTCTCATGGAGAGCTATGAATTACGTCCGTCTTCCCCGATGTGTATTGAACGTCGTGTAAAAAAAAAATGACATATCACTTCTTCCCGGCGTTTACATGCCAGGGATGGTAGAAGACAATGGGGTCGTACCCCTGGCCAGCGTGTACTTCTAAAACACCTCGCATATTGCGGCACGTATAATACGCGCTGCAATACGCCATGTGAACATACCATAAGCCATGCCACCTTTTCACGAAGCCAAGGTGCAAGTGTCTAGAAACAAAACGCATAAAAAATGTGCTGTAGAGCATGTATGACATAATTTTTGGCACAAAGTGTGCCAGAATTTTTGCAGAATTGCCTTGATAAATCTGCTCCAGTGAGTTGTCTGTGTAAGGTAGGACAGGATGGGTCCTTCAGAGTGAGAGACCCTTTGTAGCTGTTCTCCACTCAGGCCAATGGATGAAGATCCTGAACAGAGGAGCTCCTTTTATTAACTCCCAGGCACCTAGTAAGCTTTGTGACAGTAGGTTTTCTAAACTGGGAGGCCCTTTAATTTATTAAGATTGAAATTCCAGAACCCCGCTTACCACTTTCTTGCATAGTATGTGGACATGTTCAAGTATTTCCATTTTTTGGGATAGTTTGGTTACTTTATTAAACTCAAGATAACAGATCAAGTTGGCCATTGACCCAGTTAAATTATTATTTCACAATATCCCTCATGACCAGTGATCCATATTTTTCTTTTAGCTGCTAAACGCTGTGTCTTGTCAAAGTGGCTCAATCCCAGTGTATCACCTATCCAAGAGGTGATTCAGGTGGTTAAACATCACTTAGAAATGGATAAGTTAGACGTCATCAGAACCAAAGAGGCCCAGACTCAGAAATTTTTTTCACAAATGGGAGTGCTTTATTTCAAATTTTTACTCGCCCACTGATATAAAACAGGTCATGCAACCCTTCCTTTAACCTCATGGTATCTGTCCTCAAAACTGGCAGGCGACTTGGGGTGTTTAGATGTTGGATCACCCTCAGGGCGGCTGCCTACTATTACATAGCTGCTCTTTCTTTATATTTTGGTGGGGATCGCGCGGCATCGAACCTAGGCTAGATCGCCCTTTTGTTTTTGTTTTTTTACTCTGACATTTAATCTCCAGAAACTTTTCTAAAGTTATACCACACTCCTTGCTCCTTGGTGTTATTATTTGTTAGTATTATTTTTATTGTTAGGGTAAATTATTATTTTTATTTTTTTTGGCAGATAACTATTTCTGCTGATAAAGCCTGTCAATAAGAGCTATCACATTTTATAGGGCCATTTTGGTCCACTATGTTTATCTAGAACTCTATGGCAATTCACGTGTGGCTCTTTGTCATATGAGCTGTAGTATTTCCATATTTTTGTTTTTAGATCTTTTCATTTGATGTCTTGCGCGGCTAGTACATGGTGAAGTCGAATCTGCATTTTGCAAAATAGCGCCCATGCTTAACTATATTGCTTCTACTCTATATTAGTTTTGTTTGTTTTTCCTCACATGTAATTGGTAAAATCTTTAATAAAAATGATGTTTAAGAGAAAAAAAAAAAAAAAAAGATTGAAATTCCAAAAGCCAGTAGCCTTTGTGGGAGACTGATATGTACTGCCCAAATTTCCTGAGACTTCAGGGAAAGTACACAAGTTTCAGACCATTTTTCTAATGTATTCTGGTCTCTTTCAGAACGATCTCCTGTTTCTCAAGGTCACGAGTCAGCTGCACCATCTCAGTATTAAATGTGCCATCCATGTTCTACATGCAAACAAATTCAGCGCCAACTGCCTGCGCCGGAGACCCGCAGATGAGGTACGTCATTACCTTCTAAGAGTATTATGTGATGTGGATATAAATGATTGTAAATGATAGTGATGTATCCATTCTTCCTGACAGAACAATATCTCCCCTTCAGAAGTGGTGCAGTGGTCCAACCATAGAGTCATGGAGTGGCTCCGGTCGGTAGATCTGGCTGAATATGCCCCCAATCTGCGGGGCAGTGGAGTTCATGGCGGCCTGATTGTAAGACATGAGTGTGGAGTATACCATAGTCATATATTCCTAAAACAATGCAAAGCAACATAATCTACATGTATGTTATTGAATGCTTTTACATAAGACACTAAAACATACTTGAACGCTACAGCGATCACGCAGACTTGGAAGTTGTACCCGTACGATTACCTCAGGAGCGCTGAAATGCCCATTTAACTCCTAAAATGCTGCCATCAATAGTGACCATGGCATCTATGTGGCTAGACAAAGGAAGCAGACTTCCTCTTTCATCCCATTGGCACCCTACAATGCCAATGGTGGGTGGGTGGTCATGACACCCAGGGGCCCAACAAAGGCCTCCAGTTTTGTCACATCTATAGCTTTTGGCAAGTTTATTGCTAACAGACAATAATAGAATTGATTAGCAAATCACTAAATTCAGTCCCTAAGGCAATGTTCACACTGCTTAATAGCATGCAGTGAAATACGTGTGTATTTCAAGGGGAAAAAAAGTGTTTTTATGTGCTTTTTTTCAAGCATTTAACACACAATTTTTTAATTTGTAGCATTTTTTAGTACATTTTTGTACATGTTTTTATGTGACAGAAATTGATGCATATTTGCATGTGTTTTTTTAGTACAACCCACTTCATTTTGTATAATGCGCTTTTGTGCATACATGAAAAAAAGCACCTTTTGAATTTCTCATAGGCTCACCATTGCAAAAAAAAAAAAGGCATGCAAAAGCACATTTGCACACCAAGCTGTCTTGCACTTACATTTTTATATGTTATAAAGCACATAAAGTGACATGCAAAAAAGCGCATTACATGCCTGAATAGTGCGCATCCCATCTAAAGCAATAGAACCCTGTTCACAAGGTTGGTTTGCAGCGTTGGTTTGAATCCACACCAGTAAGCGCAGATTTTGGATGTTGATTTGATGCTGATTTTCAGCCTTCTATATAATATAGGGTGAGGATTCAGCACGGACTCTGCCTCAAGAATTGACATGACAGTACTATTTCAGCGCTGAAAATAAATCCACTCTGAAAAGAAAAATCTGCGTGGTGTGCACAACGACGTGGATTTTACATTGGAAGAAATGAGAGAAGGATTGCAGTCAGATAGGACGCTGATTCTGCATCGAACCCGACATCTAAATCCTTTGTGTAAATATATCCTTCGGGTATCTTCACACGGCTGATTTGAGCACGGAATCTGATGCGGATTTAGCATTGAATCTGCATCTGAATCAGCGTCCAAATGTGACTGCAATCTGTTTCACACAGCTTCTAATGGAAAACCCGTGTTGCTTTGCACTTGGTGCTAATTGGCTGCCGTGAATTCCTGAAGTGGATACAGTGTAGAATCCTCACATAATATATAGAGACTGAAAATCTGCTTCTGAAATCCATGTTAAATTCAAGTCAGATATAGCAAAAATCCACACGTACTGCCCTGGATTTTAGGCTTGAATTCCAAGCTGATTCAGTGCTGTATTTTCAGCGCCGAAAATCAGCCGTGTGACCATAAACCCTAAAGATGTTTTTTTATGCGTATTTTGATGTGCCAAATAGACAAAAACAAGCATTTGTCTAAATGCATATGAAAAACATTGTGTGAACATAGTCTAATAGCATATGTAGTAAAAAATAACTTTTATTTGCAACTGCTAAAAAATGCAAACACATGATATCCACCAAAATCAATGACGTATTAAAATACAATCAGACATTAATAAAACTGCAAAGTAAAACTAAAAGAGAAAAAAGAATAAAACCAAAGCAGGATCTATGGTTTATAAATACTCCTAAATGGTTCTATCCCACCCAAAAAAAAAAACATGCCCTTATCAATAGAAAAATGACTCTTGGAATGTGGTGGCATGAAATTAATAAAATCTAAAAAACTGTACATATTTGGTATCCCTGTCAACATACTGGCCCATAAAACAAAGGTCGCACATTATTTGTGATGAATGGTGCAAAACTTTAAGTACAATAATAATGGGGGAATTTATGTTTTTTATTCCATCAACCCCCTCCCACAAAGAGAAGTTAATAACATTAATAAAATAGTGATACTGAAAAATACAGCTTCCTGCAAAGAACAAGTCCCTATATAGCTATGCCAATGGAAATATAAAGTTATGAGGTTGTCCCATTACCAACATTGATGGCATATCAATGGGATATGCCATCAATGTCAGGTAGGTGCAGTAGGATATGCCATCAATGTCAGGTAGGTGCAGTAGGATATGCCATCAATGTCAGGTAGGTGCAGTAGGATATGCCATCAATGTCCCGCTATGTGCAGTAGGATATGCCATCAATGTCCCGCTATGTGCAGTAGGATATGCCATCAATGTCCCGCTATGTGCAGTAGGATATGCCATCAATGTCAGGTAGGTGCAGTGGGATATGCCATCAATGTCAGGTAGGTGCAGTAGGATATGCCATCAATGTCAGGTAGGTGCAGTAGGATATGCCATCAATGTCAGGTAGGTGCAGTAGGATATGCCATCAATGTCAGGTAGGTGCAGTAGGATATGCCATCAATGTCAGGTAGGTGCAGTAGGATATGCCATCAATGTCAGGTAGGTGCAGTAGGATATGCCCTCAATGTCAGGTAGGTGCAGTAGGATATGCCATCAATGTCCCGCTATGTGCAGTAGGATATGCCATCAATGTCCCGCTATGTGCAGTAGGATATGCCATCAATGTCAGGTAGGTGCAGTAGGATATGCCATCAATGTCCCGCTATGTGCAGTAGGATATGCCATCAATGTCAGGTAGGTGCAGTAGGATATGCCATCAATGTCAGGTAGGTGCAGTAGGATATGCCATCAATGTCCGGTAGGTGTAGTTTCCATCTCTGGGACACGCACTTCTCTCCAGAACAGCCCCTTTAGGCCATGTCTACACAGCACAGGTTTTTGATCAGATTTACCGCAGATTCAGTATTTAGAATTCGCAAAAATCCGACTGTAACCAGTGCCCCATAGACGGCAATATAAATTTTTTTGCTGTAGTCTACACGGCACAGATTTTGTACTAAGGGTTTCTAAACTGCTGGCCCTCAGAGAGAACATCTGTCTTCTGATGGATTCCTGTCGCCTCAATGTACGGGGCAGAGGGGAATCCGAAATTCGATCACTTTTTTTTTTGCACAAAAACTGTGGTGTGGCAAAGTTAAAATACTGTTGGCTTTCCGATGGTATTTTAACTGTGTAGGCATAGTCTAGAACTCAATATTCTGATCGGAGAAGTGGCTGTGCTTGTGCGGTTACAGTGGGAGTTCTGTGTGCAGTCGAGTGGTTGCATTCACCCTACCAATATACCATCAATGTCTGTGATGAGATAACCCCTTTAAATCCATATGCAGTCAGCTGTCCCTGCTGGTGGCTCCATGTAGTCAGTGTTACAGAGCTCCTCAGCCCTACCTGTGTAATTGTCATACATTTAGGCTGCTCAGGATGAAGAGGACTTTGGGGCCTGTCTAACTAAGGGTACATGCATGTTGTTATATGAGAACAAAATTTTGGGAGCCTTTTTATATTGTGGATTCGCCTTTGTTTCTACAGATCCTGGAACCGCGGTTTAACTCTGATACCCTTGCCATGCTCTTAAACATTCCCCCCCAGAAGACCCTGCTCAGGAGACATCTAGCTACAAACTTCAGCTTGCTGATCGGTCCAGAAGCTCAACAGGAAAAACGAGAGATTATGGACTCAACCACTTACACCCCCCTGACTACCACTGCCAAAGTCCGGGTATGTTCACAGATACTCCTATGAGACTCAGTGAGGGAAGTATTAGGCTTAAGGAACTCTGTGTATATGATGGGCCCCTAAAGCAGACTGTAGATGTCCCGATACCGAGAGCCATAATCTAAAGGTTTAATGGGACCTCCTAAGTGATCAGCGGGGGTCTATTGATTTAAATGGAATCATGGTGACCTCATGGTACGAGGACGATGGATTTTAACGAGGATTTCAACTCATTTTCCACGTTAGTTTCCTCTTCAAAAAATTTGAATGGCCAGTCCGTGATCCGGTTCACTCCGTGATCTACAGAGTGGATTTTCAAAAAAAAAAAAAAATGAACATGATCATTGAGTGGCTCCTCATCGGATCCCGCTTGGGGGGAGGAGGTAGGAAGTTAAAGATTCGCTCCATTGCAGTGGAGCTAACCCGCGTCCAAACCTGAGGTGGAAACTGCCTCTATAAGTTAAAATCCTTGGCAGAAATCTGAGGTTTTGCTCCAGGTTTCTGCTGAGAAAACAAATGACCTCGGAAACACTTAGGACGTTTTAGTCCAACTGGTGAACTCAGCCTCATGGTGGCACCTCCAAGGTTTGGTTAATGGAGTGGGATTTTAGGATTTTGGACAGACCCTTCTTTATGAGCTAAGGGATGTGTATATACATTGTATTTTTTTCCGATGTTTGACCCTTTTCTTCAAAAATTTTTGTAATTGTGGCTGTAAAAAGTAACAAAAATGTATTTGTTTTTGTATATTTGTCATTTTTTACAATACACTTTTGTAATTGCAATAAGCCTGGGTATGTTCACAGGTATTCCTCCAATTACTAGGGTATGTTTTGGGACGCATTTCGCCGCGTATTTCTCGGCGTACCGCGCTTAATACGCAGGGAAATGCGCCCCCTAATTACGGTAATCCATAGCTCTCATAGAGAACTATGAATCACACCTCCTCTCCCCGCTCGTACAATACGATCGTATTGTACGCGCAAGGAGATAATTGACATGTCAATTACTTGCGGCAAATACGCGCCGCAAGTAATGGATGTCACTGGGGCCACACACCCCACCCCTCCCGCGCATATAAGGGTGACTCCCAAACACCCAGCGTAATTTCGGAGCGTACTGTACGCCCCTAAATTATGCCGTGTGAACATACCCTTAGCCTCAAAGAACCCTGTATTTTGCCGTAAGACCCTAAAGCGGTTGTCATGTCAAGGTGTCATGATGTTGGAAGCGAGAGCAACTAAAATTCATAGCAAAATTAGACAATGAACATACGGTATATACGTATAAATAATATCACCGTGTATCTGGAAATCCACAGTAGTGCTGGAGAGCAGAAAGCCAGAAAAAGGAACAATGTTCTTGTACTTAAGTGAGCCCCCTTAACCTCTAGGCCCCATAGCAGCCGCTATGGCTATAGTTACGCCCATATTAGGAGCCACAATATATGGTTTTACAGGGCAGCCTATATAATATATGGATGTCTGTTGATTTAACTGAAAGCATAGTGACCTCATGGTACAAGGGCCATAATGCTGGCACCTCTAAGTTTTAGCTTATAAAGTGGAATTCTGGGTGCCAGACCTTTCTCTATAAGGTTACAGATTTGTCAGGCGTATTTACATTGTATTTTTCATGATTTTTGACACTTTTTTTTCTATGAATTTTGTCATTTTAGCTATAAAAAATTTAGAAAAAAGAGTAAAAGAAAAAATGTAAAAGACTTTCATTAAATGTTATTTGCATTCTTAACACTATATCAGTAACCGAAACATACAACTCCAACCATAGCCACAGCCTATCAGGACATGCTGGGAGTTGTAGTTTTGTAAAGAGTCGCAGGTTCAAGATCACTCCTATAATAAACCTCCTTCAACCTCTTTGTCACTATTGCAGCCAAAGAAACTCGGACTCTCTCACTTCGGGAACCTGCGCAAGAAGAAGTTCGATGACTCCACGGACTATGTTTGTCCCGTAGATGCCAGCCCCCCGAAGAGCGACTTCAAGTCTCCCAACAACAGCTCTATCAAAGACGTAGACAAAGTGGAGCAGGTGGGCAGACTAATCTGAGGGCATCTGGCATCATCCTCATTGTCGTCTGTGTGTCTCTAACCACGCATCGCCACATAACCCATCCAACCATCATTACCAGCATGGCGTCACCCGGGAGACACATTGCCAAGCATGGCCTGGACTGGGAGCTGCTTGTAGTCACTGACACTTTACAGATTTTATACAGAATCTTAATTTATCCAGAATATTTAACTCCAGATAGGATTATAAATTGTGTAAATACGCTGCACAGAGGTTATATTTTTGTGCTGTATAGTGTAAGGGAACCAGCGGCCGTGTAAAAGTGTTACATTGTGAAGAGGACTGACCCAGAAGTGATCTGCGGAAATAAATGAACCTGATTACTACTTTATGTGGATCTCCCATCTCATCAGAAATGTTCTACTCTCTGGTATATACCCAAACTGCTACGTCACTGGTTTGGCATTACCATAACCGGGGGTGTAATGTAGAAAGAGATAGGTCCAACCTGAAAATGGCCATGAAAGGAGCATATTCATGGCCACATGTGGCTAATAGACTTAAAGGGGTGGTCCTGAAAACATGGCAGCTTTCTTCCACAAACCGCGCCACACCTGTCCACAGGTTATGTGTAGTACTGTAGCCCAGCTCCATTTAAAGGGTTTGTCTTTCTGTTTAAAGAAATGATCGGGGACCCTAAAATTAGAAAACTTTACCCGGCTTCTTAAAGGAAATCGGTCATTAAGTCCCATTTTTATGTTAAACACTTTTTAAGAATGTTTGGTTGTGGCTTTTTTAAATTTTCCATATCACTTTCAATATTTTTTAATAATTCTTGTCTTGCAGTTTTCACTTTGGCCACTAGACCTTGTTTGCACTGCTTTAACAGCAGTCAGAGAGATGCTTTACAGTAGCTTCAAGCACATAGGAGACATAAAGGGGTTGTCTCATATCAAAGATTGCTTTTTATGTTAAAGATCTTGCAAAAACAAGTCACTTTATAATATACGTCCATTAACAGTGTCTACCTATTCTGAGATATCCCCTCTTGTATGGGCTGCATCAGCTCCTCATGCTATGTACAGAACTGGACTCTCTGGGAAAGGGCCAGCTCCTCAGGTTCTATAGCTACAGACCTGGCTTCTGCTGCAGCTTAGTGGAAGCCAATAAACACGCCCATGAATTCAAAATGAAACCAAGAAAACAGGATGAATCATTGTAGTGAGACAATCCCTTTAAGACTGACTCAGAACCCATTCAATTCTATAGGAGAGTTTTCTAGGCTCTGTGACCTGGGAAGAAGTCACTGTGCAGGGAGGTGAAAGGGTGAACTGTGTCCATCTCCTCTTGTGACTGGTGGATCCGGTGTTATCTATTCACACTGGTGTCTCCTCCAGTTTAACCCTCTTTATGCTGATAATGAGCAGACAGCTGAGAATCTCTCTCTACAGAACAGGAAGTGTCAGACTATTATTAGGCCTAGTGGCCAAAGTGAAAACTGCAGGACTTAAGAATTATTAAAAAATATTGAAAGTGATATGGAAAATTAAAAAAAAATATAACCAAAAATTCTTATAAAATGTGTTTTAACATAAAAACGTGAGTTAAACAATAAGTCATTTTTGATGACACATTCCCTTTAAGACCACTCTGTTTCAGCGCTGCCACCACTCATGGTGCTCCCCTCTCTGTCGCCTTCTCTGGTCACGTAAATCTTCAGCCAGTCACTGGACTCAGTGGTTACTGGGAAGAGACTACTGAGGCTAGTGATTGGCTGCAGCGTGAGGGTGGGGAGCACTGGGAGCAGCAGGAGTGCTGGATCAGACCGTCTTTTAAAGCAGGGGTCTGCAACGTTGGCTCTCCAGCTGTTGGGAAACTACATCTCCCATCATGCCCACTAATATAGATTATATAAATGCATGATGGGAGTTGTAGATTCCCAACAGCTGGAGAGCCGACGTTGCAGACCCCTGGTTTAGAGGCAAGCTAACATTTTTTTTTCTATATTTGAGGCCCCCAGACTGGCAGATCATGTTTTTGAAACAAATAGACCGCTGCATGTAGATGAGCTGCGATACCACCTACTGCCTGTGGTGTGGCGCTGTTTTTGAAAGAAAGCAATCATGTTCTAATTTTGTACAATGCCCTTTCAAGAGTAAGATATTAATCCTTTTTATGGTCACTCACCTCATATTGGGCATGCAGGGAAATCAATTTGAGCTGTGCTTTACGTCTCATTTCATATAGAAAATGGAGGGATCAGCACCCTGCAATATTCCCACCGCCACAAAACTAAAAAAAAAATCTAGTTGTGAAACGTTCATTTCACCATTTGTTACTAATTTGTACGAGATTAGGTGAGAAAAACAGCGCCACTGTTCTCCAGAGGCTGTGCCTGGTATTGCAGCTTGACCCTATTTAAAAGGAACCTGTCCACTGTTTTGTGCTGCCCTATCCATAAACAGGTAGGGACCGGTTTGTTAAAGAGAATCAGGTGATTTTTCATACCCCATCTGAGAGCAGGATGTGATAGAGGGAGAGTAGCTGAGCTATATATATACATATATGGGGTAGCAAAAATCACCTGATCACCTGGTTCTCTTTAACAAACTGGTCCCTACCTGTTTATGGATAGCAATACCAGACAGGTGATTTTCGCTACCCCATAGCAGGATGTGATAGAGGGAGAGTAGCTGATATCTATCTATCTATCTATCTATCTATCTATCTATCTATCTATCTATCTATCTATCTATCTAATATCTATTGCTCTCATATCTATCTAATATCTATTGCTCTACTATCTATCTATCTATCTATCTATCTATCGCTCTCATATATATATATGTCTATCTAATATCTATTGCTCTCATATCTATCTATCTAATATCTATTCCTCTCATATCTATCTATCTATCTATCTAATATCTATTGCTCTCATATCTAATATCTATTGCGCTACTATCTATCTATCTATCGCTCTCATATCTATCTATCTAATATCTATTGCTCTTCTATCTATCTAATATCTATTGCTCTCATATCTATCTATCTATGTAATATCTATTGCTCTCATATCTATCTATCTAATATCTATTGCTCTCCTATCTATCTATCTATCTATCTATCTATCTTTCTTTCTATCAGCTACTCTCCCTCTGTCACATCCTGCTATGGGGTAGTAAAAACTGGTTCTCTTTAACAAACATATCTATGTGTTTATTTGATTTGAAGCAGGATTTCTACTAAAAAAGTTGAGTAAACTCTAAAAGAGAAAGTAAAAGTCACACTTCCCTTACCCACATACAGTGACTGACAATTTGTCCTGTACATACATGGATACAGGGAAAGCTGTCAATCACAGTATGTGGGAGGGTTAAGCCAGACTTTCGATCTTGAGGAGAATTATCCGGATATACTCTGCATTTTTCTTCTCTGCTCCAAATCATACAAACCTGTATATAACAGAGCTCGGCTTCTCTCCTTCTATCACTTCCTGCTCTTAAATAGGGCAGCATAAGCCACCTGACGGGTTCACTTTAGGGTGCTTTCACACAGTGCGCTTTTGATGCGGTTTTTTTGATGCGTTGTTTGTGCAGTAAGGCAGAGCAATTAATGCTGTACATTGCTGCAGAAAAATCGCGGTAAATTTCGCCACGATTTTTGTGCAGCAATGTACAACATTAATTGCTCTGCCTTCCTGCACAAACAACGCATAAAAAAAACGCATCAAAAACGCACTGTGTGAAAGCACCCTTAAGAGCTGGGCAGAGAGAGGCCACACATCGGACCCTGTCTTAGGCCCTGTTCACACGACGGATTAGGACGAGGTTATGGCCGCGGGTTCCGACGCGGTTTCCACGGCCAAAATCACGTCCAAATCGCGCCCAATTTATTAACGTGGTTTCCTATGGGAAACCGCGTTGATATTCACACGCCGTGGGTTTGGCCAAAGCTTTGGGGCCGCGGCCTTGCCGCGCGTGTTTGAGAACTCTCCTGTCAATTCTGACAGGGAGTCCTCAGCGCAGCCGTCGCGCGGTGTTGCCGCGGGTGTCGCCTCGGCCGTCGCCAAGGCTGGTGCACGGCTGGGCTGTGGCTGGCGGCGCGGTTTGCCCCCTGCCTATTAATTTGCATGGGGGCAAACCCTCGCCGCAAGCCGCGCCCCTAACCATGCCCCACTTGCGCCGCGACCACGCCCGCGCCGCAAACCCGCGTCGGGAGACGCGAGGCTAGGACGAGGTTTGGCCGCGGCCTAACACACGGCCAAGCCCGTCGTGTTAACAGGGCCTTAAAGTGTTCTTTCTCTGAAATGCTGTAGCTTTTCAGAATAAGGGTATGTTCACACAGCGTGTTGAATGAGTTTTTGGATACGTTCTGGATCCGAAAAATGCATTCCAAGGCGCTGCTTCAATCGCATCCAAAACGCATTCAACTTGCATCCAACATGCATGTGCGTGTTTGGATGCGCTTTGGTTGCAGCAGAAACTAACCCTATAGTTTTAAATGGGATGCCTGCTGCGTCAAACACATCAAGAATTGACATGTCAATTTTTTGAATGGATCAGAAAGACATATGTAAAATATGTATCCGCGATCACTTGTCTGAATGCTGATGCGGGTTTTAGATTGAAAGCAATGTAAATGACACTGCACATTGTTAGACGCAGGTTTAGGTCCATTTAGGGTCCGAAACACGGATACAAACACATCTAAAAACGTATCCAACACGCCTTGTGAACATATCCTAAAACACAATTTGCTGCAGAGAGTTAGTCTGTGGCTATTTCATACTGCCCGTGATTTTGGCGGCATAAAACCGCTGCCAGGTTCTCTTGAAATAGGGCTAAACTGCAATCCCAGACACCGTCCATGGACCAGAGTGGCGCTGTTTTACCTAATCTGACACAAGGGAGGTGATCCATATAGGGGAATAGTTGAGATCTGTTATACGGGCTCACTCTGTGCAAGCAAACTACAAGTGTTGTGTTCTGATTAAAGCAGAACTGATCCTCGGCAGATCATGGCATCTGCTATATATCAAGTCTCTGGAGTGTCTCAAGCCGCATGTGTCTGGATTTCGGGCTGCAGTTTACACTGCATGTGTCCATTAACATTGCTCTCGCTTACCAGTTTGTCCCCTTTGTTTCCGTCATCTTTCCTGTTACTTACAAGTCCTGTGGAGGTGAAGCTAACAATCCGTAACCAACAATAAATTGCACGCTCTGGAGGCAAGTCTGCCAATCAGCTCTGCATAAACCTCATACACCTGTAATACCACCATTAGGGCAATGGAAAATCTCTGTTACATGATCACTTGTAACCAGAACCAGAAATCACAAAAAAACTCAACATAAACCCACTTTAAAGGGGTTTTGCCATGATGTAATGTTGACGTGGGATCCACCAAAATGGGTATTTAATCACTTTTCTAAATATATGTGATTACAAAAAGTGAAGCCTCTGAGAGCTACAGCATTGCTCAATCCCCCTAAGTTACCTGAAAGCTTGCATTAGACACGACCAGAGAAGCTGACAGGCCTCGCTTGCGTGAAACACTTCTTATCTGATGACAGGAAAAATGAATGAGCTTCAAGAGACTGAGGAGAGAAAGTGCAGTGTATGAGCCTGTGTCTTGCTGTATAGAGAATCAACTGTTGTAAAGTTATTATTTGAGTTAAGTTTTGAGAAGCTCCCTTATTCCTCACTCTCTGCTCACCCCCTCCCTCTCTCCCCTGCAGCCTTCATGACTCATCATGATTTGTTTATATTCTACTCTGGTGCTGATAAGGAGGTAATGAACTCCAGTCCTGGCAAAAACCCTTTAAAATCTAACTTTTACTAGATATCTTTTAAAGATCCATACAAACTATAAATAACTTATAGAAACAAACCAAGCCGGAATATGCTTCTATATCATTATAGAAGAAGAACAAGCAATATCCTGGTGACCACCACAGTAACAAAGCACATTATTAGACCAACAATGAAAATCATTCAGAAACACATATGTGACTGCACTGTCACTGCCCTGTCAAAACAGGTAGGGACATTGCCCCAAAAAGGGCGGCCCCACCTCTCGGTGGCTCACCCTATCACAATACTAAATTCCTTATAAATACTGCAGTGGCCACAATATACCTCTTCATATAAAAAAGGGGGTAAACTAATGGCTCAAACAAACATAGCCAATAACATCAGATACAAAAATACATAGAGGCATTAAAGATAAATATCTGGTTCACAAAGGTGAAGTATTATAATAGATTAGGTGTAACATCCTTATAAAGGATTCAGTAAGTGCGACATGTGAACACGGCCATAATGTGTGCTGCATGCCTTGCTGTTGCAGTTTGAATGTAACGTTTTCACCTTCCTCCATATTTATGAGGTCACTGACTGATTTTACAGATGGTGCATTCAGAGGGGATGGTAAAGCAAATAGGGGCTTTTTCTGAAGGCATTAATAACCTTACAGTAAGTATTCAATTCTTTCTCCTTCCCATCAAATAACAATGACCTGTGACATCTCCTGACGTGTCTGTTTTGGTAAATACTTGTGTTCTCCGTGATATAACATTTCTGGAGCATACTTGTATGTTGTGTGGTTCCTTTGTTACTGCTACTTGAAATTTACTATCAATCTGTCAACTGGGTGTTACTAATTGGGGGCGTGTCCCTGCACAGTATGACATTGTCCAATCAGAGCTGCCAGAGTCAGGGGACAAACCTCTTTGAAATTGTGATAGTAACACCCATCTGACAGATTCAGTAATACATTTCGATGAGGAATAATAAAGGAAGAGCACAGTTATGAGATGCAGCAGAATTGTTATTTCACAGGGAACACGAGGATTTGCTATAACAGAGAAGTCAGGAGAGGTCACAGGTCCTCTTTCATTATTAACCTCATTCCAGGGCCTTGAGGTTTACCGTGTATGAAAGAACATTGCATAATTTGCAGTTCCATAATGTATAATGACCTTACTATTTCTATACTGTTGTGAACCCCCTGCCAGCAAATATAGTAAAATGATCAAACCAGTGTAGGGGATGACCCCTAAGGCAAGAAGAGGGATTCTGGCAAATCCACACTGCAGAAGTGATAGCACAACAGGAAAATACAGTCTTCTTTACAGCATTACGAGCCCCTAGGCATAGCAGTGCAGCAAGCCTTGCCCAAATACATGAAATCACACCATCACACTGTCAGAATGATAAATTAGGTGTGGAAGTAACTTTTCTCTACTCCTTATCCAATTAAATGTCTCCGTCCGAATTATATTATTTTTACAGCTGTCGACAGCCGGAGCTCGAGAGATACAACCCACACGTTCCAGCTGGGGCATAAATCTGATTTATCATACAAGAAAAAACCTTGAGACTCTTAGTTCACATGTTTTTGATCAAAAAATGTTCAAGCCACCCACGAACTTACAACGTGGTTTCAGGTCGGGCAGTCCTACGCTATCTTTACCTCTCAATAGAGCCAAATTCAGGCCTCTCATTGGGTCAACCGACCTTCTTTATCCAGAGAGAAAGAAATAAAAAAAACACATCAACCCTACAAGCTGCACTCTTATAACAGCCTGTGAAAAGTGGGTTGGGTGCAGAAAACCAAAATGGAGGCATCCCTTCCTCCCTATTATAGATTAAAAACAATATATGCCAAATACAACGTATAGTTCTGCACAAAAAAACATTTCTGAAAAAACTCAATGTGAACCTGGGTGAACCTTTTTTGATCAAAAACATGTGAACTAAGAGTCTCAAAGTTTTTTTATGATGATAAATAGCATAAATCCCTTTTTAGGGTTTTCCATGTTTTTTTTTTGCCCTTTTTGCATTTGATGTGCCACGGAAATGGTTTTGGGGTTTGTAATGTATTACCCGAAAAACCTCCCAAAGGGCACCCAGGTTCACTTTGATTTTTTTTCAGAAAATTTTTTTTTTTTGGTGCGGGAAACCTATACGTTGTATTTGGCAAATATTTTTTTAAAACTATAAATAGGGGGGAAAGGGATCCCCTCCTTTTTTGGTTTTTCTGCACCCCAACCCACTTTTCAAAAGGCGGGTTTAAAAAAATGCAGCTTTTTAGGGTTGATGTTTTTTTTTTTTTCTTTCTCTCTGGATAAAGAAGGTTTTTTTGGAACCCCAATTAGAGGCCTAAATTTTGGGCCCAAATTGAAGGGAAAAAGGGATAGCGTAGGACTCCCCCAACCCTGAAACCCCCCTTGAAAGTTCGTGGGGGGGCCTGAAAAATTTTTTATCAAAAACATGTAAAATAAAGGTCTAAAAGGGTTTTTTCGGGTATGTTTAAATACATAAAATCCCTTCTTTGGGGAATTTCCATGTTTTTAAAATTTTGATTTTCAAAAGAAAATTTCCCATTCCAATGAATTTTTTAATCACATGACAAATTCTTTCACAAATTATGATTGGGGTTAAATTTGGGCCCGGCGTAAGGGGAAAGAATTTTTAATTTGCATCTAAGCATCAGGCATTATTTGATCAGATACTTTCCCGAACTCTCCTCTGTATCTTTGGGGAGAAAAGGGGGAGGCCTTAAATCTCTTGCTGTTAGCAGGCACTGCATCCCTCAAGGAAAACTGTGTTTGAAGTAAAGTGATACTTCAAAAGGAAAGTATCCCCACGTAAAAAAAAGTTTTAAAAAAAACTATCCCGATAGCTTAAAAAGAATGTAAATTTTTAAAACAGAATTTTTTGGGGTGTTTTTTCCCTTAAATTATAAACTGACAAACCCATACCTTTTAGCTATTTCCCAAAAAAATGCACCCCAATTTTTAGTAATTTCCTCTAACCAACCCCCCACCCTATAAACATGCACGCGCCCGAAAAACTTTTAGGGAGTCTTTCAAGGGGAAATTGGTAGGGCAGGGGCCTATTGGTTCCTGGGTCCACCATACCATTTTAACTGTTTGCACGTCCTAAGAACTCACAAACAGGGTAAATAAGCAGCGCCGATCCAGAGCATTCCCTGGATTCCCGGGACATGCATTCACCACCTGGGGCCTCTATGCTTGCTGCCAAGTGTGCCCAATAGAAAGGTTTGGGGCCCCGGGCCCCAAACCACAAGTTTTTCCTTTAAAAGGAAATTCTCTGTTAGCAAAAAATCATTTTCATATACCCCTTTTTATGAAAAACTAATTGAAGGGGGGGGGGAGGTTGCTCCTATTCAGGATTTTTTCCCCTTTTTGAAAGAAAGAAATTTCCCCAATCTGGAAAGGGCTACTTTTCAGAAGGGCAGCCCCTTTATTTTTAAGGGTAATGCCCTTATTTTTGTTGATGGCGCTGCAGGTAAATTGTATACTTTACTGCAGTTTTTTTGCTGGGGGTCCCCCGTAGGGGCCCGGGGGCCCCAAATTCTGGGGCCCCCAAATGTCCCCTGAGGGACTGTCTAAGACCAAAATAAAGGGATTGGGAGCCACCGGGTGGGGAAAAAAAAACAACATTTTCCATCACTGACCCTCAAGGCTTCCTAAATTCAACCTGCACTACACAACCAGAAACCCTTTGGGGCGAGGGGCAAAAACCCCCGGGGGCCCATTTCTGTACACGTGCGTGGAGTAAGCGGCCAACCATTACACAAGTAATAAACATAAGAATGTGAAACACTCACGTTCAGAGCTGGTGATTAGGCCCAAAGAAAAAACGGAACCAAGCAACGGGCGGTAAGAAAAAAAGGCGGCCGCCACGCCAGTTTTAAGGCGCATTAAATGAGTGAATAGTGCACCTGAATGAATGAACCTGTCAAAAATTTTGCGTATTTTATACCTTGCATAGTATAAATGATGCGCCTAATCTAGGCACACAGCATAATGTAGGCACATAGCATATCATTGGTAGCATATTTGAGGCACCTACTTTAGGCGCATTGAAATGTGTTGTGTCTGGTGTATAATGTGTTTTGGTGTACAGCAGTTCATTTATATAGAGAATAGGGCGGCAACAGTTTTTGGGCACAAAATACACCAAAAAATGGTGCAGCCTTAATGGGACATGTCACTTATAATTAATTAAATGAGACATGAAACCCTCAGGCTTACAAAAAGGGCGTCTCAAGTGTAGACACCGATTTCTCCACAAGTTATGGCAGGAACACTATGGGGAGCAATCTGGATATGTTAGGGAAGCGCTAATTACCCCACCAACCAATGGTAGCATATCTAGTGTCTCTTGTCTCCACTTCTCTCTATATCACATGTGCTATCACTCCACAATTTGTAAGACAAAGTTGCAGCCACAGCATCATCTTCAGCAATAGCTATCTCCTCCGACACGTGGAGCTGTTTGGATTCTGATGTCATATTCCACCCTAATCTCAGAGATTCAATTCATGTCAACTCAAATAAAAGTTTGTTGGAAATCATCCAGAAATCGACCCTAATCCAATGTGGGGGTTAGGATTAAGGTTTTCTATCAGTGTTTACAGGGTTATTTTCACCACAATGATTAATTTAAAGAAGTAGGCCAAAGTAAATAAAGATTATTACTAAATACATTGCTCTTCTAATTTTGCTTCCCGCTGGAGCTAGAGCAGGTCTTATGTCCTGCTTTTCTTGGGTTTTATGACCATTTTTTCCTGTTTAGCAGTCCTGGCCGGGATTGTGATGTCACTCCCTACTGTATCTTATCAGCAGCACAGGAGGTTATTTATGTTTTTAACTGACAAATGTTAATCCTTTAGAGCTCTGTAGCTTGCCCCTTTTTGCTTTAAAGGGCCCCCCCATCCCCTATCCCCCTTGAACATGCTCCCCTTGGAATAGCAAATGAAAGTCAGTTAGTGTAACTGTGCACAGCCTGAAGCTGACTATGAAGAGCAGGGTCTGTGAAACAGCATGGTGAGAGGACCCTTTTAAGGGTTAGCTTACCTTTTCACACTCTTTAGTTTAATTTATTAATGATTACTGGGGGGGGTTTAAAATAGCATGTTTCTATTTTTGCGATGACACCAACAATGTAGGTGCCAATCTATGGAAAAGTCATAAATTGAAAGCAACCTGGACACACTGAGTTTTGGCATCCATTTGGGTAAAAAAGGGTTTAAAGTGGGGATTTAATTAAATTCTGCATCTGGGGATGAATAATCTGCAGGCAACATATGTCCTAAGTGGGGAGAATCACTTTTTGAGAAGGATCTGGGTTTACTTTCAGATCATAGACTACAGAACAGCATGCAGTGTCGATCAGCTGCCTCTAAGGCCAGCAAGATATTGACTTTATTAAAGGAGGCATAGACTCCCAGGACATGGATGTAATATTACCGCTATATACAGCATTGGTGCGGCCTCAATTTAAATATGCTGTTCAGTTCTGGGCTCCAGTTTACAGAAAGGTTGTACTGGAGCTAGAGAGAGTGCAAAGATGAGCAGCCAAACTAATAAGGGGAATGGAGCATCTTAGTTATGAGGAGAGGTTTAAAGAATTAAACTTCTTTAGTCTTGAGAAAAGACGGCTCCGGGGAGACATAATTAATTTATATAAGTATAGAAATGGCCCCTACAGAAAGTATGGGGAAAAGCTGTTTTATGTAAAACCCTATCAAAAGACAAGGAGACGCTTCTTCCATCTGAAGAAAAAAGGATTCAATCTCCAGAACAGAACAGCCTCCTTTACCATGAGAACTGGGAAGGTGTGGAATAGCTGCCTGAGGAGCTGGTCACAGCAGGAACAGTTGAGGGTTTCAAGAAAGGCTTAGATAACCACTTACCACTAAATAATATTAATTCTTATGTAGCCGTATAGAATATCTAGATCCAGTCTCCTGGCAATTTTGGAATCAGGAATGAAACCTTGCTTAGGGAAGATTGGTTATCGCCTTACCAGTTCCAAAGTCTTCATCAGTGGGGGAAACAAAGCTTTAAAATTCCCTACTCCCCTCCCTTCATCTACACTTTTCCCAACCCTTGGTTCGATTTGGTTGGGAAAATTTTTTTTTCACCATACTAACTTTTAAACTCGCAGCCCGGGGGGGCGTTTCCGTCAGGGTTCCTTCTACTAGAAACCAGAGCGGACTTGTTTTGCGGGAAAAAGGTGGGGTTAACCTTTTAAAAACTATCAAAAAAAAAAAAACCCCTTACCCTAACCCCTGACTTGGTGGCTTAGTTTTAGTGTAAGGGCTAGAAAAAAAAAAATTTCGTTTTAGAAAAGGGAACCTGGGTTTTCAAACACAGAAAACGCCCCAAACACGTGTAAAACGCCACCTGCTGCACAAATTAAATGGGCATTCCCATCGCTGGTGCTGGTGTATCGCTCCAGCACGTCCTACTTGTGACATGCCGATCCGGGAAACCCCGCATTGATTGTGAAAATGAAAGGGGTGCAGCACTTCGAGCCACCTGGCTCTGCAGGAAACTGTAGACGGCCCCATTCACCCGGATGTATTAACTTAAATTGATCTGGCGGCGGCCAGGGGCCAAGGGGACAGGGTGCGGGGAAGGGGAAACAATACTCCCGTGCTGGGCCTTTTTAAAACCCGCTCAGTGGGGGTCCCAGAGGTCAGACCCTCACAATCATGGAGTGATGATACATCGTTCAGGTATGCTACAACTTTGAGATGGGAATATTCTCTTAATTATGTCTTCTCTAAAACTAGTTATTAAAGATTTCCAAATTGGGTAGTGAGCGAAGGAGGGTTGGCATCGGGGGTGCTAGGTGCCCACCACTAGGAGGGAAATTGCTGCTTTGAAATTTTTTTCCCAAAAATATAAATTGAATTTAAAAGGTAACCTTTTCCGGGAGGGGGGGCAAATGAAATTGGGGTTGTCCCCAAGCACATTTTTCAGTCTGATTTACAAATGGTTTTCGGATTTGTAAACCACTGTAAACCTTTTTCTTGTTTAAAATAGAAAATCCTTTTCACCGTCCCCACTGCAGGGGGTTTTCCGCCACAGTTTTTTGACATTGTCGGTTTTTCCCGAAAACTTGAACATGTTTTTATTCTTCCCCCCCCTTTTTCGGCGAAATAACATGTGGGTGCGAAGGTGGACGGTGAATCCGCAAACTGCAAACACCGTCCCCCTTTGTGCCAAAAAAAAAACGTAAAGGAAAAAATCCGACCCTATTTTTGTCTTTTCCGTGTGAACGCACCCTTACAGTCTGCTTTGTTTTTTTACTTCCAAGCAGATGGGGCACCAAACCACCTCCGGTCTTTAGAGCTGGACACATAAGACAAAGTACAACAACACAGGTCTTATTTATCAAAACTGCCAAGAAGGAAAATTGGCTTTGTTGGCCATAGCAGCCATAGAAAAAAGATCACAACCCTTTAATCAGCGAAATCGCACCGGCAGATCCCTTTCCAGGGCTTTCTAGCCTAAACAAATTCAAAATTTAAAAAAAAATTGCATACCCCATTAGAGGGAAACTACATCTAGTTTTTACTTTTGTATAAAAAAAAACACATATAATACTGCAAGCTTTTAGGCTGCAACAAATAAATAGAATAAATAAGATCTGCAATGTGCTCAACCTCGGGGGAAATTTTTCCTATCAGGGGTTTTTACAAAGGGGGGTTTTTTCCACGCCCTTTAATGTTAAACGGGGGGGATCCCCCAAAAATGGGAAATTTTTAATAACTTTTCAAAAATTTATGTCATTTAAAAAACCCTAAACCCTTGTAAAATTTACACCCTTCCTTACATCCCCTTATTTTCCGGGACATTTTCCCTTAGACCCCCGGGAGCTTACGGAGCGATCTGGGGGGGGGGGGGGGGAACCGCACTTTTGTTTTTTGCACTTTTATCTGATGGCGGGGAAAACTTTGAATGACTTTAAAAGGGCCCCGGGGAAAAAAAGATACTGTGTCCTTTAAAATAGAGAACCCACACTGGTTGAAATGTAATTATCGATAAACATGCAACCCCCTGTCACCCTCCTCCCCCTGAAACAGTTTGTGAACAAATAAAAGAGCCGCTGCCTCCCTCAAGCTTATCTTTTTTTCTGTGCACAATACATTTTCTCCTCTTGTGGTTTTTTTTTTAGCCAAACAATGAAAAATTCAGCTACAGAAAACCCGTGCATGGGAGGGGGGAGGATGACATCACAGAGGAGATACTTGTTTTTTAAATACGGGAAAACACAAGGGCCCTTTTTTTAAAACCCTAAACGAGGGGAGTTTTCACCTTTTTAGGAAGGGAACTCATTCTTGGAAAAACCCCCTTTTTTAAGCAAAAAAGTTCATTTTTTTAAAATGTCCATATGGGAACCGGGATCTCAAAAAGTTCAAAACCCCCTCCCAAAGATATGGGGCCCGTCAGCACAGACGTGCTGCAAAATGCAATGTTTCAAAGGGAAACCCTTTTCTTCTAGGGCCCTTTTCCCTTGAGAACCTCACGTTCCTGTATGGACTTTTTAAAAATTAGGGAATTTTTTTGTTTTAAAAAAAGGAAATAAAAAATTCCATTGAGGTTGACCCAAAATTGCGATTTTAAATTAATCTAGTTTTTTGGTTGCGGCAAAAAAGCTTGCAGGTTTATGTGGGGTTTTTGGGATACAATAAAACTGCCCTTTTGGGGCCCCTCTATTGACTGGGCAATTTTTTGATTCTTAATTGCCCTTTGGGCAAACAATAAAACCCTTTGTTTTTTTTTTTAGCCCGGGGCTGGGGGGAAAAAAAAACCTTGAACTGTGTTTGGGTTTCCCCAATGGGAAATCATAAAACCCCCAAATTAAGGCCCCAAAGGTTTTCTCAAAAATGGAGTTTTAAAACTAAACTTTTTTAAGGGGGTTTTTCCAAGACTTTTAAAAACCCCCCTATCACCTCCAACTCTGCAAAAATAGTAAACTGCCCCATATTTTCCCTTTCCCCCCACCCCAAACTTTTTTTAGAGTGCTCCAGTGTTCCTATTAGGTCCCTCACTGATGATGTCACGTTCATGGATCAAAACCCAATCTCCCCTGCAAAAAATTTTCCCCTCAGGGGGCAGTGATTGGCTGCGGGAAATCCTTTGCCCCTTTTTGAACGGGACATCATCAGTGGGGGACCGCAGGGGGCGGGGGGGGGGAAATGACTCTGTAAACGGGTAAATGGGGGGGTTTAAGTATGGGGTTAAATTTTTCTATTAGGGCCGGGGGGAAAGAATGGTAGGGGGGTTTTTAAAAAAAAAATCTTAAAAAAAAACCCCTTTTTACGGGAAAAACCTTTTTTTTTCCCCATAGCAACCAAACACACCCTTCTGCTTTTTTTTCTCTTAGCGGTTTGGGAAAAATAGAAGCCGCCCCCAGATTGGTCGCTTATAGACCATTTCATAAATTTCCCCTTATCCCATTTTTTCCTCTCAGTATAGAAGAAATTTCTAATGACGTTTCCACTACAAAAATTACCTCTTCACACAGAGTGCAGCTTGGTGGAGATAAAGATCATTTTTTGAAAAGAAAACCACAGTACCTGGGGCCCGGGGCCCCCAGAAATAGGACCATGCTGGGCAGGAGCTGACTGCGAAGTCAACTATGTAGGTCTCAAAGGCAAATGTTCTCCTGGGGAAGGGTTTTTTTTAAAAACCAACCGGCCAGAAAAAACTAAAACCAACCCCCCTAATATTGTTTTTTGTCCCACTTGGCCACCCCGCACCAAACTCTGACCCATTGAGCTCTAGAAATTTTCCCCCATCTCTAAAAGGGGGCCCTGTGGTTTTTTAGCCCCAAAGAAAGATTTCAGTAAAGTTTTTGTAAGTTGAAAGGTTTCACCAATTTATGCCAAATTGGGAAATTATTTCCCCCACATCCCCCCAGATGCTTTATGAGATTTTAGATCTTGGGGGAAAAAGGGGAAACTGAAGAGCACTTTTAAACTCTGTCGTGTTCCTCAAACCATACCTGAACATGTTGTGCATTGTGGACGGGGTATTATCCTGTTGAAAGAGGCCACTGCCATTAGGGAATCCCATTGCCATGAAGGAGTGGACTTTAGAATGATTAGGTAGATGGTCCATGTCTTAAAGGGGTGTTCTAACAGTTTAAAATGCTTGTTAGTCTGTGGGCCCCAAAACCCAAAAATAGAAGAGAAAAACCCTTTCCCCCCCAGGAAAGCACTCCCCTTTCCAGTGAAACCCGCCAGCTTTTTTTCCCATTCTTGTGACAGGTGTAGCCAATCACATCTGATCGCTCCGGCCTGTGAATGGCCTGTTATTAAAAGAATGAGAATTGGGGAAGGCTCGGGGTGGAACTCAGGACGGAAAGAGTGCGTCCCCGGAGGGGAAAGTAAGGGCCCCTTTTTTATTTTTTCGTCAAATTTCCCCAAAACACTAACGAGCATTTTAAGCCGTCCCGGGAAAAGCCCCTTTTAATATTTCCCCAATTTACCGCCAAGAAAAAAAAAAATTCCCACTTAAAACTCTGCCAAAATTTTCTTTTTCCATAGTCCCCTCCCGATTTCCTTTTTTTCCCTCTTCTCCAGGTAAGTGACGCACACGCACTCGACATCCATCAGATGCACAAGACAACCTGACCATGCCGCCTTCTTCCATTTCTCTATGGTCCAGTTCTGATGCTTACACGCACTTGGAGATACTTTCTTTGGTGGACAGGAGTCAGAATGGGTACTGGTCCATGGCTACACAACCCAATACACAACAAACTGCGATGCCCTTGATATTCTGACGCTTTGTTATCATAGTCAGCAGGAACTTTTTCAGCAATTTGTAGTACAATAGCTCTGGTGTGGGATCAGGCCATACTTGTTCACCTTCACTCTCCATGATCATCAATGGTCACTTGTGCCCCTGTTGCCAGTTCATGGGCGTTCCTTTCTTTGACTACTTGGGTAGCTACTTACCAGTGCATAATGGGAACACCACCACAAGACCTGCCATTTTGGAGATGCCCTAACCCAGTTGTTTAGCCATCACAATGTCAAGGTGTTTAGATTCTTACACTTGCTCACTTTTCCTGATATCACCAAGCTAAGTTTAAGAAGTGACTGTTCACTCACTGCCTAACATATACCATCCACTAACAGCTGCCATTGTCACAAGACAGTCAGCGTCACTTGATCTGTCATTAGGTTTAATGTTATGGCTGATTGGTGTTTATCGATTATATCTACAGAGTCATATCTTATAAATACATTGTATTACTTTTACTGATCCAGAGCTACAGCCTGTATTATACTCAAGAGCTGTATTCATAGTTCTGTTGGTTGTTGTTAGAAACCGTTAACACTTCTACCAGCATAGGTGAGCTCCTCTAAGACAGGTTAGGTTTTCCTATATAATATATATTCCAGTACCTGGTATACAGATGACACTTCCCACAATTAAATTACCAGAACAATTTATTTACAGTCATTAAAGCAGAAAGGAATGCTGGGAGATTTCAGCTCGGAAACCTGGCAGAAAATAAAGCCCTGGTTCTGTTAAAGTGTTGCTCCAACACGGACCAAAAACCTTGATGGGGATGTATCGCTTCTTTAGTTCGGCTGATTCATACTGCTCTCAGCTTCTCAACTCTAGAAATGCAGGGGCGTTTCTTCCCCTCCCAGTTGGGTGACATCATCCCTCCTTCACTGTTCATGCTGGCTCCCAAGACTCCCCCCTCCCCCCTCTGAGTCCACATATCACTGTGTCTCTCCCTATGCAGTCTTATTTTGTAAGAGTTGTATGCATACCACAGGCTGCATTCAATCTAGACTGAGCACTGATCTCTTCTCCTCTCACAGCTGGAGATTTGTTACAGTTGAATCCAGCTTTCTATGAACGGCACAGATCTCCCTTCTATGCAGAAGAGTTAGGCACCGAGACACAACTGTGCTGTTTTCTGACTGTAGAATCTGCTGCAGTGTGTTTCTGCTGGGTGTGCAGAGAGAAATTGCTACGGCTCCTAACTCTGAGTCAGGCAGGGATCGACACACAATTGTGCTGTTTCCTGATTGTGGAAGCCCTACAGTGTTATTCTGTTTCTTCTGGCTGTGCAGAGTGAAAATGTGCCGGTCCCTTACTCTGAGTGAGAGGCAGGAATGCAAGCTCCGTGAATACCCAACCGGGGCCCAAACAGAATGTAAATGAGCTCTCAGCTAGTAAAATGCAAGGAGGATGGATCCGACCAGGACTGGAGATCAGTGTAAACAGAAATAGAAGATAAGGAAAACTGTGATAACAAGACAGCTTTGCTAATGACATCCAATTGCAAAGTTACTTGTTTTCACTGTCCCCTTATTCTGAAGACCATTTAATGAAATGATACAACCCCTTTAACTGTCCATAAGCCACTTCTCACTGGGGTTTAATCGTTCTCTAGGCCCCTCTTACTCACCTTGAAAAAAAAAGTGACAAGAATTCCAATTTTATATTAAACTCAATTTTTTAAAGATTTAGTTTGGTCACATGACATTATTTTCAGCTGCTATTAAAAAAATAGAAAACATTTGTACCCAACGCAGAGCATAGTTGTCACTTGATTGTGTCCACCTGCCAAACATCATGTATATAGGGAAAGGTAATTCACATGTGAATGAAACATTTACACACAGAAATTATGTGTCATGGTAATCTGCAAGCTGCTACTATATAGTTACCATATGTTGTAGCAGTAAATGTAGGGGGGCGCAAAGTTTTAAAATTATCAAAGGTGATTTTTTAATTTTTGTTTAGCTTAGAGTTTCCTTTTAACAATATATTAAAAAACATATTTTTTGGTGCCAATGAATGTGCCCCTCCCCACCAGTTTCAGGTCATTCATTAAAGAGCCCCTGGCACAGGAAAGTGTTGTGCTTATTGGACCCTGGCACCTACAGATTTTCATTGATTTGCTTTAAACATGTAGACAGAGGTAAATAAAGACTATTACCAAATACATTGCTGTGCTGACTTTGCTTCATTTCAGAGTTAGAGCTGTTCTTATTTCCTGCTTATATGTACAAGCTTTCATAGATTACTGACCACCTTCTCTGCTTTAGCAACTCTAGCAGGGATGGTGACATCACTCCCTGCTGTGTCTTATCAGCAGCACAGGAGCGTGTTTATGTCTTTTTCTGACAAACTCTGAAGGAGTTGTTTCACTACAAAGATTAGACGTTTTCAAAATATGTTGCTTATCTTAATTTTATTTGTTGAGGAGATAAAAATTATTGTATCAGCTCCGAGTTCACTCAGATTTCTCTAGGTTACAGACCTGCTCTGCCCTACTCTCCCCTGCTGTTTGTCTTATCTGATAGCAGGGATGACATCATCAAACAGGTTGCCACACAGCTGGTGTTATCTGATCTAACAAACAAAGGAGACTAATTACTCGTTTCCTTTAGCTCTGAAGCTTCTCTGGATTTTAGATAAACATCTCCTGCTCTCATGTCAGAATAATTAGCAGATCTTTGAATACTGAGCTGATATGCTAATCACAGACAGGCTGACCAGGAAGAGACATGAAACAGCATAGTGAGACAACCCCTTTAGCTCTATAGCCTTCTGCCCTGCTTTTAAGACCTCTCTGTGCTGTGCTGTTAACCCCTTCCATCACCAACTTCCCTTTAACAGGCTCAGCTAGGAATAGCAGAGCTGAAATGTCAGTCACTGCTGTAGAGCCACCCACAACCTGAACAGGATGTGGGAGCCTGAAGCTGACTGTTAAGAGCAGGCTCTATGAAACAGCCCAATAAGAAAACCTCTTTAAATAAAAACCGCCACTAAGTGACAATAAAGGTAGGGACCTGCCCTGGATCACGTATCTACTGCAGAATGTCCCTGTTATGGACAAACATAAGGAGCTAATGGGGACTCAACCCGGCTTATTTGATTTTTTACCCCCTCTCCTTGTTTCTATATATTTTTTTCTGCTTCTTCCTATTATTTCTACCATTGGTGGAGGTCACAGTACAAAAGACCTACATAGTATTGCCTTAGGGCCGTGGTGTCCTGCCCAGATGTCTCTAGCTATTACAGAACTACAGCCCCCAGCTCTGCAGAAGGTATCTATACATGCTTATTGAATTGATCATAAAAACCCTGTTCTCTTTATCACCATATTGACTGTTTCCATTTCAGAACATGCTCAGTCAGGATGAGCTCCTCAACAACTACAGGTTTCTTTCCAACTATGATTCTTGGAGATAGCTCCCTGCATCTTGGTACAAGTGCAGCCGCAAGGAACAATTACCGGAAGCCAAAGACATGACTGGACTAATGCAATCCTGTATCCTAAAAATATTTATTTGGTCCCAGTGTATGATGGATTACGCACGACCATACTGCATATAGCTTTACTGGAGGGGGATATTGCTAAAGGGTGTACATATTTTTAAAGTTTCTTAAAAAATTAATATAAAAAACTTCAGAACCAACATGTATATAATGTTATAAGGAAATGTTTTATTCTGTCATTGTTATACTGTATTTACTTTTGTTTACTTTTAAAGGGGAAGCTTGCTTTTAACAAAAAGGGGTTTATGAGAGTAGAAAAATATAGTTGCTTTCTTCCTAAAATAGCGCCACTCTTGTCTATAGGCTGCATGTGGTATTGCAGCTCAACTCCTTTCACTTGGATGGAATCGAGCTGCAATACCAGACATGGACAAGAGTGGCGCTGTTTCAGGAAGAAAGCAGCTATATTTTGTTATAAAATGCAACCACTAAACGGGGTTGTCAAAAGAAGACATTAGGACATATATATGGGATATTAGACAGAACTCGTCTAAAGAAATCAAGGATTCTTCTCCTAATGTTAGATTTTGAGGAACTGGGAGGGGAGGGCTGGGAGAATTATCAGGGTTGAATTTCAACATAGCAGATCCATTGCACCCATGGAGATAAGCCACCACCAGATAGTTATGGCAGCGGCTTATTCTCCTTTACCTATTGAAATAACATTGGCCAAAATTAACAGTGCATAATAGGCTAATGGGCCCCATTGATAAAAGTGAGCTTCCCCTATAAGTGGAATATTGTTTGGGTTGTATCTTTTGTCCATAGCTTTATAATCTTTGGGACTAGTTTTGTATTTGCTGCTGTATGATAGTGATACCTCTTGTGAATACAGAATAAAATCTATGCAGTAAAAAACAAGAAATTTGGTACAGATTATGTAAAAAATCTTTATCATCTGTTTTACTTACACATTTAGATGTACACAACACAGTCCTGGCTGCACCTTGCATTTTAGACGTGTGAGATATTAAAGGGGTTGTCTCACTACAAGGATTAACTTTCAACATGTAGGGAACAGTAGATAAAAATGTTTTCCAAATAGATTGCCTTGTTTATTTTTCTTTGTTCAGGAGATAAGAGAGATTTTTCACTTAAATCACTTTGATTTCTCTAATTACCAACTTTTCCCCGCTCTCCCCTGCTGCCCCCTTTTATCTAAGCAGGGGTGTCATCACAAAAGGTCACATACGAAGCTGACTGCTTGAAGTTGAGTGTTATCTGATCTAACAAACAAAGGAGACTAATTACTTTTGTTTACTTTAGCTCTGAAGCTTCTCTGGACTTAGATAAACATCTCCTGCTCTCATGCCAGAGTAATTAGCAGAAAATACAGAGCTGATATGCTAATCACTGTCATAGAACCACCCACAGCATGACCAGGAAGAGACAGCTTGCATGAAAGAAAGCTGCTTTGGGCTTTGAAACAGCGTGGTGAGACAACCCCTTTGAAGGAATTGAGACTCTATTCCCAGCAAGAGACAGAGGGCACCTTCCTAGTGCAGTATTTGGAGACACAGACTCTGCACGTATTGGACTGAGGTGCCCACCAGTGGAACTGATTCTTGGGGCCCACCTACACCTCCTGTACATACTGCACTTGACTCTACTACTCTATCTCCTGCTTTTTGCCTCTTTTTCCCCTTCGTCTCTCCCAGTAAAGCAGCCCAGGGGACCACCAGTGGATTCCCATACACTCCTGTGAGCCAGTCCAAGCCTGGCGTACGGTGTACACTAATATTATTACTATACACACTTTTATATAAAGACCTCTTTTTTATGAGGTCACCTCAGGGTAAAGAAGACCTCCAGGGGACCCCCAAGGACGAGGAGTAGGTCTGGAGATTTAGATGTGGAACTTGAGATTCAGCAGCCACTTTAACAGCCCCCGGAGATTGGGGTTAAAACATTCAGAAAGTCGTATGACGTAAAGCACAGGACTCCAAAATCAGAAAGGATGAGTGCTAAACCTCAGAGTGAAGATAATCTAGATGGTGAAGTTGGTTTCATAAACCCAAGATTATAAAATGTGCTAGCGTGCTCACCTTCAAAGCTGTGCAGAAAGGCACAGAACTTCGTTGGGTTATATAGCCGAGAAGCTCTGTCATCCCAAAAACTCCTGGAAATGTTTCGACTCCTTGGTGTTTTATCAGTGCAAAGCTGGGATGATGGATAGGCAGAGGTAGACAACCACCTAGGGCTCCACCTCATGCCTGTCAAGAAGAAGGTGCGGGTAGGTGTGGAGCGGGTTATTGAGCTGATCCCGCTCCTTACATGAAGGGTGCCGGCTGTTACACTGTATAAAATAGAAATCTAAAAAAAAGTATTTTTGCGTATATTTTGGGCGTAAATTCACCGAAATACGTGCCAAAATACGGCCCATACAATTTACATGACAGTTGTCATAGACATCAATGTAAAATATGCAGAGTCAATCATACGTTGCGTATTTTATGTTCAGAATTTAGCGCGCGTCTGACATGCCTCTAATGTGCTTTTCCAGAAACAGTGACAACTTTGCATGAGGGATGCATCTGGTATTGCAGCCACAGGCTCTGTTCCCTCTTACCATCCTGTTTAACTCCTTAACAACCGCCCACCCTCTTTTGACGGCGGGCATTTCAGGTCGTTCGTCTGCAGCGACGTCTTTAGACGTCTATAGAGCATCCCCTGCGAGCATCGGGTAGCGGAGGAAACCTCCGCAACCCGGTGCTTTAACCCTTTGATTGCGGCGGTGCGTTACCGCAGCGCAATCAAAGGGTTTCCCTGCTCTGTCGGGTGATCGGAACACCCGGTGACCCGACAGAGCCCGGGAACGGCTGCACAGTCAGCCCTGGGGACCTAGAGTAGTCCCCAGAGCGTCTGTGTAGAAGCCAGGATCTAGGCAACTGTGTGCTGTCCAATCACTGCCTGTGTCAAAGTGACACAGATTAGAATGTATTAGCATATATGAACATGCTAATACATTACTAAGTGTTTAAAAAAAAATAAAAAAAAATTGTAAAACAGTTCTCCCTTCAGGGGATTTTAAAAAAAAAGTAAAAAAAAACAAACTGAAAAAGTGTAAAAAAATGAATAAAATAAATAAAAAAAATAAAAATAAATATTTACTAAAAATAATTGTGCATATTTTACACACAAAAAAAAACCCTACACTATGGGTATCCCCGACCGTAATAACCTGTAAATTAATCAACAAGTTTTTAAGTGTGAAAGGAAGGGGAAAAAAAAAAAAAAAAAAAATTCTGCAATATTTCTAAGCAAATTTTTAAACATTCCTTTAAAGTCAACTTGTCCAAAAAAACGGGGCCTCATACAACAGCGTATTGAAAAAATAAAAAAGTTACAACTGTTTAAAACAAGGAGGGAAAAAATAAAAAAATGTTCTGGTCTTTAATACTTTTCAGTATTGGCTTAAGGGGTTAATCTAAGGCTGGTTACACCCACAGGAAAGATCCCCACAAAATGGATTAACTGTCAATCATACTAAAAATACTTTAGGTTTAAAATAAAAAAAAAAAAAAAATCACAAGCACCAATGCAACCATAGCCGGGGAATCCAGCCATGGTGAGATTTTCCGTGACAGTTGTAAGTTCCATTGCAACTTTTCTTCGATAGGAAAGCAGTGATGTCGTGGTTGCATTACAGTAATCCAGTTATTTTACTTAGTATGTGATCCCATGTTGCAATGAATCCCATGAATTCCAAACCTAAATTCTATTTTATGCATTAAACAAGATTTTCCATCCATTATTCTTCATGGGAAAGTTAAAATATAAAAACCATTTCTGATGACTTTTTGGGCATCAATAAAAAAAAATTTGTAAAAATATTAATCCTTCCCCATAATATAAATATACAGCGATCCTGAAACATCTCACAAGAAAATATTGATCCCAAGTTGGTTCTTATTCTAAAGTTCACAGCTTAATAGACAGTAGTCTGATGTATTACAGTCTCCGATCTCGCTATGCAAACAACAAAATTTTTTTGGTACGAAGGGGGCGACGATACCCCAGTACGTTATAGTAAATATGGCACAAGAGGACAATTCATGACTTTAGGACATAAATGTCGCTGACGTAGGGTTTTAAAACCTGTGATTTTTTCAAGGGTTTGAAAAACTACAACTCCCAGCATTTCCTGTCATCTAAAGAAGTTCATTAACCCATTGAGAGCCACAGGATGGAGACCAGCACAGTAGTTAATACCAAGATAACTAATTTAGTAAGGACTTGTATTGTCTCTGCAGTCTGTGAAAAACATATAGTGAATAGTAAAAATGTTGCTGGCACCTGGATCTACTAAAATACACACTTTATAAACCTTATAACAAATTCAGGCTTAATGAAATTCTCGCTACGTTGATACAGTTTACTGTAGACCCGCATTTCATTAAAATAAAAATTTTCACATTGCACAGACTACTCCGCTTGAATCACGTTTAAGCGGGAAGAAAAATTTTTTAATAATTTTGTAAAAAAGATTAAGTAAAATTTGTATTTTAAATCATTTAAAATCCTGCTTGTTTTTGGGAAAGGGAGTCCAGGGGCGGTCTTATAAGTGATGACAGCCACTCGTTACACGCATAAAGGAGGGCCCCCTACAACTCTTTAAACCCTAGAATAAGCGGAATTTTAAATCAATAAAATAAAATTTTTTACTAAATTTTTCCCCCACAACATATTCAATCTCCAAGCTCCTCCTTTTTTAAAACTGTTCCCACAAGATCATAAAGCATTTAATGGACAGGATCTCTCTGTTTCTCAACTTTTGGGAAAAAATTTTGATACTTTAAAAGGGGTTATCTCACTCAGGATTGTTTTTAATGTTAAAGATTTGCAAAAACAAGTCACTTTGCAATATTTCCCCCTTTTTAACGTGTCCCCATTCCCGTACCCCCTCTTGTATGGCTGCAATCCTAGGTCGCTTAGCAAACGAACGTTTGATCTATCCTGTTGGCTGTCCACGGGTTTCTTACACAGCCTTTGGCTTCACTGCACCCTAATAAAGCCGAAACACGCCCTTGAATTCAAAGTGAAACAAGAAAACAGGACGGGGGGGAAAAATTCATGTAGGGGACAACCCTTTTAAAAGCAAAGCCTATGGGGGAAGTCCCCCAAAGTTTTTTTTTACCGTTTAAAGGCCCCCCCTTAAGCCCAACACACAAATCGTACTCATTTTTTTTTTCTGCGGTTTCCCTTTTAAAGGGAGAGATCTATTAAAAAATAGAAATGGAAAATTACCAAAAGAGTCTTTGAAGTTAAGGACATTGAACTGCTTGGGGTTGTCTCTAAGACTTGCCAAGTGGGTCTTGTAATCTTCTCGGTATCACCATAGCCCCTTTGGTTTTGAAATGTTGGAATTACACTCGGCTGCTTCTGATTTCTATAGGACGTGTCAGAAGATTATTTTAGGTGGACTTCGCTCATTCTTATATGGAATGTTTCCCTGTTTTCAAGACTGTCGATGGGTTCCTGTATAGCACCCATACAATATTTTGAGGCTATGTAATCTTTTATGGCAGGATGAGAACCCCTTTTATCAGGGGCTAGGGTTTTTAGGTTTTTGGGCTGATAGGAAGGTACCACCGTGATAGTTAACCGGGGGGACCAAGGGGTAGAAAACCCAAAAGAGGGATCAGTGTAGATAATCATCAGTAAAATTTTTATACTGTTCTTGTAATTTCCTGGCATTCATAGCTTGATATGAAGATTCATGTCCTGCGCTGAGTCTTAGTAGGCAAATCTCCGGTCTTCAGGGTAGCCAAGCTTAGTTAGGTTGTCCTGGCATGCAAACTGGACCATAGGTGGTGGGCCACACATGAGCACAGTGGGGTTGCCCCGAAAGGGGAAGGCGACTTTTTTAATATATCACAGTGATAAGCCAGTCCCCCCTTCCAACCCGGAAGATACCAAGAAAAATTCACCATGTGGTTCCCCGAACCCCTTTCTTTTAGCCGACTCAGCTCCCCGTAAACCCAATTGATTAAAACGAGCTCTGATACTTTCCCAATTCCTATCCGCAAGGTGACCAAATCAGACGTGGCTTACCCCATTGCAATATCCCTACATCCGCGCTTATATCAGGCACAAAGATAGAGCTTTACAATAGAATCTACTTAGATAAATTACCTTGAGGAGGACGGTCCAGGGTGTAGTGCAGCTTGAACTGATCAGGATGACTCTTGACCACAGATTCCAGTTCTGTTCGAAGTAAGATGTCATCTTCAGTCTAAAGAGCAAGAATTATTATGTTACTTTAACCCCTTAAGCCGAACGCCTGATAAGTAGTTAATGACCAGAAATTTTTTTTAGTTTTTGCCTCCTTGCATTTCAACTTTTTAATTTTTTCAATGACGCAATTGGATGAGGCCTTTTTTTATTTGAGAGAGTTGTACTTTAATGGAGAATAAATTAAATTTTTTTTTTTTTTAAAAAAAAAAAAGTTTTTTATTTTATTTTTACACATTCACATTTCACACTTAGATTAATTCTACAGGTTATTACGGTCGTGTGGAAAACCCATTATGTGTTTTTGGTTTTTTTTTGTGTGTAATGTATGCACAATTATTTTTATTAAATAATTTTTTTTTAAATTTTTTTATTTTTTTATTTTTGTTTTTTTTTTTTTTTTTTTATTTTTTAAATCCCATGAAGGGGGAACTGTATTACTTTTTTTTTTTTTACATTTAGTAAAGTATAGGGATATTCATATATGCTAATACATTATCATTTGTGTCAGTTTGAAAAGGCAGCAGTCAGGGCAACACAAAGGGCTGCCCTGGATCGCTGGCTTGTTACACAGACAAGCCCTGGGCTACCTAGGGCCCCAGGGGCTGACTGTGCGTCCCTGGCTCGTTGGGTCACAGGGGGTTCGATCACCGACAGAACAGGGAAACCCTTTTATTCGCTGCAGTGACGATCCCGGCAATCAAAGGGTTTAAAGCATCGGGGCAGAGGCACCCCCAGGTGCTGGCAGACTGTGCTGGGGATTCAGGGCTGTGTAGTACAGCCCGTCTCAGCGCTGCTTGCGGGCCCCCCCCAACTCCGATGTCTGCAGCGACGCCAAAAGACTTCGGTGCAGACGAACGACCTGCACCAGCCGACGTCAAAAGACGGTGGGCGGTCGTTAAGGAGTTAAAAAAGAGACACCAACAAGTCTGGGACCCCACATTGGGGACCTATCCCTGCCTGCCTCCCCCCATAGCATGGCCCTCTCCTCACCTGCACAAACTGATACTGTAATAATCCACTGGATCCTGTATTATATATAAGAGAAGTACTTATGGGTTGGATCCTGACACTACTCAGTGCAGGTCCATAGTGTAACATGATTATGATGGAACCTGAAAACCTACATCTCCCACATTACAGCAAAATGTAAGAAAGGCGCTGCTGCAGTGTTTGGAAAATCATATATAAACTAGGCATCCTGTATACTGCTACTAGGGTGTGCTGACAGCCGTACTTCTAGTCCATGGTGAAAACAGATCCCATCTGAAGATAAGAATCTTTTCCTGTTCCTATCAGCAATCCAACCAAGAACGGCTGATAACAGAGAACAATAGACTACATTGGAAAATTAACATACCTTGTTTTCTTAACAGAAAACTGCAGTAAATATTTGTTGCTGTGTTTTTTTTGTTTTTTTTTAACTAATGGGAAACTTAAAGAATTTCTGTTCATTGTTACCTGATTAGCGAAGATGAGGTAACATTTAGTGTCATCTCTTGGGTCCTGGGTGATATGACGGATTAGCTGCAGCATTGGAGTAATGCCTAACAAAGAACAGAAAAAAAAGATTCATTGGAGCTTGTCAACCTTTCATTGCCATAGCCAGTACAGAAGTAATATGGTCCTGTATACAAATATAATACTGTCATATAGAGTCAACATAGTAGTGCCATATAATACCCAAGTAATACTGCCATACAGTGCCCACATATACATCCATACAATATTGACACACTACCATACAGAGCTTACATAATAATGCATACACTGCTCACATAATACTGCCATACAATGCTGCCACACACTGCCTACATAATATTGCCATATTATGCTTACATAATGAGGTCATACAGCGCCCACCCATACTGCATGCAATACCCACATACTACTTCCAGATTATGCTCACAAAATACTACCATACATTGCCCACATTATACTGCCAGACAATGCATTTAGTACTTTCATACAGAGCAAACATGATACTGCCACACACCGCCTGCATAATATTGCCATATAATGCTTACACAATAATGTCATACAGAGCCCACAAAAATTATGCAATACCAAATATTTCCCATATTTACCACAAAATCTGCCAGACAGCGCCCACATAGTCCTGCCATATAATACCAACATTCTACAATACAGAGCTCACTTAATACTGCAATGCAATGCCCACAGAATACATACAGTAAATACAACATTGACATAACACTGCCATACAGTGCCTATATAATAATGACATACACTGCCCTCATAATGCTTCCGTATAATGCCCACATAATACTGCCATACTGAACCAACTTAATACAAAGCCTACATAATACTGCTATATAATGCCAACATAATAGTACCCTAAAGAACTGGAGAGCCCAATTTAAGGATTTGTTCCATCTAAAGATTGTTCCAATTTCCCCCTGATAAACACTTATTCCCTTATTCTATTGATTTTTACAGGGCATCTATTTTTAATTTTTTGCTGCTTTACATATGCTTTTTTTATAACGAGGATTTTGGCATTTTTGGGGTTTACTTTTTTTCTCTTTATGTTATTCTTGTAATAATAATGTATTTGTTAAAATTAATAAAAATTACATGTTAAAAAAAAAAAATAGTACCATAGAGTCCACTGTACTGCAATACATGCCCCTAATACTGTCAACGAGCCCACATAACATGCCAAAATACCCCCCAAAAATTTCACTGAAGTGAAATGCCCACATAATACCGCCTGCCAAAAACGTTTTGGGGGCAAATAATTCTGCATATAGTATCCCCTAAACTGCTTGCATTGCAAGTGCTACTAGGGGAGAGCTGCAGTTACCCTCCCAGGAAGATTTACATGTTTTTCACTTGCGCCGCTGCTGCTGTACTGTATACCGGTTGATGATTGACACACGGTTACGTGCATTGCTGCATGACACCGAGCTGCACCGCCAGGACCTTTGGTCCTGTACAAACATCAAAGTTCTTCTTCTCCTTCTATCACTCACTGGGAACATGCCGCTGTCCTGCAGTCTATTTTATAACAAGCATTGTGGCTACCAGTGCTGTTATATAATATAATATAATATATATAATATATATTATAAGAGCTACAGCCACAGGCCAGGACTGATAGGTGAGCCAGAAATCTATTTCTTATTAAAAGGAAACCCCAGCTCAGTCCAGAGCTCCCTGTTTATTGATGGTGGCGCCCTCTGGCTCTACTAGTGCATCTCAAAAAATTTGAATATCATTGAAAAGATAATTGATATCAATAATTTAAGTCCAATAACGAAACCCATATATTGTATAGACTTACAAGGTTTAATATAATACAATTGTGAGCCCTATAACAAGTAAAAAGATCCTGGAGAACCCCCTTTAATTTTCAATGATATTCTAATTTTTTAAGATACACTAGTATAATGCATACTCTGCACTAGCTTGTACAGCATCCAGCAAGTCCACATGGCTTCCAGCTGACAGCCACTTGCAGGACCTCCATACCCCTGTAGACATCAGTGTTGTCACCTGTATTAGAGAAAGGCTGGCATATCGTACCATTAATGGATTACAACCACATACAACCACCCCCAAAACACCGGCACGAAAAAACTGTACCATCAACACAAAAAATGCACCAACAACCTCCGAAAAACTATATCACCCACAGATAAAAAGCTGCCCAACCTAAACACAAACACTGCACCAACAGATATAAACTGTACCACCAGCACATAATCCTGCACCACTGATGGATATAAACTGCACCTCCAGCACATAACCATGCACCACTGATGGATATAAACTGCACCACTAATGCATACAACTTCACCACCAACACAACAAACTGCGCCACCAACATACACAAATTTCCAAGAGATCAAAACTGCCACACCAACACATCACACTGTACCACTGATGGATATAAACTGCACCGCACACATATACAGTAAAAACTGCACCACCAACACAAAAACCTGCACCACCAACACAAAAACCTACACCACCAACACATAAACCTGCACCACCAACACAAAAACCTGCACCACCAACACATAAAACCTGCACCACCAACACATAAACCTACACCACCAACACAAAAACCTGCACCACCAACACATAAACCTGCACCACCAACATATAAACCTGCACCACCAACACATAAACCTGCACCACCAACACAAAAACCTGCACCACCAATACATAAACCTACACCACCAACACAAAAACCTACACCACCAACACAAAAACCTACACCACCAACACATAAACCTACACCACCAACACAAAAACCTACACCACCAACACAAAAACCTGCACCACCAACACATAAACCTGCACCACCAACACATAAACCTACACCACCAACAGATAAACCTGCACCACCAACACAAACACCTACACCACCAACAGATAAACCTGCACCACCAACACATAAAACCTGCACCACCAACAGATAAACCTGCACCACCAACAGATAAACCTGCACCACCAACACAAAAACCTGCACCACCAATACATAAACCTACACCACCAACACAAAAACCTACACCACCAACACAAAAACCTACACCACCAACACATAAACCTACACCACCAACACAAACACCTACACTACCAACAGATAAACCTGCACCACCAACACATAAACCTGCACCACCAACACAAAAAACCTGTCACCACAACACATTAAAACGCGCAAACCAAACACAAAAACCTGCACCACAACATTTTACCTGCACCACCAAACATAATCCATTGCAACACCAACACAATAAACCTGCACACCAATAATAACACCTAAACACAACACCAAAAACCTACACCACCAACACAAACACCTACACTACCAACAGATAAACCTGCACCACCAACACAAACACCTACACCACCAACAGATAAACCTGCACCACCAACACATAAAACCTGCACCACCAACACAAAAACCTGCACCACCAACACATAAACCTACACCACCAACACAAACACCTACACCACCAACAGATAAACCTGCACCACCAACACAAAAACCTGCACCACCAACACAAAAACCTGCACCACCAACACATAAACCTGCACCACCAACACATAAACCTGCACCACCAACACATAAACCTACACCACCAACACATAAACCTGCACCACCAACACATAAACCTGCACCACCAACACATAAACCTGCACCACCAACACATAAACCTGCACCACCAACACATAAACCTACACCACCAACACAAACACCTACACCACCAACAGATAAACCTGCACCACCAACACATAAAACCTGCACCACCAACACAAAAACCTGCACCACCAACACATAAACCTGCACCACCAACACATAAACCTGCACCACCAACACATAAACCTGCACCACCAACACAAAAACCTGCACCACCAACACATAAAACCTGCACCACCAACACAAAAACCTGCACCACCAATACATAAACCTACACCAACATAAAACCTGCACCACCAACACAAAAACCTGCACCACCAACACATAAACCTGCACCACCAACACATAAACCTGCACCACCAACACATAAACCTGCACCACCAACACATAAACCTACACCACCAACACATAAACCTGCACCACCAACACATAAACCTGCACCACCAACACATAAAACCTGCACCACCAACACAAAAACCTGCACCACCAACACATAAAACCTGCACCACCAACACATAAACCTGCACCACCAACAGAAAAACCTACACCACCAACACAAAAACCTGCACCACCAACAAATAAACCTGCACCACCAACACATAAACCTGCACCACCAACACATAAACCTGCACCACCAACACATAAAACCTGCACCACCAACAGATAAACCTGCACCACCAACACATAAAACCTGCACCACCAACAGATAAACCTGCACCGCCAACAGATAAACCTGCACCACCAACACAAAAACCTGCACCACCAATACATAAACCTACACCACCAACACATAAAACCTGCACCACCAACACAAAAACCTGCACCACCAATACATAAACCTCCACCACCAACACAAAAAATACCCCACAACACATAATCCTACACCACACACCAAACACCTACACTACCAACAGATAAACCTGCACCACCAACACATAGACCTGCACCACCAACACAAAAACCTGCACCACCAACATATAAACCTGCACCACCAACACAAAAACCTGCACCACCAATACAGAAACCTACACCACCAACACAAAAAACCTACCTCCACAACACAAACATACACTACCAACAGATTAAACTGCACCACCAACACAAAATCCTGCACCACCAATACATAAACCTACACCACCAACACAAAAACCTACACCACCAACACAAACACCTACACTACCAACAGATAAACCTACACCACCAACACAAACACCTACACCACCAACAGATAAACCTGCACCACCAACACATAAAACTGCTACCACAACACAACAAACCTGCACCCACCCAACTATAAACCTGCACCACCAACACAAACACCTTCACCACCAACAGATAAACCTGCACCACCAACACATAAAACCTGCACCACCAACACAAAAACCTGCACCACCAACACATAAACCTGCACCACCAACACATAGACCTGCACCACCAACACATAAACCTACACCACCAACACATAAACCTGCACCACCAACACATAAACCTACACCACCAACACAAAAACCTACACCACCAACACAAAAACCTGCACCACCAACACATAAACCTACACCACCAACACAAAAACCTACACCACCAACACAAACACCTACACCACCAACAGATAAACCTGCACCACCAACACATAAAACCTGCACCACCAACACAAAAACCTGCACCACCAACACATAAACCTGCACCACCAACACATAAACCTCCACCAACAAAACACAAAACTACAACCCCAACATATAAAACTGCACCAACAACAACTAAAACCTGCACCACCAACACATAAACCTGCACCACCAACACATAAACCTACACCACCAACACATAAAACCTGCACCACCAACACAAACACCTACACCACCAACAGATAAACCTGCACCACCAACACATAAAACCTGCACCACCAACACAAAAACCTGCACCACCAACACATAAACCTGCACCACCAACACATAAACCTGCACCACCAACACATAAACCTGCACCACCAACACAAAAACCTACACCACCAACACATAAACCTACACCACCAACACAAAAACCTACACCACCAACACAAAAACCTGCACCACCAACACATAAAACCTGCACCACCAACACAAAAACCTGCACCACCAACACATAAACCTGCACCACCAACACAAAAACCTGCACCACCAACACATAAAACCTGCACCACCAACACATAAAACCTGCACCACCAACACATAAACCTGCACCACCAACACCCTACTAACAAACAAAAAAACACAAACACATAAACCTACACCACCAACACATAAACCTGCACCACCAACAAATAAAACCTGCACCACCAACACAAAAACCTGCACCACCAACAATAAAACCTGCACAACCAACACTAAAACCTGAACAACCAACAAAAAAACCTACACCACCAACACATAAACCTACACCACCAACACATAAACCTGCACCACCAACACATAAACCTGCACCACCAACACATAAAACCTGCACCACCAACACATAAACCTGCACCACCAACACATAAAACCTGCACCACTATCACATAAGGTAAAAAGTGCACCACTACCAAAAAAAACAAACCCTACACTACTAAAGCATTAAAAACTGCATCAATAAGAAATAAAAACAGCACCACTAATGCATAAAAACTGTTGATGTCCATCATGAAACAGATCCTGTGCCACCTCTGCAATTTAGGCTCCAAACAGAACATCCAATGCAAACGTGAACCAGGCCTTACATATCATTCATGGACCCCATAAGGGAACGTTCACCAGACGGATTTGAACGTTGATTCTGCAGTTGGATTCAGCGCTGAATCGGCCTTTAGAATTAGAGTCCAATCCGTAAACCGACCTCCATTATACCCCATGTAAAATCCGATATTACTCGCTTATTTGTCATTTACATGTCAACTCTTTGAGGCCTTTTTTCGCGTCGCCCATTAATGGGTATAGGAGGCAGAAAATCCGCATCAGACATTCAGTGTCGTTTCCTCATCTGAATTCTACATTTACAAACAAAGAATTTCCAACGAATTTTGACAATGACATTTTCAGCGCCGAAAAACGCTGTGTGCATGTAACCTAAGAAGAATGTAGCACTTACCCGTCCCTCCTGCAAGCATCCCAAGATGTTTTGTGGTCTTGATCTGAGACTCAGATTTCTTGTCTGGTCTGATGGCAAATTTACCTGCAAAAAATTCCAGAAAAGAGGCATTAAATGAACCATGCACACTCCCCAAAAAACAAAAAATGAGCAGCACGTCCAAAACTATTTTAAAGGAAAATGGTGCAGGTGCACGCTGACGTGACGGCAAACACAAAAACGTATCAGCAGCAAACACTAAGAGACAGTCAAACAGTGAGTGTATGGACAATTTCAAAATGCATCTCTGCCACTTCTAGGATGCATGAAATTCTGTGGCTCCTAAGCAGATATTTGATCAAGACTGTGCGGGCCGATCCACTAATGGCAAGGTGACCCCAGTTCAGATGGGGACCTACACTATAGCATTCTCACCTCACTCAGTGCCTTCTTAGGCCTTCATACTTTCAGTGCTTGAAGGTCCCATCTACACTCTGCTCTGCCTGTGTGGATGGGTGGAGTGCACGACCAAAATGCCATTGGTGGATGGGCCCTCACAAGTTTGATCAAAAATGTGCACTAAAAACCTCAGATTTTCAAGGATCCTAGAAGTATCAGAGATACTTTTTTTTTTTAACTTGTTTTTATTTGAAAACATTTTTCAATATACAACAACAGAAAAACTGGGTGCAAAATTACATAAACATAAACATTCATTCAACAGTTTCAAAGGTCCCATCATTTTGAGAGATAACCATAATGGATTAAGCTGAGAAGTTCGAGAATGTATTCTAAATTATTATCTCATGTCCACATTAGCAGATATGTCTCAAACTAGGTATGCAATATTAATTGTGGTCGTTAAACATCTTAAAAAATATTAACATTGTCGGTAAAAAAATAAAAAATAAATAAATTAAAATAAAAATAAAAACAAATAAGGGGGGGGATATAGGAAGCACCGTGGAGTGAAAAGTAACATAGCAATTCTCTCGTGGCAAAACTGAATTTCTTGGAGTCTACTTATGTTCCCCCCAGCAAGCCCAGACCCACAAGGAAACCGAACCCAGGCTGCATCATGTTATTTTTTACATCTACACCAATTGAATTAGCGTTGAAGATTTCAGATACACTTTTATCTTTAAAGGGGATCATTATTCGTTGGATTTCCTAATTTTCTAAACAGTTTTCAATGGAGAGATACATTTTGAAGTAGTTCATATATTCACTGTCTCCTAGAGTTTGTAGAGCGCTGCTGTTACATCTTTGTGGATACATACTGCCAGTCATATCAGATATCAAGACAATTCCATATAGGCCAAGCTGGAGGTTGTAGTCCTGTGGCCATTGTAGTACTACCATCATGCTGTCCTGTAATACGACGCTGTTCGGTGGAGAGCCTTATGCTATTGTCCAAGGCTAGATTGAGGTTGGTAGATACCCCATTTCACCTCCAGGATCCCTCCTGTCCCAGCCACAAGTAGTAGAGGCATCCATACTTGTATGAGGCCTTATTCTCTAAAGTCTATGTTAGTTATGGAGACAGCCAAGCCAATGAGCCCCTTAGACTTCAACAAAGAGAGTCACATAGACATATGACCACCTTTCCACCTCTTGTTGTTTGGATAGAAACGGCCATCACAGAGGGTGGGTGGTGAAGGACACCTTGGTTCTCAAAGTGACCGAGTATTCTTAACCATGAAAGTATTAGGGAATTATTATACTGGAGCCACATTTTGGTATTAGTCCAGTTAACCTACCCTTTCCTTTGTAGACCAGAAGACCATTAGGGCCCCGAAAATCAATAGTGTCCCCAATTTTCAAGCTGTCCAAATACTGGGACATTTTTCCTCCAGCTGGGAATTTCGGAGTCACATTGTTGGAGTACGCCTGTGTCGCACAATAAAGAACTTCTTATATCTTTATGAGAACATCCTCCAGCCTACATCACAGCTACGTTCCAATAAAGTGCAGTGAATTGTGGGAAATGTAGAGTCTACTGAATTAGAAGACTGCCCTGTACCTGATGTGAATATTACATCTCCAACAATGCAATGCTCCAGACAAACAATGAAACAGCAAAGAGCTGAAAAGAAATCCTTTTATCTGTGTATGCAGCTCTGTAAGTGACTAGAGAAAATATGACTTCTACATAACACTAGAACAAAAGGGACTCTGTGCGCCCCAGGTATGTTTTTGTAATGTTCCCGTCTGCTCCCTATAATAAGTTTGACACTGTAAGATAATACTTTACCTTTACAACGAGGTCTACGTAGCCTTTCACTTCATCACTTGACACTGGGGTGTACGCCCGAACCACCAAACTGCCGTTAACTTTTGCCGAGAGGTAAACATGTTGCCCTATGGAGACAGAATGTAGGATGCCTGAATGTTAATACAACTAATGTACAGTAAAAAAGAGGTGCAAGCTGGCCAAATACATTATAGTTGGTAGCTAAACCCGCTGATCTCAGGCAATCTTCCAAAAATCTGATGTTTATGAGGGCAGCCTGACTATACCCCAATTTCCTCTCTTAGGGGGAAAGGAGGATAGAAGTGGAAAGATTGATTTCGCGATGTCCAATCCTTTGGTTTCCAAGGAGATAAGCAATATTTATTACAAGTCTCACCTACAGGAAGCCCCAAAATGTGCTCTGACGAAGGGAGGCCAAATCTGAATCTCTTAGTGTCATGACTGATTTCCTAAAAATTTGAAAAAAAAAATAAATTATACACATAGACCGCAATGACTCCCAGAAGAGTGGATATTTCTCCCAGATTGACCTAGTAACGCTCTAAGTGGTTTATTAATAAATTCAGAGGTCACTGCATCTAAAACTTTCCACACAATAAATAATTCTTTATAAATCACAATTTAAAAATATTTTGCATTTCACTCCAAGCATATGCTGAGTAAAGTAAAATAGTGATCCAGAGTTTGATAATTTAAAATGTTTCAGACATCACCTAACCTTTATCAATGGAACGTCTCACTATAACAGCGATAGTGTCATCCTTTCGGTCATCAGCTGACCTTTGTCAAAGGAACAGTTCACTACAATAGCCATAGTTTCCTCCTGAGTATCTCCAGAAGGACACTATAGCTGTTCTAAATATTTTAATCATCAATCAATGGAACTTCTCATTATAACACTGATAGAGTCATCTCCAGACACTGATAGAGTCCTCTGCAGATTCTAGAGAAGAACAGTATTCCTGTTATAGTGAGATGTTCCTTGACTTACAGTAAGTTAGGTGATGGCCAAAAGTAGGACACTAGGTACCTTGAGAAGACACTCAGTGTTTTAGTGAGATGTTCCCTTGATAAAGGTCGGATGATGACCTAAAGGAGGACACTATCAATGTTAGAGTGAGATGCTCCCTTGATAAAGGTTGGGTGATGACCTAAAGGAGGACACTATCAATATTAAAGTGAGATATACCCTTGATAAAGGCCGGATGATGACCTAGAGGAGGACGCTATCAATGTTATATCGAGATGTTCCCTTGATAAAGATTGGGTGATTACCTAAAGGAGGAAACTATCAATGTTAGAGTAAGATGTTCCCTTGATAAAGGTCGGTTGATGACATAAAGGAGGACACTATCAATGTTATAGTGAAATGTTCTCTTAAGAAAGGTCGGGTGATGACCAAAAGGAGGCACTACGTACTACAGAAGGACAATATCACTGTTCCAAACATCTTGGTCATCACCAGACACAATGTCTTCCTGGTGAAAATAGAACATTTTAGTCATCACTTGAGCTTTATCAATGGAACATCTCACTATATCAGTGATAGCATCCTCTCTGAGTATCTCCAGAAGGACACTATCAATGTTCTGAACATTTTGGTCATCATATGACTTTTATCATCTGAACATCTGACTACAACAGAATAGGGTCCTACAGCAGATACTTCAGGATAAACCTATCACTATTATAGTGAGATCCTCCTTTGATACAGGGAAGGCAATGACCTAAATGAGAACACTAGTTACTCCAGGAAGACACTATTAATGTTAAAGTGAGATGTTCCTTTGAGTAAGGTCAACTGAGGACACTTTCAATGTTACAGTGAGATGTTCTGTTGATATAGGTCAAATAATGACACAAAACATTCAAAAGTGATAGTGTCCTCCTGGAGATACTGCAGGAGGGCACTATCATTGTTATAGTGAAACAGTGATAATGTCTTCCTGGAGAAACCCGAACATTTCAGTCATCACCTGAGCTGTATCAACTGATCATCACACCTACCGGATTTTCTCAAGGAGAAATCTATCACTGTTAGGCTAGGTTCACACGGCTTAATTGCGGGACGTAATTACGGCCCGCAATTAGGCCGTGTGGCCGGGGGCGGGAGCAGGGGGCTGGCGCCTCGCCGGCCCATAGACATTCATTACCAGCGGCGCGTATACGCCGCTAGTAATTCACATGTCACTTATATCCCCACCCGGCGCATTCGCCGAGCAGGGAGAGGAGACGTAATCCATAGTTCTCTATGAGAACTGTGGATTACCATAATGACTGGGACGTTTTCAGCCCGTAATTTGCGCACTCCGAATACTCTGAAATACGTCCAGTTTTAAGCCGTGTGAACATAGCCTTATAGTGAGATGTTATTTTGATAAATGGCAGGTAATGACCAAAAGGAGGACACTGGTTACTACAGGAAGACTCTAAAACTGTAATAGTGGGATGTTTCTTTCATAAAGGTCAACTGATGACTGAAAGGATGACACTATTGATGTTATAGTGATAGGTTTCATTGATAAAGGCCAGGTGATGACCACTGTATTCAGAATAGTGATAGTGTTCTTCTGGAGATAATGCAAGAGGACACTATCATTGTTCTAGTGAAATGTTCCATTAATAAAATCCAGGTGATAACTGACTCGTTAGGAATTGTGATCAGCCTATATCCACCTGAAGATACTCCGAATGTTTCGGTCATTACCTGACCTTTATCCACAGAATATCTTACAGCAATAGAACACCCACTATCTGTTATGAGATCTTCCATTGATAAAGGTCAGGTGATGACCGAAACTTTATGAATTTTGGAATCGTGGATCACTATTTTATTTCATTTGATAGATGTCTGGAGGGAAATACAATTTACTGTACATTTCTATGACATTTTAATTATGATTAATAAATAATTGTTTACTGTACAGAAAATTTCCCACGGAGTGTCATCTGAATATGAGTAAACAGTGGATAACCTTTTTGGCTTTGACTATTCCCCTGTTATTCTCTGCTTGGTGTATGGTGACATTATTTACAGTTTAACCATAGGAGGTTCAGTGGTGCACCAAACCAATAATGGTACGTTAATGGGCACAAAACAATCCCTAGGAACCCCATAGTACCAGTTATTCACATTATTGCTAGAAAGCTAGGATAGAAAATTACCTGTTTTTCGATTAGAGGAAGTGGATACTTTGTGTTAGGATCTAGAAGAGTGACTGGATCTTTCTTCTGCTGAGAACCCAGCGATTTAATGAGAAATACTAGAACGCTCACGCCAACTACTGCCAGCGCTATGATCACATTGGTATCCTAGAAAACAGTATGTAAAATGTACAAAACATCACATTCTGTCTAGTTAATATGGTGTGTGCACTTAAAGGGGTACTCCAACCATGAACAGGTGTCATTTTATAATTATTACATCAGTGAGACCCCCAACCTGTAGCTAGGCTGGTTTTATACCCCGCACTTATTCTCTGCCACCAGTCCATACAACTCCTCAGTCTTTTCTGGTAAGGAGGGACAGAGGTGCCCCCATTCCAGGGACCAGTGGGGTTTCCAGTGAAGTGATCAATCTTAAACATTTACCTAGGTAATTCCAGATCAAATATCCACAAGATACACCATAAATATGCCACCTCTTCCAACATCTCTGGTGGGACAGCTACCGCATCCAGATGTATCATAAATGGAGAGCTGGCTGTGCACATGTGGCTCTACTTATTTATTCTCTGCCTGATTATCATGGCTATCTCATCAGATGGGTCAGGGGACACCCCACCTCCACATAAAGGGACCTGCATCCATTAGATATTTATGGCATATCCTCAAGAGCTAGAAATACCCCTTTAACAATGGTCTTGGGAGGAAATTCAGTCTGCTGATGACATTGATGATTTCAAACCGTCCTCAACCTCCAATGCCTGGGGCCCACCAGTGGAGTTGACTCTTGAGGTCCATAAATAGAGTTGATTCCTGGGGCCCAGCAATGGAGTCGATTCCTGGGGTCCACCAGTGCAGTTGACTCCGGGGTCCCACAAGTGGAGTTGATTCCTTGGCAACCAACATTGGGGTTGATTAATGTTCAACACCAGTGGAGTTGATTCCTGTTCCCCACCAGTGGAGTTGATTCTTGGAGCCCATCAGTATTAGGTGTTCACAGGTTTTATTTGCCCCAATTTTTGGCCGCGGTTTATTTCGCGGCGCCGGATTTGGCCATCGGCCCAAAAAATAGGGCGGGCAACCCCAATTTTGGGGTATAACGGGCCTCCTCAAGTAGCAGAAAAATGGATTCTCGTCGCCCCTTCCCCGCGGGAAAATGGCGCGGGGGGGGAGAAATGTACATGCACATTTAATTTCGGCGCGGACGGTTTTTTAACCATGCATTGGTCTATGGGGCGGGAGCGGGCCCCGCCGGCCCCCCAGACGCCCCGTCCCGCCCGGGGAGGAAAGGGTGTTAATCCATTTGTTCTCTGAGACCTGTGGATTACCGTAATGATTGGGGCGTATTTCGCTCGTATTAGAGCGCAGTACGCTTGCAATACGTTGTGAAATGCGTCCCAAAATAAGCCGTGTAAACATACCCTAAGACTGTCCTTGTTGCCCATAGCAACCAATAAGAACTTTGCTTTCATTTGTCCGGATCAGTGTATGAAATGAACTCTGAGCTGTTTGGTTGCTAGGAGCAACAAAGACAGATTTACAATTAGACAGTTTTAATAAATGAGGCCTATTTTTTTTCCAGTAAGCAAGGAAAACAAGATTCTCAAATTTAGAGAGATATTCCGAGAAGAGACGTTTCTAGCGTATCCATAGGGTATGCCATAAATGTCTTGTACGTGCGAGTCGTACCTCTAAAGGCTGTCACCGGTTTCTAAACCCTTCTTTAGTTGTAGAAGCTGTGTGCAGAGCCCCAGAGAGGTGATGTAAGGCTGCTTTCACACGGTACATTTTTGGTGCGTTTTTTTGTGCAATTAATGCTGTACATTACTGCACAAAAAACACATAAAAAAACGCATCAAAAACGCATCAAAAAACGCACCGTGTGAAAGCACCCTAAGGGGCATGTGGCAGCATGGGCGAAGATCTGTCCATTATGATGCATAGGAATAAGGCCCTGTTCACACGACGGATTTGGCCGCGGTTTTGGCTGCAGGTTCCGACGCGGTTTCCGCGGCCATAACCGCGGCCAAATCGCGCCTGTTTATTAACAAGGTTTCCTATGGAAACCGCGTTTTAAAATTCACACTCCGCGGTTGGCTGCGGCTCGGGGGCCGGCCCAAAGCAAAACTCTCCTGTCAAATTCCTGACAGGGAGTTCTCTGCGCGACGGCCACGCGGTGCTGCCGCGGGTGTCGTCGCGGGTGGTGCGCGGCTGGGACGCGGCTCGCCCCCTGCTAGTAATTTGCATGGGGGCAAACCCATGGTGCAAGCCACGCCCCTAACCACGCCCCTCGAGCTAAGGCCCCGGCCACCGCCCGCGGCGCAAACCCGCGTCGGGAGACGCAAGTTTGCGGGCCGACGAGGTTTTGGCCGCGGCGAAACCCGCGGCCAAAACCGTCGTGTGAACGAGGCCGTAGGGTATATTCACACGACGTGTTCAATACATTTTTGGATCTGTTTTTACATGCGTGTTTCTATCCGTGTTTCAGACCCTAAACAGACCCCAATACGCACCTAACAATGTGCAGTATGATTTACATTGCTTTCAATGTAATAAACGCATCGGCGTTCAGACGATACGTGTTTTCCATGCGTCTTTGTGATGCGTCTTTCAGATCCTCTCAGAGAACTAACATGTCAATTCTTGATCCGTTTGACGCAGCAGATGACCTATTTAAAACTATAGGGTGCATTTCTGCTGCAGCAAAAACCTGCGTGTTGGATGCATTTTACGCAGCGCTTTTGAATGTGTTTTTCGGATCAAACACGTATTGAACACGCCGTGTGAACACACCTGTAGGCAAAGAGGGAGTACACATAGATTGTAATGGAGTGAGCTGCATCTGTGATGGTCTCCATATAGCAGTATTACATCACTGTATGGAGTGTAATTATTAGACAGTATAATCTTCCTGAGAGATTAATCCCATTTACACCCCAGGTGGATCACAATTACATTCTTTGCTCCCAATTCTAATTCACTATGCACTGAGAGGATTTTTCTGTAAAACGATACCGATATGTAAGATAAATCCCCAAAATGTTAATCCCTATAATGTTTACAGAGTGATCGTATAGCAATGTATTGTGTGAGGCTATATAATAGGATTTCCCAAAATCCTTTGCAGCCCTGTAGGCAATGTGCAGCCACTATACGGGTCCCTCCCATGGTCTGACACCACCTCACAACCCTGTCAGGACCAATAGAAGCTCATCCCTCCCTTTCCATACATCAGACCAGGAACAACCCCCTGGAGCAGACATGGTTATTACTCAGCGATGAATGAAAATCTCTCTGCTCAGTGTACTGTCTGCAGCTTGGACATGCACCTGTGTACACAGATGGAGCAGAGCTGAGTTTGTTATGAGATTTAAAGTCACCTTCTGCAGAAATGCATGCATTGCACTTAAAGGGGATGAACAGGCAATGTGATCATTGCTCTATCCACTGCTATGGATCATATCCTGTCCCTATGTAGCCCGAAGTGTAATATAATGTACTATAAAACCTCAAATACACGCGTCACAATGACATGTTGAGCTCTGCCAAATGTCAAACTTACCTGTGCTCCACCTGACAAATTCAGCTCTGCAATACAACATATCTATGCATAGAACAATTTGATTAATCAATGTACAGCTGTGCAACAAAGCAATGTAAACCAATGATAAGAAAATTTATAGAAAGTCAGAACATAGAGGAGCAAACCAAGAACTTACCATGATCTCAGCTCTGCTTCTTGCAATAGCAGACAGGTTCTGCACGAGACTCCTGATATCTGACGTCTCCCCTCCCATACAGGCCTGGCACCACCTCCTGCACTGGGACATGGGTTCCTGCGTCTATACTGTAGTGTGAGAAAGGAGGAGCTGAAAGTGAATGAATGTCATGATTTTGACTGATATTGCATGCTGAGGCTTGTAGTTCCACCGGCATCACATATTACAGCCATGTGAATAGGGTGCAATAGAAGGACTACTGCTGGCACTTATGGTACCACAAACTATATGCTTGTGATGTGGTATGAGACTGCAGCTACCTGGGGAATCGACCACCTGGATATGTTGGCAGTTCCACAGCCTCTATAGGTGTGTTCATGTTTTACTAGGTCTACCCACAGTGGGGGACAGTGTTCGGGAAAATACTTTGGTAAAGTATTTTAAATACAAAATACTTATGACTGAAGTATTTTAAATACTAAATACTTTATTCCTGAAGTATTTTGGCCTCGTTCACACGGCTTATTTCAGAACGTATTTACAACGGATTTCCGATGTAAATACGTTCTGAAATCATTGAAAATCAGTTGCAAATAAGTGCCACTAAGTGTGTGCACCGTATTTGCAACTGATTTCCCGACGGATTCACCATCTCCAATCATTGTAGGTGGTGACTCTGTCCGTAAATAATTGACATGTGAATTGTTTTTCCGTCCGGATTGCCGTCATCAATCCGCGGCGGCAATCCGGAACGGAATTTTGCGTCGTGTTGAACGATCGTATGCCGTATTTTCTATTGAAATCAATAGAAAATAGGCTGTGACTTATTTCGGACGGATTTGCCGACGGATTGACGATCGTCAATCCGTCGGCAAATATGCGGCGAAATAAGCCGTGTGAACGAGGCCTTAAAATACAAATACTACATAATACTTCAAAAGTATTTTCCAAATACTAAAATACTTGAAAAATGTAACAAAAAATGTAATAAAACAAAAAATGCATCAGAGGTCCTTTATGCCCACTAGGTATTAGCATCTACCCTGCAAATATGTCAGTTGGCCAGGATTCATTGTGTCCGACTCCTATAGAAGATGTCTGTCACATGGAGGAGAGGATGCTACAGTAAAGAGAAACATACAGGTACCTTCCTTTAGTTACTATGCCTATTAATGTCAGGAATTTGGGGATATTAATTTAGTTTCAGTAACCATGTGCTTCACATTAATAGCAGTTAACCCTATCATGTCCCTCATATTAACCCCTGTGTGCCCTATATAAGGGTTACTAATATGTGAGACACATGGGGTACTAATAAAGGATCTTAATTATGAAGATACCTAATTATTACCTCCATGTCTCTCACATATCAGTAACTCTTTTTTGAGGCACACAGGGGGTTAATGTGAGGGACATGATGGGGGTTAAATGCTATACTATGAGGGCACATGGAGTTACTAAGCTGTATGCACATGACCCAGACTTTTATCTGCAATGGTGGATTTCCCTCCCTCGGCGTATACTCGAGACAATACGTTTTCTCCATTTTTTTTGTGTTAAAATTAGGGGCCTCGGCTTATATTCGAGTCAGCTTATGCTCGAGTATATACGGTAATTTTACGGAATGGATTACGCGATCGGGATGATTAAAAACTAAAAATAAATCACGCTTCACTACAAGGCGGACTTGCGTTGCTGGAACGCGCTGGAATTCTCCCTCCTCTCGTCACACCTCGCACGAGATACGAGAAACGAGAGTGATGACGTGACTCGCGCTGTTGTTGTTTTGCGGAGAGGCGGGTTATTTAAATTACAACATTTGTTTTCAATTTAGAAAGTAATTAAAATACTTAAAATAATTCCTAAAAGTATTTTAATCACAAATCAAAATACTGAATAAAAAAAGTATTTTGATTATAAAATACAAATACCTGACAAGTATTTTAAATACTATTTTAATTACTTGTATTTTAAATACTCCCGAACACTGGTGGGGGACATATACTAACCTTCAAGGGGTTGTCTCACTATATTGATTCACAACTCAGTCCTGTTTTCTGTGTTCATTTTTGAATTCAGTGTTTACTGGCTACTACTGGTCTGCAGTGCTGAGCTGCTGAGGACACCAGGTCTGTAGCTATAGCGACCAGTGCTGGCAGCCCATCAGGAGAAATCAAACAGGTCTGTAGCTATAGCGACCTGAGGAGCTGATGCAGCCCATACAAGAGGGGATATCTAGGAATAGGTAGGACACTGTTAATGGACATATATTGCAAAGTGACTGGTTTTTGCAAGATCTTTAACATAAAAAGCAATCCTTGTACTGAGACAACCCCTTTAAGACCTTTACAAGTGAGTTTTATATACTGCTTTTTGGTAGCGTAACAGTCTGAAATATTTGATAATCTGATATTTAAAAGGGGTTTGTGCCGGCAAAGATAGTTATCACCTATCCACAGGATGTTTGATTGCTGGGGGTCCACCGATGGGATAACTATTTTACTTTTTTTAACACTTAGTAATGTATTAGCACATTCATATATGCTAATACATTATAATCTGTGTCAGTTAGACACAGGCAGCAGTTAGGGCAGCTCACAGTCTGCCCTGATCACTGGCTTCATACACAGACAGCCCTGGAGCTACTCTAGGTCCCCAGGCTGACCGTGCAGCCATTCACCGGCCTCTCTCGGGTCACGAATTGATTACACTGCGGTCACGAACCGCGGCAATGGAAGGGTTTCCCCCACTCTCCGGCACGTGCAGCGGCTGCACTGGGAACAGGGTTGTGAAGTACAGCGCTGTTCTCACCACTGCTGCGCTGCCGGGCGCCGCAAACCCCTGTGCCTGCCGCAACATCAAAAGTCGGCAGGCAGTTGTTAATGGGTTAATGCATCACAACGCTGGACCAAAAACCTGGCATAGAGGATTTAGGGTGTTTTGTACTTAGCACCGATTGGCATCCAAATTTTGGTGTAAAATATTGATCTAAAGTAAATCAGGAGGTGGTTCACATCAGCATCGGAGGTTCAGAAACTCTCTCACTAGTTCTGATGGGAATGATGGAAAAAAAGCGCAGCAACTTGCTGCGCTTTTTTTCCCATTGAAATAAGGGACCTGTTGTGAAATGGTTCATTTGCAGCTCTTCGATGCAGAAGTGAACCAGGCCTAACCTTACTAGCAAGATGTTCAAAATCTATTTTTGCATTTGTGCGCACGTGATTTACGGGCAGTCCCCGATTTAAATCTTTCCCCGACTTCCCATACTTTCCCCATTTACAAACGGAGACTTTTGGGGGGGGGCTGCCCAATTAAACACTGGTCACCCCCCTTGATAACCAAGGGCCAGAACCCAACGCGCCATGAGATACAAAAACATTGGGTTTGAACTCTTCAAAAAAAAAGGGGCACAGCAGAAAAAACAAAGGGTAAAAACTTTTTTTTTTTCCTGCACTACCCAAAAACTATAAAAAAAAAATTTTTGCGGGAATTACATTTAAAAAAATTTTACCTTTTCCGACTTACATACAATTTAAATTTAAGAAAAAAACCCCTACAGCGTTTCCCTGCCCTTTTACATGTGCTCTGGGGAATGCCCCGTTTCTTTTGGGTTTAAACAAACTCATGCTTTCTTGACCTTTTTCCTTTTCTAACCCCCTTTTAATCTCCTCGCCCCCTCACTAAAACATGGCTCCAGAAATCAAAAAACCCGCTTTCCCTTGCTGCCCCCAACCCTTGGGGGCCCCTAAAATTCACCCCACACCCCCAAACCTGAAAACGGGCCAGGGGGAGGAGTTGGCATTTTTCTCTCCACACTCCCTTTCCCAGGTCATTCCCCCTGCACCCCCCCCTCATTTTTCCCCTCCTTTGGGGTCCAAAACTCTCAGCCCTTTTTGGGCCCTTTCCCCCCCTCAGAAATCGCCATTTTTTGAAAGCCCCCCGGCTAAACCCCCCCCAATTTTTTCTGGATCATTTTTGCCCCCCGGGCCCCCTAAACTTCCTCTCCACTGAAATACCCACTCCCCTTGGGGGTGATTTCAACACCCCCATCGAAAACCCCTATGTCTCCTTCTCCCTCTGGGTTTCCCTTTAAACAAACCACATCCTTTGGCCTCTTGTTTTTTAACAGATTTTTCCCCCAAAAGGGAAAGGAAAAACCCCTCTTTGATCGGGTTTTTCCCTGCATTCACTCATAAATTTCTAACCTCACTAATTCCCCTTAAATGTCTCCCTGATCACAACCTTTTTCTCCTTAAACTATCACCAATTCTCGCCTTTTTGGGGACACACCTGCCCATCGCCCCCCCAAAGAAACATTCGTCCATGAACACTCGGGAAAACCCAAAAGAAACCATACAGCCCCCACTCCCTCCAATCTCCTCCGCCCTGCCCTTTTGACCGGGCTGTCGCAGTACAATAAAAACCTCTAAAACCACCCTGGACTTTTTGGGCACCTCTCAGAAAACCGCACCACCAGGTCAGGCCCCCCCCAGCCTTGGCACACACCCCAAAACTCGTTTTCCTGCAGCAAATGAAAAAGGGTTTGTGCTGAGAGACGGGGGAAAAGTAAAAGTCCCTGCAAATTTTCTCCACTAAAAATTAAATGCTCAGCATTTAAACCAAACACGGCCATTAAACTGCCCCAAACAAAATTTTTCCCCTCCCTCATTCCACTTTACACAACAACCCAAAACGCCGTTTAAAAAATTTCCCACCCTCCTCACCCCAAAAAAAGCTAGGGGCCCCATCACTACCCCCTGTGCTGAAACCTGGCCCACAATTATTTTAAAAAGAAAAAATTAGCCCAAGTACCCGGAAAAAACATCTAAATCCAATCCTAAAGAAACCCCCCCAAGGGGTCCCCCCCGGGCCCAAACCCTTATCTGCTCTCCACCCTTGCCCAACGAAAAGGGGGAAGGGGGAAAAGGGGGTTCCCCCTTTCCTCACGGGTTCCCCCTACCCCCCGCTCTATGACCCCATTCCCCCCAAACCTTGTCCAGTCTATCTCTCCGCAATCATCTCTCACCTTACCGAAAAATCTTTAACCTTTCTCTCTCTACTGGGATTTTCCCCACCCCTCTTTAAAAAGGCCTTTCAAAACCCCCTTTAAATTTAAAAAAAGCCCCCCTCGGACCCACCCCTGTGTTTTCAAACACCGACCAGTCTCAAACCTGCCCTTTCTCTAAACCCCGGGAAAACGTTTGGCCCCTACCCCGTTTAATCCGCTATCTCTCTACAAAACTCACTTCTCGATCCTCTAAAAACCTTTCCGCACCCTGCCCCCAAACAGAAACTGCTTTTTAAAAGTCTCAAATTTGATCCCCTCACTCCCAAATCACAGGGAAAAAATATTTCTTTTGCTGCTTCTCCGGGTTTCTCTCTGCAGCATTTGCATGGGGAACCAACCACCTTCTCCTCACCTTCCTCACCCCTTTTGGCATCCGGACCCCGCTCCCCGTTTGGTTCTCTTCCCCCCCCTCTCTGACCGCTCCTTCAGGTCTCATTTGCGGGTTTTCTACCCCCTTTCCCCCCCCCTTTTTTCCCCCCCTTGCTGTGGGGGGTTCCTCAGGGATCAGTTTTAGGCCCTCCCCCTTTTTTCCCACTTTACACACCCCCCCTTTGGGAAAAACCCATCAAAAGTTTTGGCTTCCAGAACCATTCTATGCTAAATAAACCCCCAATTATACCCCTCCCCCCCGAGACTTCATTTCCTCCCCTGAAACAAAACCCCATAAAGTTTTTCCGCTGTCTCGGGCATCATTCCTTCCCATCTAAAATTTAAACCTCACTAAAACCGAACTTCTTGCCCCTTTCCCAAAACCATCTTTAACCAACCCAAACCCTGCTTTTCTGGGGTCCCCCAATTGGGGTTGGGGGGGGGGGCCCCCCCATAACCCCTAGGCGCAGGCCCGCTGTTTTGGGTAATACTAGATTCAAAATTTCCTTCACCCCTTATATCCAACCCCTTGCCCGCCCTGTCATCTGCCCCTTTCAAGAACATCCCCAAAATCCTTTACTTTTCTCACGGGGAAAAAAACCAAAAACCCCTCATTGTTGCTCTTATTTACTCTTCTTGACTACTGCAATTCCTTTCTTATCGGTCTCCCTCTCTGTAAACTCTCCCCCCCCCGCAATCTGTTTTTGAATGCAGGGAGCCCCCGGGTTTTCCCTTTTTTTTCCCGCCGCTATACTGATTTCCCCCTACCATGTGTCAGTTTTCCCGCACTGGGTTTCCCATCCAGTTTCAAAACAACATAAACTCACCACTCTACCCATAAAACTCTCCACAGTGTTTTCTCCTCCCCAAAATCTCCCCCCTCATCTCTGTCTACCCCCTACCCCTGCTCTCCGCTTTTGCTGATGATAAACAGACTACATTCCCAAAACATCCGAAAATCCCTGCCCCCTCCCCTTCCAAGATTTCACACGTGCAGCAACCCGGGCCTTTTGGGGAAATTCCCAAACCCCGGGGAACAGGCCCTTCACACCCCCACAGTTTTTTTAAAAGGGCCCCCGAGAAAAACATCTTTCAGGGCCGGGGCCCAAACCCCAAGATCCCTAAATGCTTTCACACCCGTCAAATCCCCTACATTGGGCCTCAAGGCAATTTTCTGTATAATTAAAGTAATGTCAGGGTGGCTTGGGGCCCAAAAATTTTTTATGTAAAACCCCCTCCTTATTTATGTAACATGGTGGACCATATAAATTGAGCACCTTTTTTAAACCCTTTTTCCCCACCCCAAAACCCCTTTTTTAAAATTGTAACTCTCGCGGCGGGGCCCCCCAAAAACCTAGTGTCTCTTTTTTTAAGTTCTTTTAAAGTGTAAAGTCTGTTGTTCAACCCCCCCTAATTTTTTAAAATCTTTCGGTATTTTTGGCGCTATAAAAAATAAAAAATTTTTTTTATTATTAAGTCCCCTATTTCCCCTTTGGGAACCCGGGGCTTTCCTGTATTGGGGGGCCCCCCCCCCTGTTTGGTCTAGTTTTAAGTGTTTAAAATGCTTTTTCCTAAAACCCAAAATTTGTAAAACGCTCATAACTGTTTATTGGCCCGGGTAAAAAATATCCCAAAAGTGTCTCGTGCAAATTGTAAATCACATCTTTTGTGGGGTTTAAAATTTTCTGTTTTTTTCAATGTACAATTACTCCCGGGAATTTTTCCTAGAAATGAATGGAGAGAAACCTTTACATTTACATCCAAAAACCTGTAGGCTAAAGGGGGGTGGAGGTAAGGGTTTCCCTTGGCCCTTCCCCAAATTGTGTTTTTTTTTTGGCTAAGCCTGATAAATTGTGGAAAGGACGGTAAGATGGGGTTTTTCCCAGGGAAAAGGGTCTTCAAAAAAAAAAAGACGAAAACCCCCTGGCGTGCTCGGAGAAGTCCAAGGCAAAAGAAACAATGTCAGAAAACCCAAAATCACCAAAAATATGAAAACAGTGCAGAAAATCCCAAAAAGGGTTCCGTCTAGAGGAACTAAATTTTTTAAAAAATTTGGAGGGAAAAAAACCAAAAAAGCCCCTACTTGGTAGTTTCTATCACGTTTCTTGGATGGAAGTGCTATGAGGGGATCTAAAGGGCCCCCCCAAAAAAAGGTCCAATAAAAAAGGGGTATAGCCCACTGAGCATATTTTTGCAGAAAAAAGTTTTGGTCAAAAAATCTCGGAACAAAAAACTAAAGAAAGAGGAAACAAGATCTAGATCCAGGGTTCAAAAACTCCGGCCCGCCAAATTTAGTAAGTTTTTGGGGCACCAGAAAAATTTAAATGTTTTATTTTCAGCCCGGCCCGTTCAGAAAAGTTCACACGGCAGGGGCCCTCGCTAGGCCCGTAAATTTTTCCCGCAGATTTTTCCGAAGCAGGTTGCGGCCCTCTGGAGTTAAACTAGCATGTTTATCAAGGGTGCCTGTTTCAAAGGGAAAACCGGGGCAGCCCAAGCTTCAACAAGTGGAAAAGGGAAAAAGGGGTTTTTTTAAGTTAAAATTTTTTATTTTTAATTTGCCCTATAGAGCTATGCTGGGGCACCTATTATATATCTACCATACTGGGAGACCTATTACTATCTATGATACTGGGGACCTATTACATATCTACCATACTGGGGGACGTATTATATATCTACCATACTGGGGGACCTATTTCTTATATATCTACCATACTGCGGGACCTATTACTTATATATCTACCATACTGAGGGGCCCTATATAACTACCAACTTACTTGGGGACCCTATATACCTAACAAATTAGTGGCGGCCCTTGAAACCTACACTTGCCATGCTGACCTATATACCTACCTTTCTACTGTAGTGGGCCATATACACCTGTCTACATGCTATATATCTACCTACAAAGGGAACATATATACCTACCTATTGAGGAGACCTATATTCTTACCTACTCGAATGGGGGTCTATAAAGGAATGATGGGTGACTCCTCAACCCCCACAGAAGCACCTGGCTTTCATATTATAGGGAAGTGGGATGCTGAGGGCATGGGACATTGCCATGCTTTTCTGTATAAACCCCTATTAAGAAGTGAGGTATATAAAACCCCCAGTAGGTAGGTAGATATATAGGTTCTGGAAAAGTGAAGATTCTAAAATGTTTGTGTGGTAAATTCTGCAGAGGCGAATGGTGGCCGGGAGAAGTCATCATAGAGGTCTGGGCAAGATTGAGAAAAAAAAGGAAAGTCAATTACTCCCATCAGAGGAAATGTCTCCTGTGAGTCACTAAATGTAACTGCACCTGCGTGTTGGATGCGTTTTGCATCTGATTGACTCTGCATTTTTGGATCCGATTTTTGGATCCAAAACGGATCCAAAAACACTGTGTGAACATACCCTTATGGCACTGCAAGAGAAGTAAATCTGATCTGTTTGAGTAAGGGTACATCAACACCGCAAAGGTTTTCAGTCAGTTTTTCAGATGGTTTTCAGATTTGAAAACTGACTGTCAACAATCAATAGAAAATTTGCCCAGTAATCTACACTGCACGGTTTTCTACTGGCCGGATTTTCACACCCCCAGCGTTCCTAAAAACTCGGAGTATGCACAATCTTCTGCCCGGTTTTTGGGTGGAAAGTGTGCTAGTTAAGGCCCCGTTCACACGGCTTATTTGCGACGGTATTGGCGCCAGTATTCCGCGCGGATTTGCGCTAAATAAGGCGCAATCCTTTGGAGGTCATTTACGGTAATCACCTATTCTAGAAAAAGTGGATTTTTCGCTCTCCCTCTCGGCAAATCCGCCGCGGGGGGGAAAGTGAATGCACATTATTTATGGGGCGGACGCGCCGTAAAACAATGCATTGTTATGGGGCCGGGAGCGGCGGCCCCCGCCGCGCGCGGCCCGCCCCGTCCGCCCCGTATTCACGGCGGATTTGTGCGCTCAATACGGCGCACAAATCCGTCGGGAATAAGCCGTGTGAACACGGCCTAAGGGGGACAAGCGTATCCACAAACTGCAGACAGAACCGTCCGCCAAAACCATTCAAAGGACAATAAATCATCGGCTGAATTCTTAAACAGAATCCGACCAGCATTTAACAACTGCCGCGTGGCCGTAGCCTTAAATAAGTGTACAATTGCCTTCTCTAAAGGGGAAACCACACACTCATTACTCCCAAGTTCCAAACCACCATTATAAACTCATATACACATATATGTGTACAAATCTGCAAATAAACGTTAGCTGGGAACGGATTATATTTCCATCTGGATCCATTGTGTATATCCCTTCAGTTTCAGTAGTCTCTGTTTACTACACTGAGTTGCAAAAACACAATGCAACAGACAATTTGTGGTTTTCTAGGGTCTGGTGCCATAAATTGCCTCCTCCGCAGTGGTCATGCCTGACAGACACAATAACAGGAAGGTGAAAGCTTTTTTTTTTTTTTTTTTTTTAAGAACCCACATTTTCATTGCAGCTTTTTTGCTTGGTAGAATAAAACTCATTGTCCAAATTTTCTAGTGCAGCATTCTAACATCTTATCTGTCCTGGTGGCCCGGTGGTTAGCACGGCTGCATCAGGGGGCTAAAATCCACTAAGGACAACTTCTAAAGGTTTCTTTTATAGATGAAAATGAACTACAAATCACATTATCCCTATTGACTAAAGGCAACATGTATGTATTTTGGTGCTCAGACTCCATTTTTTTTGCGTGCATTAGTAGCATAGAATGCGCCACAATGTATGAACCTGTTCTACTATGGGGTCATAGATTTAGCGCTTTCTAGTTCCAAAACGACAACTCAGGCTCCGGTAAACCACTTCGACCTTAGTCAGTCTGTTCCAGTAGTATTGCGCCTAGTTCTGCTGTCCTCCAATCATAAATGTGTAGAATCATACGGTTGTGGCACGACGCGCCTCCTGAATGCCCCCGATCTCTGGCGCATTACAAAGTGCCGTGGGCGCCCGATAATGTGCCTAATTTTTGAGTGCGCCCGATTATAAATCTAGAGAACAGGGCTGCGACAGTTTTGGGGCTGAAAGGACGCCGGAATACTGGTGCAGCCCCGTACATGCATGTCACCCTAAGTATCTAAAAATTAACCCCTAGAATGTGTATTCACATCTTGTAAGGTGATGGCAAACACTTTCTCATTTAGGCTATGTCTCTACGGAATACCAATACGATTGTATCTTTGGCGGTTTTAGGATTTTAAAACTGCCGAAAATACGATCGTTCAGGCAGCCCCATAGACGGCAATAGAAAAATTACCTGTAGTCTACCAATGTAGTAAAATAGAAAAATTCCGGCAGTCGTATGGCAAAAAATAATATTAAAATGTACAATTTGTCATTTTCCTATTAAAATCAGAATAAGAACATAGAAAAAACGTGCTGTTTACGCATTTCAGACTTCTTCACGGGCCCTTAAAGGGGTTTTGCCAGGAAGTGCCTTATCTGCTAAGAGGCAAAAGTAAACAAAGCACGCTGAGCTGAGAGAGAGAGCTGGTCAGAGCACAAAGCCAGGCATAAGGGATCGTGCGCAATGTTCACGCAAATAATCACACTACAACTAGTGGATTCTGTATACAAAAGACAACACCTTTTCTCCACAGCAGCTTGAAAGCTTCTTCATGCTCCCTCTCATCAGATAAGAAGTGTGCTCTGCACAAGCCGGGCCAGTTCAGCTCTCTCAGGCTACAATTTTTTTAATCACATATATTTAGAAAAGTGATTAAATACCCATTTTGGAGGATGCCACGTCAACATTACATCGTGGCAAAACCCCTTTAATCGTAACTGACCTGTAGTATACACCGGTCGTTTTATCTCTGCTCATTTTCTGTCGCCGGCGTATGTAGGAACATGTTGTATAATACGCTGGGGTTTTGCGTTTTCAATCAATTGTGTGGGCCGGTGGCAAAAAAATGAGAACCAGATGCGTTTTTTGCGCAAAACGTGACAAAGAAGGCAGTCCTGCATTGAAAAAAAATAGTAGATTTTTCTGCAGTTTTTTTGTCTGATGCCGTGTAGACATAGCCTTATAGTAGTAACTGGGGATTCAGCCTTACGGTGTCAAAATTAGAATTCTTGTCTACTGCCTGATTTATATGTATTTGGAGCGCTAATGGTGAGGGGATTTTTACAATTGTTGTCTCACACGACCCCTTGAAATGACTGTATAAAATATTAAAAAAACAACAAAATCCTGCATTACTCATGAAATGTGCTGAATATATTTAATTATACATGACAGTAAATACATTTCCAGAATAAGCAAATCCAAACGAATACAGCGACACACAGTAAAATTTAACGTAGTGGGACTGTCTAGCAACAACTGTTTTTGTTGCCCCTAGCAACCAATTAAAACTCATAGCAGCCAATCAGAGCGCAGCTTTCATTTTTTCAGAGCAGTTTAGAAAATGAAAGCCGAGCTCTGATTGATTGCTATGAGCTCTGATTGGTTGCTATGGGCAACAAGGACAGACTTCCTGTTAGACTGTTTTAAACAATTTTCTCAAAATGTCGGTGTTTTTTCTTTTTAAAAAGTTGGCCAGGTGATGATATACAAACCATGGGAAACCACAAAACCAAAACAAGAAAAACATGTAGTAAAATGTGAGAGTCTTTTAGCGCGCTCATGAATGTTGCTCTTCTCTCCCCCTGCACAGCAATTTGCTGGTCAGTGCAGCAGTTTGTGCTCCAGAGCTGCACTTCTGCAAGAAAAAGTCCATCCCCAGTTTGCAAATAGAGCCTAGTACACCAGAAAAAGACACAGGAGAAACACTCACGTGACCCTATTTATAATGCAAACTCTTCCATTGGGTTTTCCATTTAATGCAAAATGGCTGAGAGTTTTTGTAGAGTAATCTGGACACATTGGGGCAGATTTATCAATACTGTGTGATTATTAGACAGTGTAACCTTAGACTAGACAGTCCTACAATGTGGTTGATAAATCTGGCGCAGGTTAGAACTGTCTAGTCTTAATTTAAACCTTTTATAAGTTGGCTTAGTTTATGCCACTAACTTTGCCAAAATTTTGTCGCACACTAAGCTATGCCCCTTTACCAAGGCCACACCCTTTTGCCAAAAATGGCACAGAAGTGTCTAAAATGCATAATAAATATCAGGGAAAGCTGCATGTTGCCTGTGAGCTCATGGGTGTCACCCAGCTTTCCTGGATGTTGGATAGTCTATCCAGCCTAAATATATGCATGTAATGTTTGGATCTATTTTTTTCAAATAAAATGGTTAAAGTGGACTGGTGTCGGGGAGTGTTTATTTAAATAAAAGTTTTTTCATGTAATTTGCATGTGTGTGGTTTTTTTCCATATAATTCCAGTGATAGTAGTGGAGGTTTCTGACAGACACCTCTCCATTACTATCACTAGGGCTTGGTGTCAGCCAACGGTGTTTCTTGTTGCCCAAGACTGACACTAACCTCGTATCACTATTACCCCAGTACCCAATGCACCAAGGGCACTGGGAATAGCTGACAACCATCAGAAACTGTCTTAAATGTGTAATAAATGAGGTGTAAAGCATGTGTGCTAATATTTTAGGCGCAAATTGCACCAAAATTCTGGCGCAAATGCTTTGATAAATCTGTCCCACTATGGTTTGCTATTACGGCATCAGTAGGGATTGTCACTAAGGCTCTGGCCATGTGCATAACTATAGCCATAGCAACTTCAATGGGGCTCATAGGTTGAGGGGGTATAAGAATATTGCTCCATTTTGTAAGGAACAATTTGTTGGTGGCTTTCTGCACTCCAGATCTACTATGTGGGTTCTCTGATATATGGCGGTATTATTAATACCTTTAATTATTGTTACTAATGTGGCTGTTTCAGTTTTCTGTTATCAGGTGGTGGGGCCTCATTTAGCTATGGGGCCCTCTGAGCTCTAGTTATGCCTCTGGTTCTGACTACTATGTCTGCCTATATTACTGCCTAGCTATGACATTCAGTCATCTAGGAAAGCTGGGTGACAATCCCTGGAGAGAATGCTGTCATGAAACAGTCTTCAGGCTTTAACACCATCAGGGTAACATTGGCACACCTTACCCAGTGTGGTCATCACAGTTTCAAAGATCTGCAGAGAGTAGTGTAAATTAATTAAAATTCTTTTAGTCCGGCATCTGATAGCCCAGAATTTTGGGCATGAATCTGAAGATGGTCTTTAATCCAGAAGCAGAAGGCTAAACAGAGATAACCAGACACTTATTTGTTTATGCTTTATGCTGCTTTATTAGGTTGTGGTCATGGAAAAAATTCTCATACCTTGGAGGAGTATCTCCATTTCATTGATTTGTTTTAAACATGTAGGCAAAGGTAAATAAAGACTACAGGCAGTCCCTGTGTTATGAACGTGATAGGGACAGTAGGTTTGTTCTTAAGTTGAATTTGTATGTAAGTCGGAAGAGGTATATCTATTAAAAGTTTTTTTTTTTAGTTTTGGATAGTGCAGGGAAGGGTTTTTACATTTGTTTTACTGTCTCTGCCCATGTTAAGAAGATTTCACCTGTTCTGCTCTGGTGTGCTGGAACTTGTCATTCCACAGCTACTATCTGCTGTGGAACATGGAACTACAAGTGCCAGCATGCCCCATAAGTCTCCGTTTGTAATTAGGGGACAGATGTAAGTCGGAACAGTGTAAGTCGAGGACTGCCTGTATTACCAAATACATTGATATTCTGATTCTGTTTCATTTCAGAGTTAAGCTACAGCTACACAACAGTGATTTACTGTTGGATTTTTAAGCGGATTCGGTATTTAGTAATTGGTAGTCTACACAGCTCAGATTTCAAATACAAAATCCGGCTCAAAAAACTTAGGACATGTTCTATAATTCGCCATATTTCACTTGGAAACAGTGGATTATAGTTATGTTCAATTGAATGGGATGGCTGAAATTAAAAAACGGCGGCAAAAAACAGGACAAAAAACAGTACAAAAAATTAAAACCGAGTGTAAAATACTGGACAAATTGAGATTTGTATCTGATGAGTATTTTATTCTCTGTTTCGTGAACGTAACCTTTGAGCAGTTCTTATATCCTGCTTGTGTACACAAGCTTTTCTAGATTACCCACCACCTCTCATAACTTATTACTTTCCAATGCACCTGGTCTAACAGGCTATAGAGCTCTGGTATGGTGACATCCCTTCCTGTTGTGTCTTATCAGCAGCACAGGAGCTTGTTTATGTTTCTTACTGACAAACTTTAACCCTTTTAAAGTTCTGTAGGCTTTTGCTCTGTTGTTGAGACTCCTCCATCACCAATGTACGTCAAACAGGCTCGGCTAGAAATAGCAGAGCTGAAATGTCAGTCACTTGTAGAACCACCCACAGCCTGAACAGGAAGTGAGAGCCTGAAGCTGGATGTAAAGAGCAGGAACTGTGAAGCAGCCTGATGAGAACACCCACTATAAACAAAGACACATAGTAACAGACACTGTATATAGGCAACAACAAGAGATCTATAGATGATGCAGACCAGCCCACAGCCTCAACAGGAAGTGGGAACCTGAAGCTGGCTGTGAAGAGCAGACTCTGTGAAACAGCATGGAGAAAACACCCCTTTAAACAAAGACACAAAGAAACAGACACTGTAAATGGGTAACAACAAGAGATCTTGAGATGATGTATAGCCGCCCACAGCCTGAACAGGAAGTGGGAACCTGAAGCTGGCTGTGAAGAGCAGGCTCTATGAAACAGCATGGAGAGAACACCCCTAAAAGTAAATTGTATATGTTTATCATTCTTAAAATGTACGGTAACATTCCTCTAGCCAGTAGGACCCTTTTAATTCCAGTTTATCAGACATTCCAGATTAAGAGACAGTCATAGAAAAGCAGGTGAACCTCATATATCTGAGATCACTTTAGAACCTTCAGCCCCCAATAGAATTTCAATACAGACTATAGAAGCATTAGGAATTTCCATATTACATTTATTTGTGTTAAACTTGCTGGATAATTGGATGCAGGATTAAAGGGGTTTTACTGTTGCTTTTTTTGAAAAAATATACATATGCTTATATATTTTTGAATATTTATGCAGTTTTATGTGCAGATTTCTACTGTGACATTAATTCTGGAACTGGAAGGTGTAAGATAACCAGAGTTGAAGCTCTAGATCCCGGGCCGTGTCGCTGGCTTCTATAGTGACAGCTGGATCTGTGCACTTCATGATGATAGGGATCTTCTCCTCCGTGAGCTGAGCTGTAAAGGAAAGTGCCAGGAAAGTTACATGTGAACTGTGTAAATGTGGACAAAGGTGACCCGTAATGTTTATCTCCAGGACATAGTCCAGGGGTAGTGGCTGTGCGAGCCGCACGGTGTATCTACAACTAGTGTTATGTGTGTCGTGTCTAATGCAACTTTGAAATAAATATTGTATATATTATAAAACTACACTTCCAAGAATGACCCTCTCCATCCACTGATTTTCTAGCGTGCTTATGCTGGGCTTGTGCTTTTACTCAATAGCCAACCTGAACATACAGAGCTTCAGTATAAGGCATGGGGGAGGGATAGAACAGCACTCTGAGCCACTGACGATGGCAGGGGGTGTATTTCCAACTATCTCTGCCACCCTTTGCCTTCAAGACCATGATTCGCTGTGCTCCAACATCAACCAGTGAGGGACTGAATAGCAGGAGAGTATCATCTATAGGGTAGTGACTTAAAGGGGTTATCCAGAAGTTTAATGATTTCATAGAGCACCAAAATAGCACTTATATGGACAAGTAAAGATATTCCACTACTTTCATGTGTTTCTTTTCTTTGGCTCCTTATTCATTTATCATAAGATCAGTGAAACTTCCTGCTTGTGGGAGGGTCAGTAGTTCTCCATCATCTCTTTACTACAAGTCCCACAATGCATTGCAGTTATAATCTAGGGCTTCCCTGCACCCACCCCTAATCTTCCTAGCACTATCCAGCCCTGCCCTGTACACCCTTACACCATCCTTCTCAGACATGAGCACCTCATGCCCCTGCATCTCTGCTCCACTTCACTTGCTGATTGCCTGCAGCAGGCTGTGTGTAGTACATTGCACCAATCAGTTTGTAACATGGTAAAAAACATTCTTTCTTCATCCCATAATATATGTAATACATGTACAAATATATATAAGGTACACAGCTATCCCATTATTGTAACTCTGATTGCTATCGGGAATGTGGTATCGCCCAGATTTACTGTACACTGGTAGCCTATCTAGCATCCAAGAAAGGTGGGTGATGTGACTTCCCACACAGCAATCCGTTTTTGATCATGGGAAAGCTGTGTGCCTGCTGTAGGGAATGTGGCATCATCCCTGCACCCAGTGATGTCAGGGCAGCATATCATGACACTTTACCCTGGCACCATAACTATATAAAGAGCAGTAGACAGACTTTTTTTTCTGACTGCTGCTGGATAATCTCACTAATGCACATTCAGTCAATCAAACAATGCAAGTCTTCTGACCACGTGAAAAGGTCTATTTAGCAAATGTATCAACAAGACATCTCCTGTTATCAGAAGAGGTAAAAAAATACAAAATAATGAAGGCAGCTAGACTTTAGCAGCTAGCTGTGATGAGTCACTATGGACACATAGGGGGACATGTATGAAAACTGTCTTGGTCTAAGACTTTCTTTGTTTCCCATAGCAACCAATAAGAGCGCCCGTTTCATTCTTTCAGAGCACTAGATGAAATTTAAGGGGAACTCTGATTGGTTGCTATGGGCAACAGAGAAAGTCTTAGACCAAGACAGTTTTAATAGTTATTACTGTATGTCTCCACAGCTCTGTACATGAATGATTACATTCCTGTCAGCACTTCTGTTTAGATAGTGACTGATGGCATCTGAGCCAGATCTTTCTCTACTCTTGTCACGCCCACCACAGGGGAGTGTTTCTGAGCTGAGCCTGGCTTCAAAGCACACCCACAAAGTGATGACAAAACGTCCATTGAGGCCATGTGATAAATGGACATCACATAGTATGCAGGAAGTAGGAAGGGGGGGAATAAAGGGTTCTCTGCCTGGTTTTGCAAAGCAGAACAGGTAAATAATTTTTAGTATGTATCAATTACAAAGTTCAAAATAATTATGTTGTGAGCTCTGTAACAAATAAAAAGATATTCCCGGAGAACCCCTTTAAATGGGGTATTCCCATTATATTGATTAGCTTTGAAGTCTATTACCAAATCCTTTCAGAGCTAGAGCAGTTCTTATCTCCTGCTTGTGTACACAAGTTTTCCTATGTTACTGACCTTCTCTCTTGCTCTAACAGGCACTAGCATCCCTGATCAGGATGGCGAGATCACTCTGTGCTGTTTCAGCAGCACAGGAGCTTGTTTATGTTTCTTTCTGACAAACTTTAACCTTTTAGAGCTCCTTAACCTTCTGCCCTGCTGTTCAAAACCCTCCATCATCCTTTAACAGGTTGAGCTAAGAATAGCAGAGCTGAAATGTCACTCAATGCTGTAAAACCACCCACATCCCAAAAGGAAGAGGGAGCCTGAAGCTGACTTACAAGCATGAAACAGCAAAACAGGACAACCCCTTTAAACATGTATTCCTATCTCCACATATATGGAATATTGACAGAATATGTTTTTTAAAAAGTCCGCAAAATTTACTATGAGGGCAAAAACAGCTATACGCTGTAACAGGCCCAGCCAAATAAAAAACAAGGGGAGGACAAGTATACTAATTTTCGCAATGTGCTTGCAATTGAGAACTATGGCTAGCAATTTTTAGCCCCCGGGTCGTGGGCCCTAAAAGCCAGAAAAATTTTTTTTTCTTTTTGGGCATCTCACTTCCCCCAAAAATTTGGGAAAAAAAAACTGAACACAAAAGGGACTCCCCAAAAAAGGGCTGATAAAAAAATGGGCTTCCCCCCCCAAAAAATTTTAAATATTTTTTCCCCTTTTTTAAACACTTTTAGCAAAATCGATAGTAAATGCCCCTAAATGTTGGGAAAATTGGGGGTTTGGGGCCAATTCTGGGAAATGAGAAGGGAACACCTAATTTTTGTCCCCTTCAAAAGTGCTAAAACCGTTTTGGATCCCCCACTTTAACCGTTTCACTGTTGGGAAACCCTTGACAACCCCGGGGTCCCTTTTCCCTTTAAAATCATTAAACCCAATTTTAAAAACCCCCCGGGAATTTAATTTTCACAAACCCCCAAACACTGCCCGGATCACCAAATGCTGCACAAGGGGGACAGGCATTAAACCTTTTTTTTCTGCCCTATTTTTACCCGGTATACAAACAAAAAAAGAGGTTTGTTCCAAAATTTTTCAAAACATTGTCTAATTTCTGTGAATATCCCTTTAAAGGGGTTTTGTCATCAAAAAAGCCCCTTAAATTTTTTTAACCCACATTTTTTTGTTTAAAAAAATTTTTTAAGAATTTTTTATTTTTTTTTTTTTTTCCATTCTTTTAAATCCTGCCCTTTTTTTACTTGGCCACTAAACCTAATAATTGTCTGACACTTCCTGTTTTTGTACAGAAAAATTCTCATTTTTCTGCTCATTAAACACACAAAGAAAGGGGCGAACTGAAAGGAGACACCAGTGTGGGAAAAAAATAACACAGGATCCCCCCGTCACAAAGGAGGGTAAACACATTTTACCCCTTTCACCTCCCTGCACACTGACTTTTTCCCCGGGCACAGAGCAGACTGAAAACTCTCCCCATAAAATCATGGGAAAGAGTCATTCTTAAGTCCCCCCTATGTTCAAAAAGGGGCTACTGTAAAACAAACTCTCTGACTGCCCGTTAAAGGGAGTGCAAACAAAGCCTAGTGGCCAAAAATGAAAAAATGCAAGACTTAGGAATTATTTAATAAAATATTTGAAAAATGATAAAAAAAAAAAAAAAAAACCAAAAATTCCCAAAAAATGGGGTTTTAACCCCCAAAAAAGGGACTTAAAAAAATACCATTTTTTATGACACATTTTTCCCTTTTAAAAAAAAAGTCCGGTATTGGTCCGAGGGTTTGTGGGTTTGGGGGAAGGGATTTTCGTTTAAATCAGGGTTCCCCAAACCCCCGGGCCCGCGGACCGGGGCCGGGGGCTTTTGGCTCCCCCCGCCCGGGCCCCCGGCGCCCCGGGGACACTTTATGCCGACCCCCGTTTACTTTAGTCCGGGGGGGTCGGGATTCCTCTGGGGGGCCGTGAAATCCGGCCCGCGCAGCCCTAGCAGCGACAAGGTACGGTAAAAATAAGGGAAAGCGGGAGCGATGCATTACCCCCCCCTTTTCCCATATTGTAATGCCCTCCTGGGGCCCCTTATCTGTAGCGAACGGCGCAGGGAGGTCAGGGCATGACTTCACACCCCCGGCCCCCTTGGGTGTCGGCTGTGGGGAGGAGCTGGGCCCGAGGACCCGGGAAAGGGTGAGTGACTTCTTTTTCTTTTTTTTTTAATAATTTCCTGATCCCCTGCGGGGGCACTATATATATTATATGGGGTCAGCATATAAAGAGGGGGGCATTTTTTTTACTCGGGGGGCAGCTATATATTATTATATGGGGGATATAATAAGTATGGGGGAGTATAAAAAACTACGGGGGGGGGGCAGCAATATATAAGTAGGGGGGCACTTTTAAAAATTTATTACTAGGGGGGCAGTAAAAATTTAATATGGGGGCATATATATAACTACTGGGGGCAGTATATATAATTTGGGGGGCGCTATATTAACTACGGGGGGCAGCTATATATAAATACTGGGGGCAGCTATATAAACTACGGGGGGAGAAAATAATACCGGGGCAGTTTTAATAAAATCCCCGGGGGCGCATATATAAGTATGGGGGCAGCTATATATAAGTACGGGGGGCAGCTATAATAAGTACTGGGGGGCCTATATATACTAGGGGGGCGTTATATTTTTACTAGGGGGGCAGCTAAAATAAACTACTGGGGGAGCTATAATACTATGGGGGAGCTATTATAACTACTGGGGGAGCTATATATAAGTACTGGGGGCGCTTTTTTAAAACTCTGGGGGCAGCTATAAAACTACTGGGGCGATATATGATATGGGGCATATATATAAGTATGGGGGCATAATATAATATGGGGCGTATTTTAAAAACCCGGGGGGCAGCTTTTATAACTCTGGGGGCACTATTATGACTACTGGGGCAGCTATCATAACTACTGGGGGGCAGTTTTAAATATAAGTATGGGGGCAGTATATATAAGTACTGGGGTAGCTATATATAAGTACTGGGGGCAGCAAAATAATACGGGGGAGTATATTATTGGGGCACTATTATCATAGGGGGGCAACTAAAATACGGGGGGAGCTATGATCACTTTTATACGGGGGGAAGCATTATCCTACTGGGGCAGCTTTAAAAATACGGGGGGAGTATTACACTAGGGGGCAGCTATATATCACTTTTGGGGGCTGGGGTTTTCACTAGGGGAGCTATGTATCACTAGGGGGGGCAGCTAAAAATCACTACCGGGCAGTATGTATCATAGGGGGGCGCTTGTATCACTATCACTACTGGGGGCATTTAAAAATTATCACTACTGGGGCAACAAGTATCACTACCCTAGGGGGGGCAGTTTATATCACACTGGGGGAGCTATGTATCCTTCGGGGGCAGTATTTCATATGGGGGGCGTATGTTCCTATCATTGGGGATTATATATCACTATGGGCATATGTTCACTGGGGGGGCAGTATTACATTCGGGGGGCATATTATCATAGGGGGGGAGAGTATATATGGGGGCATATGTATCACTACGGGGGAGTTTTAATACATAGGGGGCAGCTATGAACATCTGGGGGCAGCTATAAAAACTACGGGGCATAAATAAAAGGGGGAGCATAAAAATTTACGGGGGGCAGCTAAAATCACTTGGGGGCAGCTACTATCAAAAAGGGCACAGCTATATACACTATTGGGGCCTTGTATCACTTATATGGGGGCAGCAAAATATGATACTGGGGGCAGTATATATCACTACTGGGGGCAGTAATATAATTTGGGGGCAGCTATATAACTACTGGGGGCAGCTATGTATGACTACTGGGGCGCTATAATCCTACTGGGGGCAGCATATATCAAAGGGGGGCACTATATATCATACGGGGGGCCCTATGTATCACACTGGGGGCTAGTTCACAGGGGGGCAGTATCATCACACCCTAGGGGGGCAGATATACATATTTGGGGGCAGTATATATCATACGGGGGGGCAGCTTGTATCATTTGGGGCACTATATATCATAGGGGGGCAGCTATGTATCACTACTGGGGGCAGTAGATCACAACACAACTGGGGGCAGCTATATATCTTTTGGGGGGCGCTATATATCACAGGGGGGCGCTATGTATCCTATCCGACTGGGGAGCTATATTCACTTCTGGGGCACTATAATCACTAGGGGGGCAGCTAGATCACTACACGACGGGGGGCCTATAATCACTAGGGGGGAGCATGTTTCACTATTGGGGCAGCTTGTATCACTATTGGGGGCAGCTATAATACACTGGGGCAGCTATGTATCCCTACGGGGGGCATATGCTCCTATCACTCGGGGGGCATTTAAAATCATACTTGGGGCAGCTATATATCATAAGGGGGAGCAGATCCATATGGGGCATTTTTTCATTCTGGGGCATTATATATCAACTGGGGGCAGCTATGTATCATACTGGGGGCACTATGTACACTATCACGACGGGGGGCAGCTATAATCACTACTGGGGCAGCTATGTATCACAACTGGGGGCAGCTATGTTCATACTGGGGAGCAATTTTAAGGGGGGTAGCATGTTTCACAGGGGGGAAGCTAGAACTACACTACGGGGGGGGTTTTAGCTATGTATCACAAATTGGGGGTAGCTATTGTCACAAAGGGGGTACTTGTATCACTTTCACTACTGGGGGCGCTTTTATCACACGGGGGGCAGCTAATATCACTACTGGGGGCAGTATATACACTACGGGGGAGCTATGTTGACACGGGGGGCAGCTATGTTCACTATCACTAGTAGGGGTTGCTATGTATCACTATGGGGGCAGCTTTGTCACTAGGGGTCGCTTGTAAAAACTGGGGGCCTATGTATACTACGGGGGGCAGTATTATCACAAACACTATGGGGGCAAATTTTTATTTTTTTACGGGGGCATATACCCTTTTTAAAGGGACGAGTATTAAAAGATTTTAAATACTTTAAAGAGCTCCCCCCAAGATGATAAATATTACTGCAGACTGATTATCAGCTCTGGGGTCGCATTATTAAATAATATGCCCCACAGACTGACAATCATCTCCAGTTAAAAAATACTGGTTACCCCATACTATACCCTAAATGACACGGGTAAAACTTTATAGTGGGTTTTTTTTTTTTTGTGTATTTAAACATCCAACCCCCCCATAACCCCGCCCCTAATAGCCACGCCTCCCCCCCCCCCCCCCCCCCAATGGGCCGGGAAAAAATTTTCGTGCATCAAACCGGTCCCCGGTAGAAAAAAAGGTTGGGGCCGTGGGTGTAAAATTTTAATTTTACATAATATCGGGCTTTGGGGGAACACAGTGGGGGGGTGGGGGAGTAGGGTTTTTTTATTTAGTAATAATTTTTTCAATTTTTGGACATTTCCAACTTTTTTGACAATTTTTTCAAAAACGTGGCAACCCCATTCATCAATTATAAACAATTAGGGTGTTTTTCACCACAAAACTTCACAACAGTCATTGATTTGTTTTGTGAAAACCTTTCTAAACAATTTTGCAACGAAAAAACTTGTGGTCATAATGGCAGTTAATTTGGGGTGCAGTTAAAACTGCACCAAAACTGGCGTGGGGAAAACCCCCCTTAAACCACCAGAACAAAAACCCCCTCCCTTCTCAAAGCCATAACTTTGTTTAATTTTTCACCTACATAGACATGTAGAGCTTTTATATGGTGGGACAAGATCATTTTTAATGTTATTCTATACCAAGAAATAACCCTAATGGGGAAATAAAAACAAAATTTTTAATAGGCAAAATGTAAAAAAAATGTATTTGCCAGTTGGGGTGTTTTTCTTTTACACATTAAAACTTTTGTAAATTTATGTGTTTATCTGTATTCTACGGTTTAAACCATACGGAATAGCAAAAAAGTACGGTTTTCATTATATTTTGGTACCGTAAAAAAATCCCAAACATTCTCTAGTTTTGAAATACTGTACGTGCAGCAGCGCCATTTTCTGCGAACAGTAACCTTTTTTGGTACTAACACTTATGGTGTCACTGAGGAGGCATTTTTTGTGGGCAGAAGTGTAGTTTTTTAATTGCCACCAGTTTGGAATGCATGCAACTTTTTTTAATTAAATTTATTTAAATTTTTAGGGGACGTGAAATGACAAAAAAACACACACTTTTGGCGTTTGGACTTTTTTTTCTTTTCTGGTGTTCAGCGTACGGGATAAATGATGTCATATTTTAATAGATCGGACTTTTTCGGATGCGGCGATGCCAAATATGTGTAACTTTTTTATCATTTTATTTGAACTTTTAATATTTTTTTCATTTTTTTTTACACTTTAAAACATACTACACCACTAGGGGGCGTGATCAAGTATACAGCCTAATGCATTGTAATACAATACATTAGGGTGTACAAAGATGGCCTTCACAAGGCTTCCAGTTGCTGCTTCTAGATGTTAAGCGATAGGGACGCAGTGATCTCGCTGCAAGTTCCCCATCGAAGTGAGGATGGGCATTTAGGAGGGGGCTGCCTTAACAGCATTAAAGACCCCCGGGCATAGTACTATAGTGAGCCTTACCCAAATACATGACATGACTTCAGGCCAAGCTTCCACCAATGCCCAAACAACACACCACATGAGACCATCAAGCACCTCCAAGCACACACATATCATTATGCCACCATCAGGGCACCCCACTAATGTCTTGTAGTTAGCCCGTAGCCTACAAGACTAAGTGGCAGGAAGCTCCCTACTTAACCATGGTTTTTAACTGTTTGCACGTCCTAAAAACATACAAACAGTCAAGTAAGCAGCTCCGACCCAGGGATGAAGAGCATATGTCCTGGATTACCAGGACATACATTCACCACCTGGGGCTCCTAGGCTTGTAGGGCCCTCTGGCAAGTGTTTAGTGTGCCCAATGGATAAGACGGCCCTGGAAGGGGCATGTGCACCTACTTGATTAGTGTTATTGGTAAGGCCAAGTCCATTCGGAACCTCTGGTGGAGATTCCATTGAGAACAATGGAAGTAATAGGCAAAATGCCTGAAACCTGACAGACCTCATTGCAGTCAATAGGGTGTGTCGGGTGTAATTGGTGTCCGTTGTAAAACAGGTCTATTTCCACCTCTGCGCCAGAGGTACAAAATGGAACCTCCGATGAAGCTGTGAACCAGGCCTGAACCACAGAGATGATGCTCCTACTAACATGATGAGGATATAGAAGATGCACCTAAAGTACCAAGGAGCATTAAAAAGATACATTAATTAGCACATGGGTACGGCATGAGATATAAGTAATAAATCTATAGATCATAAGCTACAGAAATGGGGGAATCCAGGCAGCGTTCTGCACATGATCTTCAACCAGATTTCTCTTCCTTTGCACTCATCTCATCTGTTTAACCTTGAAGTCTTTGAGGCCAAAGTCTTAAGCAACACATTTAACCCTTTTCAAGCCTTTTCAGTTCCACATCTGCATATGAGCATTGTATAAGATTTTGAAAATCTTCCTACCTTTAAAGATTTTATTGCTGTGTTCTCCTTCATAGACCACCAGGGAGTAGTGCTCGCGGGACATAATCAACTGCTTAAAATGGAGCAAAATAAAATGATCTTTTGGAGCCTGGAACATCAGCTGGCACCTGAAATAACGTAACAGTTGTAAAAGACTATACAGTGGTCCCTCAACATAGAATATTAATTGGTTTCGAGACAATGATTGTATGTTGAAACCATAACTATGGAAGACTGGCAATTAGTTTTGAAGCCCACAAAGATCACCCAACATAAGGTAACATGAAGATGAAAGAAAATGAAGCAGATGCTAATCCAGATAAAGCGTATACTTCCATATAACAGCAGAAAGAGCTGCTGGAAGCTGGAAATCACTTTCTATGATGAGGACAGGAGCTTCTTTGGGTCATGGACTTTATACACAATGTACCAGAAATGGACAGTGAAGCCACACAAAGATCACCCACATAAGGTAACATGAAGATAAAGAAAATTAAGCAGATGTAATCCAGATAAGTGCGTCTCCTATAACGCGAAAGCTGCTGAAGCTGGAAATCACTTGCTATGATGTAGTACAGGAGCTTCTTTGGGTCATGGACTTTATACACAATGTACCAGAAATGGACCAGTAGACCACCAATCACTGCATGCACCTCACTAATACATGTAAGAGCAGTACAGGACATGCAGTACTGCAATGTACTGTAGAGAGGAGCTATAGAACGCCAATCACTGCATGCACCTCACTAATACATGTAAGAACAGTGCAGTACTGCATGTACTGCACTGTACTGTAGAGAGGTGCTAATAGACCACCAATCACTGCATGCACCTCACTAATACATGTAAGAGCAGTACAGGACATGTAGTACCGCACTGTACTGTAGAGAGGCGCTACTAGACCCCCAATCACTGCATGAACCTCACTAATACATGTAAGAGAAGTACAGGACATGTAGTACTGCACTGTACTGTAGGGAGGCGCAACTAGACCGCCAATCACTGCCTGCACTAATACAGAGGTTTTACAAGTAAAATGTTCATGATAATTGGTTGGATGTTCCCTCAATCACATGAGCTGCAGATCTGTAGTGTCTGTGACATTGTATGGTGAGTGTGGTTTCAAGATACAATGTCCCAGGAAAGATAATTTTATGGTGAGAATATTGTATCCTGAGGCCCATTGTGACTTGAGGGCTCACTGTATGGCATCCATTCCTACACAGAAAGGGGCTGTTGTATATCTTTTACAGCCCCGCAGGGATTTTTCCTTATGTCACCTTTCCTCCTTGACTTCCAAGAGAAATATTTCTTTGTCTACATCGACTTAGGAGGATTTGTTTTTTGTGGGACAAGATGTCCTTTTAATGGTACCATTGACCATAGCTTATAATATACCAAAAATAATTAATTAATAAAACTCAGTTGTGACATTTTTTGTCTATATTTTGTTTTATGGGGTTCATTGTTTGGTATAAGTGACATACTATCTGTATTCTGCAGGTCAGCACACATCCAGTTCCAATGCTACACACTGTGTAGAGTTTTTGATATGTTTTAGTACTTTAAAAAAAATTAATTTTTTTAATTTTTTTATTTTTCGTCCTTCAATCTATGGACCTGAGGGAGGGCTTGTTCGTGGGCTGAAATGTAGTTTTTATTGGTACCATTTTGGGATACATATTTTTTGGTCACTTTTCACTCCAATATTTTGGTGATGTAAACTAACCAAAAAAAGCAGTATGGGATACATTTTTTTTTAATAGATCTACGAATGTGACTTATGGCAGCCTCAGCGCTCTATATCCTCCAAGCAGCACAATGGCGTACAGGTATTTGTAATTTTGCTTTACAGTAAAACATAAAAGCTGTAACAGTAACTATGGCCGTATACTGGTGACAAATGCCCCCCATAAAGGGGTTGTCAAAAGAAAAGAAAAAAATTAATAATATTATCTTTCCCATAGCTAGGCACTTTTGTAATGTAAGTTTTTCTGGGCTTGCTGCAGGTCATCATTAGCTGTTTATTGACAGGGAGCTCAGCAGTTCTCTGTCTCCACAGGAGACAGGAAACAGCTTTGTGTCCAGCCCAGGAGATCATGTGATTAAAGAGGTTTAGCTTCCTAGCCTTGGAAGCCACACCCCTTTGGTCCTGTCTCTCAAACACAAGGGACTTAGTGGTCATGCAATGAGACTGAGGTCGAGAGATAGGAAAATAGACAATGCACAATAAAGGATATTGGGGCTTGTATTTTAGAAGGCAAAGAGAAACAGCTTCCAAATAGGAAAGGCTGCTGCTCAGCTCTAGAGGAAGGAGGTTGTATACAGCACAGGGAAAGCAGAAATAAGCACAGAAAATATCCCAGAAGAATGAACACTCAGACAATGCATTTTAGATTTCTTTTTCTTTTGGCTTTCTAAAGACTAACACTTTAAAGGGGTTGTCTCACTACATTGATTCATCTCACCTCAGTCCTGTTTTCTTGGTTTCATTTTGAATTCAGAGGAGTGTGTACTGGCTTCTACTAGACTCCAGTAAAAGCCAGGTCTGTAGCTATAGCAACCAGCACTGGCATCCTATCATGAGAGATTGAACAGGTCTGTAGCTATAGCGACCTGAGGAGCTGATGCAGCCCATACAAGAGGGGATATCTAGGAATAGGTAGTACACTGTTAATGGACACATATTGCAGAGTGACTTGTTTTTGCAAGATCTTTAACATAAAAAGCAATCCTTGTAGTGAGACAACCCCTTTAATCAATGTGCTATTTGGCTGCATGGTTATTACAGGTTAAACCAGAAAAGCACAGTCATTTGCAGTAAAAATTTGTCAAGTCACCCTAAAGCTATGTCTCCACTGCACTGTTTTACGATTTTTTTTTCGCCGCTTTTAGGATTTTAAAAGCTTTTAAAATACAATCGCTCGTGTGGCCCCAAAGATTACAATAGAAAAGACCATCTGTAGTCTTCACAGCTCGTCTTTTCTTCGATCGTCTTCTAGCGCTGACTTGGTTCATTTGCTGCCCTCTAGTGAGACTGAAACAGTGGTGACTGTTTTTGAACTTAGATCATCATTGCACCCATTAGTTCCAATGGGTTGAATATTTAGATTTTAGTCATTTCATAGCGCCTTATACTGGAACCAAATTCAAGGACTGTTTGCAGGAATAAAAGGAGAATAAGAAGTGAATTTCTTATATAAAGACTAATGGATAGACAGAAACCAGCAGTGCATGATATTTATTACCCTGCTATGTATCAATGGTGAAAGCATTGATTTGTCTGTGACTCCTGTATTTTACCTGACACCTTCGGGACTGTCCTGACCGCTGGCTACCAATTTGATTTCCCCCGGTGATTGTAAAGACATGACATCTTTACAAGCCACATAGACGTTCGGTGAGGAGCTGGAATTACCGGATGGAGGGCTGTCTGTGAATAGAGACAAGTGTGGGTTATAAGGAAATAAGGGTGTTTTATCATTTATACCATAAACTGTTTGCAGTGTAAGCAGAGGCGTAACTTCAAGCTCTTGGGCCGTAGTGCAAAAAGCGAAATGGGGCCCCCCAGTTACCATGCGCCATTTGCAATACTGGTGTCTTCTTATGTGGCAGAAGGACTTTTGGGCCCCCTGACGCTGCAGGGCCCGGCAGCGACTGCTACCACTGCACCCCCTGTAGCTACGCCCCTGAGTGTAAGGCTATGTTCACACAATGAATTCAGATGCTGAAATCTCAGCTCTGGATCCAGGTCATATCCTCAACGGAAAATCCATGCTTGTAAGTGTGGATTTCAGACAAAGATAAAAAATGTATTTCCACAGGCGGATTTTTCACCTTCTATATGGGAGTCCTGGAAACCTCCTCAAAGAACTGACATGTCACTCATTTCTATTGTAAGTCGGTGGGAAAAATAAGACATGTTAAACCCCCACTTCACGCCTGTGGTATGACAATAGTGACAGGTTTTACATAGGAGTCAATGTAATATGAACATAGTGCATTTTATAGTTAGATTGGACGCTAACTCAGCACTGAATCCGCTCAAAAATCAGCATCCAAATCTGTTGTGTGCACATACCCATAAGCTGGAATTTGCACTTACAGGTGAAGGACCTGCTCGCCTGCAGAGTGCTTAGGTCTGGTGCACTCTACACAACTGTAATGCAAACTTCTCAAAGGGAAAAATATTCAAATGGAGCTTCACATCCAAGGAATAAAAATCCATTTCTTTTATTGCATATAAAAATGTTAAAAACAAGAAATGTTAAAAGCAAGAAAAAGAACAATCTTACGCGTTTCAAACTAATCACAAGTTCTTAATCATAGGTATGTATAGGTCACACATTGCTTTCAAGTAATAGTCCTTCCAGGCAAAGAAATCTCCACCTACACATAGACAAATGTTTAAAAAGCAAATATAAAGGAAAAAAGAGAAGAATAAATAGAAACAAAAAACAGAAACCAATAACCTCAACAATTAATAATTCAAAGTTATCCATGAATAGTAGGATGGATCTAATTTGAATTATTAATTGTTGAACAAGGTTATTCGTTTCTGTTTTTGTTTCTTTTTCTTTTCTCTTTTTTCATTTATTTTTGCTTTTTAAACATTTGTCTATGTGTTGGTGGAGATTTCTTTCCCTGGAAGGACAATTACTTGAAAGCAATGTGTGACCTATACACACCCATGATTAAGAATTTGTGGTAGTTTGAAACGCGTAAGTTTCTTCCATTTCTTGCTATGGATCGTGCTTGTTGCCCTCACGCATGTTTTTAACATTTTGATATGCAAAAATTTTTATTATTTTATTCCTTGGATGTGCCGGTCCATTTGGATATTTTTTCCCTTTGAGAAATGTACTTACTTCACCTAGTCTTGGGAGAACACAACTGATGTTAGGAAGATTGTTAGATCTACAGGATTTTTAAGTGACAATATTCTTGGAGCCATCTTATTTTTTTGTGGATGGTGCCGTGTGATTGTTTTTTATTTGTGGGATAAATGTACATTTTCTGTGCTGTTATTATGGGGTACATGAATGTTTTTGATTACTTAACCCTGGAGGAACAAAAATATACAATTCTGGCATGGAATTGTACTTGTTTATTTTTGCAGCGTTTACCATAAGGATGAAATAAGACAATCATTTTATAGATGGGAGTCTTAGGGTACGTTCACACGGTTATAGTGCGGCCGTTTACCAGCTCATACTGTACGCTCCACTATACGCCTGCAGCATCAGAGGGATGTGCTAGCCAGCGCGTAACTCTGCAGACTCTCACTGACTTTCATTCAACCTAGAGTGTAATCGCTGGGAAGAATTTACATGGGCGCGTATTGTGCGCTGGGGGAAAGAACAGGTAATCCAATGTTAGCCCGTACTTTGGGCGTATTGGAGCGCAATTACGCTCCGAAGTATGGACCGACATTACGCCGTGTGAACATACCCTATGGGTTTGTTTGCACAGTATAATTGCGGGGTAAATATCATTGCATAATTGTGCTGCAAAACGCCCAAAAGACGCCCCGCAATTACAGTAATTCTTAGCTCTCATTGCGCCACAATACATGATGTGAACATACCCTTGTAGACATGATACCTATTAGGTGTACTTTTTTTTCTTAACTAAAGTGGGGGTTTTTTGTTGGAGAAATACTATCGGAGTTTTGTGTTTGTGGTTATGTGTCTATCTATTTATAAATACTCTTTATTTACATGTAATTTTTTTAACTTTATTTGGCCCACTATGTAACAGCGCTATACAATTGCCTGATTACTTTTACAATATATAGCAATACAATAATGTATTGCTATGCATTATGACTTTCAATTACAGCTTTTTAGACCCTCTCTAGGGCCTAATAGGCTTTTGTACATGGCGAGCCCAGAGGCCACTATATGGCCTTCAGTTATGATCCCGTTGGTTAGACAAAGAGAGACCCCTCCCTTTGTCACTAAGCTATATACAGTGGCCGCTACTGGCCACGGCATCTTGGAGGCTAGACCATCAGGGAACAAGGCTAGCTCCAATCCTGTCAATGTGCAGGGGGTTTTAGTGGAATTTTTGGTCTATTGACTTAAAGGGTGCAACATTTTTTGGAGGGGACCCCAGGGGCCCCTTTGCAAATGTACCGCCAGGGGCGCCTAGGTAGTTTTTTCTGGGCACAAGCCCCCCCCCCAGCCCTGTCCCCGAGTCCAGAACGTCGGTTCCGGTCATTACGTGACCTGTAAAACCCGCTATTGCACTGTCGTGGTCCCCCCGGACGCTCAAACAGAGCCGCACAGCATGTGCAGGCAGCGAGGGGGGGGGGACTGCCCGGGATTTTACGGGAGCTGAGGGGGAGGAGGGGGGGCCGGTCTCACACTGTGAAGGGAGTCAGAAAGCAGCGCGGTCCCCGCTGAGGGTCTTCACCCTGCTGGCTCCTATCTCGGGGCCCAAACCCGCAAGAAGTGGTGAGGAGCTAATGCCCAACAATAATTTTTAAATTTTGTAAAAAGGGGGGAGAAAAATAAAGTTCATGAAGTGAACTTTCGAATGTAGTTATCATTGTGTAGTATGTTTTGTATAGATGCTGTGTTAGTATAAATGTTATACGTGTGTGGTATGTCTTTTGTGTGTATGCCGTATGGTGTGTATGCATGTATGGGTGTATTATCCCGTTGTGTATGTGGTATGTATGCCCCGTATGTGAGGGGTTGCCCTGTGTGTGTATGTTTATTTTTGTTTCACACCATTCCCAATACACCTCATTCCATCACTAAACATAATCCGTTTGGCGTTTTGGCTATGTTCACCGGGTTTTTTGTGAGGTTTCAGAAGTGCTGCAAAAAAACTGTGGGGGTTCGGACTCCGCTGATTACATGTCTTCTCGAAACACGGGGGTGGGGGGTAACAGCCCCCAGCCCCCCAGACATGCATTGACATGTCAAATTATCTCCCGCGCTACAATCTTGTATTGACGCAGGGGAGAGGACGTTTTAAACCTAGTTCTCTTGGCCTATGGGTTACTGCAATTTCGCCATGGAAATAGCCTTAAATGTAAACTATGACCGTGAGAATTTTAAATTTTTAATATAATTTTTTTTATACTGTCATTAGTCGGTTTCGGTTTTTTTTAGCTGCGCAGCCCGATAAGGCTATGTTCACACTGGTAAACCGCGGGGCACATTTTCATGCCGTATTTGCTTCAATCGCCCCACATGCGCGCCGCAATTACTTAAATTCTGTTCTCAAGAGCTATGAATTACATCTCAACTTCCCGTGTGCAATACCACTTTTTGCACAAAGGGGAGAGAAGTGCGTCACTTACGACTGATAGTGGAAGTGAATGGACCGCCCCCCCCTCTCCGTACCTGGGAAAAACCGCTGAACAGTATTACTTCGAAACACACGGTGTCTGCCCAAAGGTTTTTCACCAGGGGAGGTGGCACGGACCTGTGCGCACCGCATGCTGCTGTTGGGAAATACGTGCTCTCCGCGTTTTTGTTTCGCAGCGTCCGGCCCCCCTCCCATCCATCTTCACTTTCCCCCTGAATGAACGGAGGGTATTTTTTTCGGGCGGGGTTTTGGGGTGCAGGGGAAAACAGGTAATCCCTAGCCCCACGCTATGTTTTTTCCCTATTTGTGGGGGGGCACTTTTGGCGCTTTTTGCACAGCTATACCCAAAATCCTGTGTTGACACAAAACATAAGTTGGTCCGTCTTTTACGGGTAATTTGGGCTTCAAGCACCTGAAGTAGGGGCCGACTTTTGGTAACTCATAGCTGTCAGAGACAAACGATTTCCTGTTTGGCGAGAAAAAATTTTGTGGGAGCTTCAAGGAACCCCGGCCACGTTTTTTCTCAAAAAAACATCCGCGGTTTTAAGGGGGGTAAAAAAAAAACTGTTGAAACCCCCCTTCGAGCAAAAAAAAAACACAGGGCCCGGGCACCGGATGTTTTTGGGACCCTATGCACTCGCCCTGAGGTGACCGCTGCAATCCCTGTGGCTACACATAATTGCCATATGATGTGAAGGGAATATACTCCAGGCTTCCATGTGCTAGTGTCAGCCCAGGCCTAAAAAGATCCTGAGACCAACGTAGTTGTGTGTTGGGGCCCTGAAATGATGCACCACAATTCTGGAAGAAGGGTGCAAGGTGAAGTAGATATAGAGTAGTGTGTTTGCTCCAGAGAAAAGATTGCATGAGGTGCCTGGAAAATCCTGTCATTGATCTGTGAGGTCCGTAAGTCTGGGTCTGTCCATTGTGAAAGCCATGGTGGGCTGGAGGTCAGTGGTAAGGCTAAGCATTGGGTGTCCTAAAGTTTATATATCTTGGGTGCAACCCAGCTATGATTTAAAGAGAAACCGAGCACTAGCCACCCTATAACTAATGAACCTATAAAAAACAGTACCTGGCTGTAGGGCATTAGGAAGCTGATCCAGAAGATTTGGTGGATGCTCAGGCCTAGTTTCAGCATCTGTATCTCCTTCATATGAATATAAAAGGTTCAAAATCTGTTATACAGTTTATTTTAATACTATAGGATTTTCATACCAATAATAAATGCTGAGACCCAAAGAGCTCCAAAAGCATTTCTTGGTCAGGTATGTCCATGCAGGTACACTATACCTCCAAATAAGTACGAAATATCAAAAGGGGAGATATTACTCCTAAATACACAGTAATAACCAAAATAAACAAAAAGAGGACTATATGCCATATGAAAAATATTAACAGAATTTTATTATTGAAGAAAAATCCAAAAATGTAATAATAAATGTTTAAAACAAGAGCCAAAAACTGACAGGTATCCTTACAAATGAGAGATGTAATTATCAACATATAAGAATAAAAAGTTCACACTCAGAAGTACAATATAGTAACCAATATAAACATAAATGAGAGGAAAAAATAGGTAAAATAATTAGTAAGTATTACCAATGGTAGTAATCTGATTATTTGCTGGCTGCTCAGGCATAATTTCAGCATCTGTATCTCCTTCATCTGCATATAAAGGTTCACAATCTGTTATACAGGTTTTTTTTTAATACTATAGGATTTTCATACTAATAATAAATGCTGAAACCAAAAGAGCTGCAAAAGACTTCATTGGTCAGGTATGTCCATGCAGGTAATCTATACCTCCAAATAAGTACAAATATCAAAGGGGGGGGGGTATTACTCTTAAATATACAGTAATAATCAAAATAAACAAAAATAGAACTACAGCTCTGGAAAAAAATAAGAGACCACTGCACAGTTTTCTAAAAATCAGCATCACATGTCTGACAGCCATTCCATTCCAGTGTCAGTTGAATTCCAACCAAAGTCCACCTCATTCTGCTTAAAGGGGTTTTATCATTTCATTAAATGGTCTTCAGAATAAGGGGACAGTGAAAACAAGCAACTTTGCAATTGGATGTCATTAGCAAAGCTGTCTTGTATTCACAGTATTCCTTATCTTGTGTTTTTGTTTACACTGATATCCAGTCCTGGTCGGATCCCTCCGGATCCCTCCTCCTTGCATTTCACTAGCTGAGAGCTCATTTACATTCTGTACAGCCCCTGGTTGTATACACTGAGCGAGCATTCCTGTGTCTCTCTCTCAGAGTAAGGGACCGGCACATTTTCACTTTATACAGCCAGAAGAAACAGAATTATACTGAAGGGCTTACACAATCAGGAAACAGCACAATTTGTGTCGATCCCTGCCTGACTCAGAGTTAGGGGCCGTAGCAATTTCTCTCTCCACCCCCAGCAGAAACAGACTGCAGCAGATTCTACAATGAGAAAACATAACAGTTTTGTCTCGGTGCCTAACTCTCCTGCATATAAGCGAGATCTGTGCCGTTCATAGAAAGCTGGATTCAACTGTAACACATCTCCTGCTGTGAGAGGAGAAGAGTGCTCAGTCTAGACTGAATGCAGCCTGTGGTATGTATACAGCTCTTACAAAATAAGACTGATAGGGAGAGACACAGAGACATGTGGACTCAGAAGGGGGGGGGGGTCTCGGGAGCCCGCAGGAATAGTGAAGGGGGGGATGATGTCACCCAGCTGGGAGGGGAAGAAACGCCCCTGCATTTCTAGAGTTGAGAAGCTGAGAGCAGTACAGCGATACAGGAAGCGATACATTCCCTTTAATGTGCTTCTGAATAGGTGATCACCTGAACCAAATCTTATTTACTGAAGGAAAGTATAAAAAAAACACTGCTGTGGTCTTCACAATCCTCATGCAATAGGACAAGCTGGATGGCAAAACAAGTGCTGGGAATAGGCTAAAAGGAATTTGAATGAAAAAATAACTTTTACCAAACCAAAGGAGTTGAGAAGAAAACTCTTCCTGACTTAAAACTTTAGTCTTATTGTTTCTAAATAAATATGAACTTGTTTTCTTTTGCATTATTTGAGGTCGGACAGCTCTGCTGCTTCTTTTTTATTATTTTGAAGATTTCTCATTTACTGCAAATAAATACAAAATTTTTTGCTTTGGATTTCGGAGACATGTTGTCAGTAGTTTATATAATAAAATATCAATGTACATTTTTCTCAAAAATACATACCATTAAAGAGAAAAATCAGAGAAACTGAAAATTTTGCAGTGGTCTCTTAATTTTTTTCCAGAGCTGTATATGCCATGCGAAAAATTTTAACAGAATTGTATTATTGAAGAAATATCAAAAAATGTAACAATAAGGGCCCTATGGTCAAAAAAGTGAGTTTTAGACCTAAACAGGTTCATAAATGTGGCCCTAAATGTTTAAAACAAGAGACAAAAACTGACAGGCATCCTTACAAATGAGAGAAGTAATTAACAATATATAAGAATAAATATATAGTTTACACTCATCAGTACAAAATAGTAAGAATCACAGTAACCAATGTAAACAAAAATGAGAGGAAAAAAATAAGTAATATAATTAGCAAGTATTACCAGTTGTAGTAATCTGGTTATTTGGTGGCTGCTCAGGCTTAGTTTCAGCATCTGTATCTCCTTCATCTGAATATAAAAGTTCACAATCTGTTATACAGTTTATTTTAATACTATAGGATTTTCATACTAATAATAAATGCTGTTATGTGAATTGGATTAAACATGGGGTAAGACTGACCTGCTGGGTGCAGTATTCTGTGTACATGCAGATTATGTTATTTTATATTATTACCGTACCCCTGGAAAGTTATACTATAGCAAGGGCAAAAATGTACAGGTTATAGATGACTTACCTGATTGACTTATTTCCCTTATCCATTGAATAAATGAGGGAACTTTGCTGTACACTCCAAGTTTTGAAGTTTTACTGCATCCAACGCCCCAGCTCACAATGCCAAAAATAAAAAAAATCCCGGTATCAGACTGACAAACCAGTGGTGCTCCAGACTGTGCCTACAATACATGGACGTTTGTTATTATTAAAGCCATCTCCATGTAAATAGTGAGAAATAAAAGTTCTCTTGAGCTAGTAGAATGTTTACTTATTAGAGCAGAAGTTTGTTCCCTAGAGCTGCGTCTCCTGTAACTGGACAGAGGATATAGGAAAAGTCAGCTATTTTAGCATTATGGGGCCTTTGGGTCATCATTACTGCATGAAAGTATGCATAGACTCTCCTCTGGTCTCTATATTGTATGACTCAGGGGTGTAACTAGAATTCATAGTTCACCTTAGCAAGATGAGATGGGCCCCCACCACCCAATGACAGAATACTAAAGCAGCAGCTAAAAGAGTAATAAAGGTATAGATAATGGGAGCAGAGGAGCAAGCTGCAGGCATAGAGGAGTGCAGAATTGACTTGGAAAGAAGCAGAGAGGTGGGTACTTGTTGTAGGATAAGGGTTGAGATAGGAGTAATGAGCAGCCTTTCCTCTGTCCTACCTTCTTCCATGTCATCCCTGGATGAATTGTTGACCTCCGTTCATGCTGCCATAGCCCACAGTGGGGGTTGGCTGCAGACAGGATGACAGGTCAGTGACAGCGGAGATGCAGGCTCGCCATCGGTGCTGACCGGAAGGACACCAGTATGTAGGTCTAGGCGCCAAGCCCTGTTAGGGACTCTCCTCTGGTTGGGGCTGTGCGAATGTCGTCTGCTGGGCCCCGGGGGATGGGAGGAATCTGTTGGCACAGCGGAGCTCTATGGGGCATAGGATTAGGACTCTGCCTCCTTCTACCCTTAAGTATTGGAGGGATGTCGCTACGGCTGTGTCCTTTGGTGAGGTGCTGGTCGGGAAGCAGCCAAGAGTCATCGGCAGAGAGGAAGAAGCAGACCAGGGATGTGGCGGGTTCCCTTGGGTACAACGGTCTAGCGCAAGGTGACCGTAGGTGAGAGGCAACCCGTATCCGTCGTGGTACGGAGCACCGCGGACCGCCAGAAGGAGTGGGTCAGCTATCATCTTTGATGAGGGAAGAGTCAATGCCAAATTTAGACCTGGGAAGAGAAGGGTGGGACATCCCTCTTGAGTCCCCTAGGTCAGCGCGGCTGCAGGATCCTGCTCTGCTGAACTGGATGACATCCCTCCACGGTCCACTTGGGTTGGAGATGCCAGCATGGAATTCATCACTGAGGAATTATTCTTTGGAAGTGCCCCGATGGCTGCTGCTGTGAATGGAGGCTGATGAAGTAAATCGGAAGGATGAAGTGAGGTTGTTGGATGCGGCGCAGGGGCAAGTGGACGTCTGTTTTGAAGCTCTGTTGGGTGTGCATCTGAAATCGGAGGTACAGAGACGATCTGGAAAGACGAGTATTTGGAGACTTTTTCTCTGCTGCCATTACAAAAATTGGATATGGTTAAGTCAGAGGATTCCAAGAAGTGGCGGTATCGTTTGATTCCAAAGCCATTTACCAATTGGTTGCAGACATTTGCTGGTGGTGGTGCTATTGTCAGGTCTACAAGAGGGTCTCTGGATTCTCAGTAAGGTGGATGTAAGGGGGGTGTTTACCTCAATTTTTCTTTGGCATTAGAGCTGCCAGAATAGTAACCGAAAATCTTAGAAAGGAGGTTGACTTGGGGCGCATTGTAGGGCTTTTTGAGGTTAGTTCTTTGGAGGGAATACAGGTTTTTCATTTAGGTTTTGTGCCCAACTGTGGACCGAACAAGTTTCGGTTAATTGGTGGTCTGTCATCGGGATCTTAAAGGATCATTTGGTGATTTTTTAAGGTGCGATGGTATGCATTTGACTGCCATGGGGGCTGATGTGGTGCTTGGATTTGCGAGGCAGATTGCAAGCAGCTTTGCAGGTTTGGAGGGACGGTCGCTGGTAAGGTGTCACCAGTGATCGCCTGTGGCAGGGGAATAAGAGGGTCCTTGGAGGTGGTAAAAAAATGGTGAACGGACAGAGGAATGCACCATATTTTTGGTCAGGTTATGACAAAAGGGGGTTCCTGGGTTAAAAAACCCAGGAACATGTTCTGTTAGTTGTTGCTTATGACCCCTTGAGGCCATACAGCATATAACATAGTGCTACAGAGCACTGTGGGGCCGGTGAGGGTAAGTCGTACCACGAGGTGTCACAATCAGTTCTAGCAGTTTTGATAAATAGGAATGGAAACCACCTCCTTTTTCAAGGCCCTTCTTCAATGGCAATGGATTTGGCTGTAATGTTTATGGGTTTTATATGCCTCTTTAAGATGTTGAAAAAAATGTGGCTTCTATGGCCTTTTACACCACGTGGGTTGTCTGTGTATTTACAGGCAGTCCCCGGGTTACGAACGGGATAGGGACTATAGGTTTGTTCTTAAGTTGAATTTGTATGTAAGTCAAAACAGGTATATTTATTAAATGTAACTCCAGCACAAATGTTTTCTTTTTAGATTTAGATAGTGCAGGTACGGGTTTTACATTTCTTTTGCTATCAAGTTTAGAAGATTTCACCTCATGTGCTGTTGTGGCATGCTGGAACTTGTTATTCCACAGCTACTATCTGCTGTGGAACTACAAGTGCCAGCATGCCCCATAAGTCTCCATTTGTAACTAGGGGACAGATGTAAGTCAGGACGTTGTAAGTCGGGGACTGCCTATACTCGGGTACGGGGAACTAGATTTATGTCCAGACGATCGAAGGTCTTTTTATCTCTAAGTCAGAGAATCCTAGGTAGTAGTAAGCCACCAACCTTTTATTCCCAACTAAACGGTACAATGTTCTGACACCTGAGTGGGCTCTGTCAATCTCGGGGCCCTATAGCAGCTGTTACACCTATAGCTAAGTCAATAGTCAGAACTGCTGTGCCTTTTGCACTGAGATATGAGAGGAAGTCCCTCCTATGCTTGGGAAGGAACACCAGTATGGCAGTAAACATGCATCCCATTGGATTATGAAGTAAGGAGCCTGCCTTGGTTTCAATCAGAAATAATATTTCATGGTTGTAATGCATACAGGATGATAGATAGAGGGGTTAGTAAGGCATTTACAGGGGATCCTGGTTGCCAGTGAGGAAGCCAACCAAGGACTCTGCAGGCAGCAAATAGTACCTTCACCTTAGGTAAAGGAAAGTCTAGCTACGATTATGTGGCATGCCATGTGTTTTGTGGGCCCAATTATTAGAATTTGTGGATTATCTAGTGCCGGAGGAAATAATTATACCGAAGTTATACTTTAAGCCTGAAGACTCTTGGGAGTCTTGGGAACAAACAGCACAAAAAAAAAAAAACATGATGAACAGGGCCTGGAGCCAGGTCACTGTGTCTCAGAACTGGAGTCTACCATGACACAGTGACTGCCCTCACTATAAACAGAATACTTTGGCATGGATAATGGAAAGGTTCATCTGTCACAGAAGCAAACTCACCGAGGGAGGGGAGGAAGTAAACTGACTTTTTGAAACATGGAAGCAGGACAGAATTACAATACTAGCAGATAGAATACGTTTGAAGAACCCTCAAATCCGTCGACACGCATCACATTTAATTTTTCTGTACACTCTCTATTATAAGCACCTATAAAAGTGAGCATTCTGTCTCTGTATACCAAGGCTAACACACAGTCACCTAGAAGAAGAACAGAACTTACATTTGCTTTTGGTGGCTTTTTTGAAAAGAAGCCCTTAAAATGGTACTTACTGAACAAGTAGCATTGTCTTCTCCTGTTATGTCCCCAGCACAAAACATCCTGTCTGTTATGGTCCCATAATACTCCTTACACACATCATTCAAGGACACCGGGGCTTCCAACTGCTGAAGTTTCGTAGATGATTCCACTAGAAATGAAATATTTCTACATGATGAGTGGCAAAAAGATCTGAGTTTGGCATGAAAAGTACATTCTGTTAGTAGATGTATAAATAGGCTCCGTTCACATTGTCATCATGGCTTCCAATTTTAAAGGTTCTATGATGGAGATGTTGAACCGACTGGGATACGCTTTGTATTAAAATCTGACAGAAGAGAAGTGTGAACAAAGCTTAAGAACAAGAAATCTAAATATAAACCAGCCTTTTGAAGAACGCCAGCAATCAGATGGTTATAGGTAAATTTAGACTGGGACAACCCCTTTAATGAATAAAAAAAATATTGGGGCCTTTCAAGCCCCATGAACATCAATAATGTCTCATCCATGGTTTTTATGATTGTTTTGATGACTGGCCCCTTTTCACTTCACCTACCAAGGAGTTGGGTCTTCTCATAATATTTCCAAAATATGATAATGCTTTAGTGTTAGTGTTCTGTGCTCCAACTATGTTTTGCGAAAGACCCATATATGTTCTTGATGACTAGGGTATCTTCAAAAGTCTTCTTCACCACTAAACCTTAAATGGATCATTACATTTTCTATTCCGGTTCTGCATTGTCTATCTTTAGCATCCATAATGAGCCATGGAAATAGAAACTTCTGAGAATTTGCATTGTTTTAAGGGTTTTTTATGACTTTTTTCAGATAGTGATAGTTATCACCAAAGCCAGAAAAATAGAATTAAACTTTCATAACCGGTATTATTTGTATTGGCATTAACAGTTCCCATCGGCAGTAAACCCTAGTAGGTTATGTCTAAGACATTAGGAAAATAAGAGTTGGAATGCATCATGTTCTACTCACCATTAAGATTCCATCCAGACACCACACATAGGTCAGATGGTTCCAGTTTGCTATCTTCTTCTGGAAGACATATTGACTGGACATAGGAGTTGTATTGGAATGGTTCTTCTAGGTGGATCAGGGCCATGTCAAAGTCCTTTGACAAGGGGTCATAGTTAGGATGCGAAATAACCTGTTTTATTGGTCGCTTCTGAAAAAACAAAAAGTAACTGAAAAATTTAAAGTCATAGCTAAGAGGTTCTGAAACCTAAATACTTATGACTGCCAATGACCATTTTTTCTGAAAGGGGTTGCCTGCTTTGGAAATTCGCTCTATGCTGGTAGAGTCCCTTGACATTAAACATATCAAAGGAAGTCTGACCCACAGAAATCAAGTGAAATTTGTTGAAGAATTTCCATACAGTGCCACCATAGCAAAAAAAAAAACTACATATCCACTGAAATTCATGGGCTGCCAGTGTAAGGTATAGATGTGCCACTCTTCTAGTCTACTAGGAAAGGGATCAAAATAGAAAAAACAGAATTACCTAATTGTGCATTTGAAAATGAGTTTTCTAAAACAGACAAACACGTCCCATTTTTTATGTTAAACACATTTTATGTTAAACAATTTTTTAGGAAATTCTGGTTGTGTTTTTTTTATATTTTTCATATCACTTTCTTATTTTTTGAATAATTCTTAAGTCATTCAGTTTTCACTTTGTCCACTAGGCCTTGTTTGCACTGCTTTAACAGCAGTCAGAGATATGATTTACAGTAGGTTCATGCAGATAGGAGACCTAATCTAAAATATTAACTCACTGCACACCAAACAAGAGGCATGAAACACACCGATAATAAATCATATACTGGGAACCAGAACACACTCAACAAGTGCTTTACATAGTTTAAGTTATTTGTGAGTTCAAGTAGAGATGCCAATAATGTCGACGTTTCGGCAATTGCCTTTATCAAGTGACATCTAAGTTAGGAGTAAGGTAGATATATAAGTTATACTAATGAGGTAAGTAGAAACATATGTTAAGCACAAAGGTGTCCAATAAGAGAGAGAAGGTGAATGTCCCAAGGAATGGGATAGTGATTTGTCCGGTCTGAAGTCAGGAGCAAAGGACAGGACGTCCGTGTGAAGCAGAGGCAGCCGGCAACCTTTGTGCTATATTGATACGTTTGGTGTGCAGTGAGTTAATATTTTAGACTATAATCTGGCAATATAGCCTTTCTCACTAGCACCCATTTTCAACCCTCCTTGTGGGTGTGCGTGACCATTTTTTTCTATACATAGGAGACTTAAGACTGACTCAGTCCCATTCACTTCTATAGGAGAGTTATCTAGTCATTCTCTGTGACCTGGGAAGAAGTCACTGTGCAGGGAGGTGAAAGGGTGAACTGTGACTATCTCCTGTTGTGACTGGTGGATCTTGTGTTATCTATTCAAACTGGTGTCTCGTTTCATTTTGACCTTCTTTGTGCTGATTACGAGCAGACTACTGAGAATCTTTCTGTACAGAACAGGAAGTGTCAGGCTATTATTAGGCTGAGTGGCCAAAGTGAAAACTGCAGGACTTAAGAATTATTTAAAAATATTGAAAGTGATATTGAAAATGTAAAAAAAATATATAACGAAAAATTCTTAAAAAATGTGTTGAACATAAAAATGTGAGTTAAATAATAAGTCTTTTTTTTTTTTTTTTTTGTTTATTTGGTTTCTCGTGAACTTCACGATAAACTTATAACAGAATGTGTACATTGTTTTTGATGGAGAGTAAATATGATGAGATGCTGACAGCAAGAACAATGATTATTGATGTGAGTTTCAAACTTATCGAGGAATAAGTCATTTTTGATGACACATTCCCTTTAACAATCTCATGGATCAGATTACAAAAGGGCAGGGCTTATGTGAACCCCAACCAAAAGTGGGTATTTTGGGGGTGGATATTGGACAGAGCTTAAATGTCCAAGTTTTGACTTCGAAAAGTTGCTATAGTCTTGTGGAACACATGCCGGTAGAGCACGTAAGTAGTTTAGGGACGTCACGGGCACGGCCTGAATCCTCCAATTTTGACTTTCAAAATGTGGGTGACTTGGATGTGCGCTTGGCGGTAATTCCTAAATAACAGATATATTTATCAGTTTTGCCATATACAGTTGCCGATAGTGGTTGATGTAGGAGGCATTTTGTCTCCGTTTTCTTTTTGTATTTTAGTTTGAACTGTTTATACAAAGATAATCTGGTTTTTGTTATTCGCTTTGTCTCCCAAGAACATTATGAGCTGATCATGCGTTGTACTGAGTCTGACAAAAAGTAACTTGTATTATGAACTGTCATAACATATACACATATTGACATAAAGCCTTCTGTGTCCTGTTCTGTATAAAAACCCTTTCATATCTATAATAGAGTGGAATCAATTTCTCACAGGAACGTGTCTTGTGTATATTGATTCCCTGAGCTCATCACTACCAATCAGCTAGGACCTCTGCCTCAACACCAAAAAGATTTAGTCTCACATGGTCAATGCCTATATACTGACCAACAATCAGTACAGTTGTTCAGGAACAAACGAACCATAATGATAATTGGTGGATGTAAATGGGCCTTTAATAGGAGTGTATTAAAGGGGTTCTCTCATCCTACTGTTTCATAGAGTCAGCAGCAGCTTTCATTCATGCATCCTGTCACTTCCTGGTCAAGTTGTCTTTAATGAGCATATGAGCTCCTTGTATTCAGACTTCTGCTAATAAGTCTAGATTAGATAAACAATCTTCTGCTCCCAGTTCCAGAGAAGTTTCAGAGCTAAAGTAAACAGTAGTAATTAATGTCTTTTGTCTGAAAGATCAGATAACACACAAGCTCTCAGGCTACCAGCAGTTCTGTGCCTATGTAACTCCCTGCTATCAGACAGGCAGCAGGGGAGAACAAGCAAATAGATCAGTAACTAGGGAAACCTGAAAGCCCTCAGAAGGTGATAAAATCATTTGTAGCTCCTCAACAAAAACAAATGAACAAAGCAATATATTTGGAAAACATCTTCATTTAGTGTGCCGGACATGTTGAAAGCTAATCTTTGTAGTTAGACAACCCCTTTAAGGTTTAGTGTCTAGGGCAATGTGAGGTATAAATACTGCCCCTTACAATATGGAATTAACAATATATTGTGCTTCTTCTGCAGAGTCCGGAGGGGTATAGAGAAATGTATTCACACTTCCAGTTGTATGAAGTCGCTAAATAAACACCTAAACCCCGGGATCTATCAAGGTAATCTAGATTAGACTCCACCACCAACAACAACTCTACCAAATATGACTATTCAGTTTGCTCACAAGGTAGTGGATTCTGAGTAAGTCTTCAAACCTGAGCATTGATCGATGAGTCGAGATCATGAAGTCCTGCAGCAATCAGTCCGATGTCATAGAAAGCCTCTCTAAAACAACATGTATAAGGTTTAACAGCCACAATGTCATATCAAGGATAACATTAGCCAAATAATTCATAGATTCTTATACATTCTTTTAGAAAAAGGAGGCTAAAACATATAAACCTTGGAAAGTGATGACTTACTTTTCTGCAACACAGCTGGCAGATGTAAGGACAAGGGTCTCTGAAACAACCGCTCCATTGCACACATGCTTGTTACCAAAATTGATGCTGACATGCCAAGGCCAAGAGTTGGGCAGTGCCTCTTCCGCTTTAGCTATGCTACGAAGGTTAAACCTGGGCTGAAATGGAGAGATTCCACAAACCCCATCTAAGAGAAGAAAGTAGATGTTGTAAATGATTTAGGGACATGAGACACGTGGGTTTGGACCATCAAGACAAAGAATGAGATCTGATTAGAAAAATGCCTTTATCACCTGGATGGCATAAAGCCAATGAATGATAGGACTGTCATGGGGATGGGGAACCGACAGATCGCTAGTAAGCTACATTTCTCGAGATATTGGCTTGTTTAAATTCAGTGCATTCAATGCCACGTTCCACCTTCCCAGATACACTGATGAAAGATCATTGATAAGCCGAGCTTGGTCAGAAAATTGAAGACAGAAGTGATATTCTACTGTAACGTTTTGGATTTATGGCACATCTCTTCAACACTCTTAGCTATCTTAGTGCCCAATTTATATTTAGAAAAAGTCTTTGCGGTTCTTAGTTCACATGTTTTGATCAAAACTGTTTAAGCCACTTCCGACTTTCAACGGGACCTCAATGCAGGTGGTCCTACTCTATCATTACCTCTCATTTGAGTCCAGTTCAGACTTCTCATTGGGTCCTCAGACCTCGATAATCCAGAGAGAAAAAAGGCACCAGCTTTATAAGCATACTGCCCTGATTTAGTGACCTGTGGTGGTGGGCAGGGTGCAAAAAACCAAAATGGAGGCATCCACTCCTCCCTGTATAAGTTAAAAGCAATATATGCCAAATGCAATGTATGGTTCTGCACAAAAAAACCCATAAAAAAACAGGTCACTAAATCAGAGCAGTATGCTTATAAAGCTGGTGCCTTTTTTCTCTCTGGATTATGCAGGTCTGAGTAGCCAATGAGAAGTCTAAACTGGACTCAAATGAGAGGTGAAAATAGAGTAGGACCACCTGCATTGAGGTCCTGTTGAAAGTTGGAGGTGGCTTAAAAAGTATTGATCAAAACATGTGAACTAAGAACCTCGAAGATTTTTTCATGTATTGTAGATAGCATAAATGCAATTTATATTTAGCGCCCAAACAATACTTTTTGTGCGTCTTACTTCATAACTGATATCGATATATTAAACTTCAGATACATGTCAGATGTGCTCTCTGGCTTCTGTTTCCTTTGGTGCCAAAGGTCTGGTAAATCCAGTGAAAAATGTATGGTGAAAACTGATGGTAGATGCCCACTGGAGGTAATAATGTGATGCTACTTGGTGCCCCACAATGGGAATGAGGTATTGGCAGAACTGGATTTCTATCAGGTGTCAGGTCCTGGACAGGTCACTGTTTTTAGCTTATCTAAATTGGATGGGGTAGGTTTTAAAACTATGGGAAGTATGGGTTGCTATGAGTAAGAGTGGAAACGCGTACGCAAGGAACCACAGTGGGTCTCTCTATTATGCCACTCTCTGCACTGCGTTATGCTGAATGGTTTTATGTGAGTACTTCAATAAGTCAGTACTTTTTTAATAAGAAATCTAATTGCTGTGCTGGAAAAATGTTTTTCCATTGAAGTACGGTATGGGAGAATGCAGGGGAATACCGTAGATGTGGGTTGCAAGAGCTGTTGGGCTGGGAGCCAGGGATGGGTGCTAACTGGCATCATTTTGTTATGAGAAAGATATTCAGACAACACGCCAGGGTAGGAAATTTATTTGCCCCAACATAGAAAATGACTTGCCAAAGCTGTCCACTGTATCTTCATTTCTCCGATGTTCATTATTTTTGTTTATCCGCTCCCCAGGTTTAATACCTTCAATATGAAAGAAAGGATCAGAGAGAATGATCTGTATATCTAGATAAATAAGTACAATTAATTATTTGCTTCGACTGAAAACAAATTGACTAATCAAGCCACTGACTATAGGACTACTTATTTGGAATCCTATTTTTTTTTTTCAAAATTTTGCTTTTCGAGATTTTATTTATGCCACTGGTATACAGTCATAGAGCCATTGTACAGAATTTGAACTTTAATTTTCCATATGCAGCAGTAAACTATATAAATGTATTCATTGAAAATTAATATTGGACATGCTTTTGGGACTTCAGTTTTTTCTATTCTACTCATTTACATGAACGGTGAATATTTTTATATACTGAAGAAAATAAATCTTACTAGATTGAGGCACAAATGAAATGACTGCTTGAAAGCCTCTGTAATTGGCAAAATAGTCAGAGGTAAATGTGATCTGCATGACGTTGGAGATACTTAGAACTGGGTCAGGAATTTGGTAGCCGCAGAACTTTCCTGAAAGAAAGAAAAAAACACTATATACAGGCAGTCCCTGACTTTCATTGTTCCGACTTACATCTGTCCCCTAGTTACAAACAGAGACTTATGGGGCATGCTGGCACTTGTAGTTCCATGTTCCACAGAAGATAGTAGCTGTGGAACGACAAGTTCCAGCATGCCATATGAGGTGAAAACGAGGTGAAATCTTCTTAACAGGGGCACAGACAGCAAAACAAAGGTAAAAACCCTTCCCTGCACTATCCAAAACTAAAAACAAACCCTTTTGTGCTGGACTTACATTCAATAAACTGTTCCGATTTGCATACAAATTCAACTTAAGAACAAACCTACAGTCCCTATCCCGTTCGTAACTCGGGGACTGCCTGTACTGGGAGAATTGTATAATCTCTTTGCTATTTGGAACTAACTCTCTTTAATCCTAGTAATGCCTGAGATTGTATATTGATAGTATAGACCGTTAATAGCATGGACAATTGATGTGTGATTGGTGGAGGAACCACTCTGGTGGACCCACAATAATCAGCAGAATTAGGGATCAGCAATAGTTATTGTAGCACTGTGGTCCCTTTATGTGTCCATATGTACGTATCTCTGTCTGGCAGTAAAGCCCGTCCCATTTAGCCCCTCAGGTCTCGGATGATCAGTGGGCTATCCCACATAGACACAATGATGTTCTACCCTAAGGATAGACCATTACCATAAAATCCTAGAAATGCCAAAAGACTTTTGGATTGTCCATTAGGCTAAAATAGGCTAAAATATCTATAATAGCCACAAATTCTAACCTGCAATCATGGTTCCTTGAAGATCATGATAAACAATCAAGCAATCAAAAAGGCGTTCTTCACTGTGTTCCAGTTCGAACTCCAGAAAGGTGAGCTGGAAAAACAAACCCGAAAAATTGGCATAAAAAGTAATAACAGATAGTAAATCTCATAGTGAAATAGACCAGCCACCATGCAAAAAAAGCAAAACTTAACCCTTATTGGAGATTGTGGCCAACTTTGCCTCCAAAATTCCATAATTCACCCCATAAAGGCTGAATTCACTCAATTCATCAGATTAGCCCATACTTGCCAACTTTCCTAATTTTCTAGGTGTTTATCAGCTGGGGCAAGTAACAGCCAGGTTCTCGAGAGCGAAAGCCCCTGATTCTTACTGGCTTTCCACCCTAGCTCATATAAGGGGTCCTAAGCAAGGGTATATAGACCGGGATTGTCCTGATAGGTGGGCTGCCATAATTATTATTAATCATAATATATTAATCTTGTTTTTTTTTTTTTTACTTTCTTACCTTGCTTCTGTTACTGTAGAGATCCCCTACATACAGTAGAGTGATCGTAGCAGCGATGAATGAAGCTGATATAGTAACTTAATATAAGGGCAGCACACTACGGCTACAGGCAAGTAACTCTAGTAGCAAAACTGCTGAACAAATGTGCTGTTAAGAACATTGGAAGAATATAGCAGACTCCTCTTTATGAGTGAGGGGTATTTATGGGAGGAGCAGTTTCCTTTAATGGGATTTTCTGACATTTTCAACAGACACTGTACAGGTCAAGACTGGCTAAATAATAAATTAACCAGTACTCACCTCTTCCACTGTTTAAGCTCTGGAGTCCCCTATTGGCAGCGATGTCAAATACATACATAATTCACATGACCACGAAGGTAGTGAGTGTCCCCAGCAGTCTCTGATCACATAAACAGCATGTGACCGCAGAGGCAAGTGATTGGCTATATGGTCATGTGCACAATGTACTCTCTCCCTGAAATGTGGAGGTCTGAACAAGCACCAAGAGAGGTAACATGGAGTAGATTCTCATCTTTATTGAGGTCGCCTTGCCGATGGCAGGTGGGCTTATTACAGTTTTGACAAAAATGTATGCTAAGAACCTCAAATTTTCATGTATCTTAAAGGGGTTTTGCCACAATCTCATTTCATACCTCCTGCCTCCAGCTCTTCAGCTCTGTGTGCTCAGAATGGGGCGTGTGTGATTTGTTTGAATTGCATATCATGTGATCCAGCAGGATGACATCCCCTGACTTTTACCCTGTCTAGTCAAAGAAAGGTCTGTTTATGTATAGAGCTGTGAGTAGCTACAATGTAGCTCAGAGGTAAAGTTTTTGTCTCACAGCACAAGGGTCCAAGGTTCAAATCTCTGTAGGAACGAAACCTGTGGATATTTTTCTCTCTTTCAATGCACATGTCTCATTGAGGTTTCTTTTTCTTAAATTTATTTGCACTGTTTTAATAATTACTAGGGAGTACAGAAGACACGAGTAGAATGACAGCATCTGGGGTTTGAACATTCAGTAGCTGCCTGAGAGAAGAGGTGATGTCTGAGCATGTCTGACCAGTACTGAGGAGCTATCAGCCCTGGTCGTATACCCTGGAGATGAGCTGTAAACAATGGATCACTAAGGGAGCAGCTAAAACAAAAACGGTGCAGAATCTTTAACAATGATGAATGGTGAAAATGTTTATTATTTAATTTGCAAGCTTCCCACATCAATTTTACTGCATGGCAAAGCCCCTTTAAACAGCAAAAATGCTTTTCCAATAATTCTTATGTTCTTTTTGACTGTTTTTTTAGTGCTAGTAGAGTGCTGCTGATATTGGATTATGTATATGAGGTCACTTTTGGAGAATAGCAGGGGGCACCGAAGCTAAAACGACAGCGATGAGAGCAATAGGTATCAATTATTTTTTATACTAGATCAGTCCTAGGCTGTTCAATGGTTTCCAAATATCTTTGAAAACCCCTTTAACATTAATGACTTGTCAGAGCACCCAATATTTACCACAATGTTATAATTAGAATTAAAGAAGACCTGTCACATAGGTTATGCCCCCCTTGCTGAGGACAGCACAAGCTAGTGTCAGACCTGCTGTTTCCAGCACTGTGTCCCTTATTCTATAAGATGCTGTAGTTTTCGAGTATTTAGTGCTCAAATCTGCAGTTTTCAGCCAGAAAAGAGTCAGTCAGTTTTTTCCAAACCCCGCCCACCAGAGGCTAGCCCAGCCCACCTCAACTGATAAACCTATTACTTTGAATAGGTAGAAACATGTCAATAACTGTCAGTGGGTGGGGAGGCATTGGGTGGGCGGGGATAACACTTGCTCATGAATAATATTTGAGGGGTAAATGCTCTAAAACTACAGCATCTTCCAGAATAAGGGACACAGCGCTGGGAACAGCAGGTCTGACACTAGCTTGTGCTGTCCTCAGCAAGGGGGGCATAAACTATGTGACAGGTTCTCTTTAATTACCAGATAAATGTTTGATCCATTTTCCTAAGAATCCATCTGCTCTCCCCTACTTTTATTTGTTGTGGTCAAGTAGATACAGCTGTTATAAATGACTCGTAATATACCTTTTATTGCAGCGATTACCTTGATGATATAATTCACTGGACTGTGCACAACCCACTGGCAATTGGCATGACTGTTGTATGGCTGTGGATGATGCATACTTTGAATCTTTCCCTCCTCAAAGATAACAGCAACGGATCCACAATCAGAATCTAAGATGATGGTGAAAATATAGGCATGGAAACATGACAACAAACAAACAGTATTTACAATCATTTTCCCCCATCATCAATTTTTATGGGGTGGTCTACTTAAATTTTTTTTTTTGTTTAGCATAATGAAACCCATTTAAAATAAAAAAGACTCCCCTCTCTCCCTACCTCGGAGCAGCGCTGCACCATCCTCACTCTCCACCAGTCTTCTGTTTTGTCATCTGTGCCACTGCCTGATTGTTTGGAAGCGAGACGCTCCATAGACGGCGGGTGCCAGCTGAATATTACAGCTGATACCCGCAGCTAACAGCAGAGATCGAAGCCGGCTCTAATCCCCGCTGTTCAACCATTTAGACTATGATGTCTAAATAGTTGAAAAAAAAGTGCTGCGCGCCATTCCTTACTCTGTTTGCCCCGCCCGACCCCCCGCATAACGAAATTGTTGAGAAGCGATCAGTTACCATAGCCGCTTCCATAGCATACTATTACTTCCTGTCCCAAGCAAGAAGTAATTGAAACTCCATCTTGGTACACCCTTCTGCATTATTGGGATCAGATTTTGGTCAAGAAATGCTTGAATCTGATCTAGAGCGCAGAAGGATTCAGACAGTGTTAAAAGCCAAGGGGGATTTTAAAAATAATAAAAATTAAAAATTAGATTATTAGGAGCAAAACAGAAACAATGTCAATACATGACAAGAATCTGCAGAACTAAGCATATGCTAAATAGTTGCATGAAATAGCTAAGATGATTGTCTATAAAATGATGGTAGTGTCAGGTTCTAAGCTTTAGTGGATGGGGAGATACAGACCCTGAAAGTCAAAAGTTCAAAACAGTGTTACCCTTTTGCTTGTCAGTGTATATCATCCATTTATGAGATAGGAATATCCCTTATGTTACTTTCAATTATGACAGGTTGGATAAAAAACTTTTACAAAGGGTACAGCATCACCTGGATACAATTGTGGGTCTATCGCTTCATAAGAGAGTGAAAATCCAGTTTTGAATTCCTGAAAGTCAGAGATGAATTTCAGAGAGATGCTAGTATCATGGATCAGTAACGGCCGAGGCTTGACATCCCCACAGAATTTCCCTGCAATGAAGATGAAATGTTATTCCTTTGACATTCAGTTTGGTTGTTCACAGCATTTACAGGGGACTGAAATACAAAAACTTTGTTGAAGTATGCTTCATTAGGCAAATCAAAGCATTTCACCTGTAATTCATTTTTTTTAAAGTGCTGGCCCTTTAAGACAGAACTGAATTTGGCTCCTGACAGCTTGGTAAATCACTATGTTGATAGCTCTGTGAAACTTCCTGCTTCTGAGCTGGGAGAGGGGGAGACTTGAAGTCTCATAAACATCCCCAGCTACTGGGGACCTCGATGACCGCAAATGTATTTATGACCTCATATGAGGAACAACATATTTTTTGTACACAGCAATATAGCAATGTCATGATGTAGTACAGATACGTAGACGATGTCTTTGTCTTGTGGAAAGGTTCTAAAGATGAGTTTCTTCAATTTGTTCAGTTTCTTAATGGTATCCATCCACTTATACAATTCACAGCCACTAGAGACAAAGACATTGTCCACTATCTGGATTTAGAAGTGAGGAGAACAAAGGAAGGAGTGAGTACGACATTGTACACCAAACCAATAGATAAAAATAACATACTTCACAAAAAATGTCAGAATGCACCTCAAGTATTTAGAAGCATTCCTATGAGTCAATTTATACGAGCAAGAGGAATTTGCTCTAACGATCAATTGTATGAAGAAAAATATAAGCTTATCCAAAAATTTGTTGCTAAAGGGTACGATCAGACAATTTTTAGAAAAAAATGGGACGGGAAAGGTAGTGTCAGAAAGAGAGGATACAACTGTTACAGTCAAAAAAACAAGAGAGATATGATGATTGACTAATGTTTGTTAGTATGTATGATGTGCATAGTCCGATTATCAAACGTACTATCAAAAAACATTGGCATATTTTATCCACAAATAGTAAATATGGAAAGTTATTCAAAAATGCCCCTTACTTTGTATATAGGAAAGGGAGGACATTAGGAAATCAAATTGTGTCTGCCGATTTAGAAATAGAAAATAATAATAGACAGAAAGTCACTCTAATGCGATTATACGAGATCCATTTGTTACTCATCCAACACATGGAAATAAAGTATATGTGAAATGTTTTTACACATGCGATACAAAAGCAGTTGTTTACCTGTTGAAATGCCCGTGCGGTAAGGGCTACGTTGTCCAAACCGCACAGAGCAGAAAATTGAGGTTACGGTGCGATCCAGTATTAATGTGATGGAAAAGACACAAAATGAGTTAACCGCTAATGTAGATGCAGAAAAGAAGAAATTTGCAGAAAGCACAGTGTCTCAACATTTATTTGAGGAAAGCCTTAAATTTTGACCTACTATATTTTGTGCATTTACAGTATGTGATAATGATAGGTATGCGTTAAGAAAGATTTGTCAAGATGATTTGTAAACCCTTAATAGAAATCATTCTACATTCAGCAACACTTTTATTTTGGTAGTTAGTGAGGGACGAGACCAAGAACTCCTACCAATGTTATCAACTACAGCACAGAGTAAGGCTCTGATCATATAAGTATTTGGGAGGTTCCATCAAAATAACAGACAATGAGATCTGACTGAGAGTGTCTGTTGGTAAATAGATAAAAAAAACGGTAGAAGCTTAGTTATACATGTGTGCACGGCTGGCACAAGGAGTGAGGAGAATCTGGGCAAGTGTTTGAGTCCACTATCCCCAAATAAGCCTCACAGGTACTGTTTCTTTTCTCCTTCCTTAATGATGGACAGAATAGCGATGAAACACTCTGCCTGACCATTAGGAGAACAGTGCAGTTGTACAGTTATAGCTGCACAGTCCTTTCTGTCCCCTCAGTGCAGGGACAAAACAGAAAGCTGCACCAGCAGCTTAATTTTTTTGTACCATGGATGGTAAGAGGGCATAAAAATCAGCCTGAGTAAAGGGGGAGCACAAGTAACAGACTGTGACAGAAGGGGGCATAGGGACCGGTTATGTGAATGGGGAGCAGTCTCTGTGGAGAGCACATAAGGAACAGACTGTTAGAGAAGTGGGCATAGGGACCGGTTATGTGAATTGGGAGCAGTCTCTGTGGAGAGGACATAAGGAACAGACTGTTAGAGAAGTGGGCATAGGGATCGGTTATGTGAAAGGAGAGCAGTCTCTGTGGAGAGGACATAAGGAGTAGACTGTGAGAGAAGGGGGCATAGAGACCGGTTATGTGGAAAGGGGAGTAGTCTCTGTGGAGAGGACATAAGGAGTAGACTGTGAGAGAAGGGGGCATAGAGACCGGTTATGTGGAAAGGGGAGCAGTCTAGTTGGAGAGGACATAAGGAGTAGATTGTGAGAGAAGGGGGCATAGGGACCGGTTATGTGGAAAGGGGAGCAGTCTATGTGGAGAGGACATAAGGAGTAGACTGTGAGAGAAGGGGGCATAGAGACCCGGTTATGTGAAAAGGGGAGCAGTCTATGTGGAGAGGACATAAGGAGTAGATTGTGAGAGAAGGGGGCATAGGATCGGTTTTGGAGAAGGGGAGCAAGTCTGTGGAAAGGGACATAAAAGAATTGGAGAGGAAGGGGGCAAAAGGACCGATTTGGGAAAGGGGGGCATTTTTGTGGAGGAGTATATAATTGGGGAGAACCTTGTGTGGATGGGGGCTGCATTTAAGAAAGCATAAATCTTTGGCTACATTCAGGGTTGGACTGGCCTAAAAGGAGAGGGGAATTCACCAGTGGTCCAAACTGTGTCATGATAATGGACCTTCTCCAACAAAGAGCATATTAGGTTCAGTAGGCTTCACAGTAAATGGGACATGAACTAGTTCTGTCTAGCTCAATGGTGGTCCCTTAGTCTTAAATGCTCTGGTAGGCTCAAGCCTAGGTACAATCTGAACTGCTGTTAGAGTCTGGACAACAAATATCATATCCAACATAGGAAGTTCTTCTCAGTGTGATTTCCATATATTCTGTAGAGGCAATTTTCACATGGATTGTGAGAACATACCTCAAGATCCCACTCTCCACAGTGACTGCAATGTAAATAAGAGACATACAGTAGATATGTGCCTGTATCTGGATATGCATTGAACTCACCAATCTGATGTCCTGATCCAGAATAGATCACCAGATAATCCAGCTCACAAGAATGATCCCACTCGAGATCGAAGGTATTGAAGTTCAGAAGAATGTGTTTTCGTCTAGGGACGAGGATTGTCCATAAACACTTTCTAGGACGAAAAAAAATCAGTTGTAAATATTTTTGGGTAAAATTAAAGATATCACATCAATGCTTATTTTCAAGATGGTCGAAGATCCCACTAATTGGACACTTATGATATGTTCTATTAATGTGCTGCTTGTCAAAAAGAGGTAAGAGCGAGAGGCAGGAATATCACAAAATGTCCAAACATAGCCAAGAAAAGTGTTAGGTGGTGCACTCATTGGAGAACTGCAGCATGGCAGTATTTTTCACGCACTGCAGTATAAGACTGATATGTGGGCCTTGTTATTGACACATTTAGGAGGACACTTTTTAATAGTCTTGTAGGGGAAATGTGACTGGCACCTATATGGAGCCACTGTGATTGGCAGTCTAATGCCGTAACTGTGACTAACACACCTTAGGGGCCTTATCGATGGCACTCATCGAAGAACGATGGCATGGCATTGATATGAGCCACCAATAGTATTATAAGTGTACTCTTAGGCACTGTTGCTGAAATTATAGGTATGTAGTGGGTGGAACCACCCCCCTAAAAACAGTTTTTTAAAATAAAATAAGAAATGTTGTGAAGTTTTTGTCTTGATAATAAAAACTAGCCCTCCACACTTTTTTTAGGGGGGGGGGCCCCTAGAGAGGAAGCATAACGGATCTACACCAGTCATGAGGGGAGGGGGCGTAGGCACACAGTCAAGACGAGAGTCTGCCATGTGCTGGGGTCAGAGTCAGTATTGTCCCCGTTGTTACAGTCAGAGTTAGGCTAGGTCTACGCAGCATATGATAAAATACCATTGGAAATCCAACAGCATTTTGTCTGCGGGGACCGCGTCAGACCACGGTTTAAGGGCGAGTTTTGCACAAAAATCCCCCGGGCATTTTTTTTTGATTTGCCATCGGCCCCATACATTCAATGTAGGAGAACGACGGCAAATCTGAGCGGAATCTGGCGGAATATACAACATGGATTGAAAAAAAAAACCATGCTGTATAGTTTAAGCACAGTTTTTTTCATTCTGTCATCGCACAGTGTGGAACCGCAGATTTTCAGTGGTTTCAAAATACTAAAGCCAACGAAAATCCAACAGAAAATCTGTGCTGGGTGAAAACATACCCTTTAATTTTTCCCATTTTTCAGCTAAGGGTTATTTTGGCCACAACCACTGTGGCCCAAGGGCCAGGCGTCCCTAACTACCAAAAGGGAAAGAATACTTCTAGAGGAAAGAAAGAGAGAAGGCACACAGAGAAAGATAAATGTAAAAGAGTAAGCACAGTGCGAGAAGAGGGACAGAACAGGGAATTGTTGGAGACAGAGAGAACACAAGAGAGACAAAGAACAGTGAGCCACTTTGGTCCCAGGGATTCAAGGAGAGTAAGTTGTCCTTGTGCGTGATCGCTAAATACTTAAGGAGATCCTTGTGCAGGATCACTTTGAGACTGGGGCCTATAGAGAAAGAGGCCCCTGAAGTGCAGAGGGATTCCAGAGCTCACTGAAGTCCAGAGTGTAAAGCAAGTCTACCTGGAATGACACATGGAAGCATAACAAGAAAAGCTGAGAAGTCTCTGTGGTTGATTTTCCTGCACCGCTGCACTCTACCTCCAAGTAATCTCACACTGGTAAGTCTGATATCCAAACACACCCACTGCACCCCCTCTACCTCCCCTGACTTTACAGGAAAATTTGAAAGGGAAAGGGGTGTTTTTTTGCAGGGTCAGCTTCCTTGCGAATGGCTGTAGCCCCCCAAAGAACCCTTTTTTACCTAAAAGAGATGTTTTTTAAATTTGCCTAAAATTTTTCTGATTTTAAATTTTTCAAAAACCAAGAAAACGGGGTGTAAAAAGCCTGCACTTTTTTTAAAAATTATGGGACAAGAAATGTTTTTTTGGCCCCCCAGGTGCCTTTTTTTTTTGGGAAAAACAATAGTAGTGTAGAATGGGGCTGAATCTATGAAAATTTTTATTCGGGCATAAATAAAGGAGAAATTCAAAGTCAAAACGACATTTTGGGGCCCTCAGGAAAAACCATTTTTTAAATTTCCTACCTTTTCCCGCAAAAATTCCCGCCTGCTTTTTTCCCTTTACTGAAGCTATAAATTGTAGCTTCTAGGGTTGAAAGTGCACCCCTCCAGCACCCCCCCCCATCTCAGGGCACTTTCCCAAAGCCCCCGCGGGGGGTTTTCTAAAAGCGCCTAATCCCGGAGTAAAACCCTGATTAAAAATAAGCGAACGGGGGGGGCTAGCCCCCTTTGGGTTTGACAAGATCCCAAATTTTTCTGGCGCACCCCCATTCGAAAAATGTTGCCCAAAGGTTTTTTTAAACCCCTTTTTTATAAATACTAGGAAAGGGGTCACAAAGGATAGAAGGTGGGTAAGCCCCTTGAAAAAGGGAAATTTGTGGAAAAAAGCAGACCAATAAGTGTTTGTAAAATTAGAAAAAAATTTTCCCAAATATTCCACGAAGGGGGGTCATTTTTTCCCTTTTTGGGGTTTTTGTCTGTAAATTTTGAAAAAAAAAAAAAAAATATTTGCCCTCGCTGCACTTTTAAAATTCCTCTTTTTAAAGGGAATCTAAGATAAGGGGCCCCAAAATTTTAAAACCCCCTGGCACGCGGGAAAAACCTTTTCCCCTTAACATTAGCCCGGGCCAAAATTGTCGACTACTTGTGCCCTGAAACATTACATTGTTGCCCAGAAAAATACTCACTCATTATTAGAAAAATTTGCCCATTTTTTCCTTTGGGAAAGCAATTTTTTCCCCCCCACCCGCTCCCTTTGGGAAACCCCGTCTCTTTTACGCACGGCATGAAGGATAGAACAAGATGTTTTTTTTAAATCACATGATTTTCATGGCTTTTGGGAAGGTGCCCCAAGCAGTTTTTACTTCCCTTTTCCCCAAACCAATTCCAGTTTTTCTAGTAAAAACACAGAAATGAAGAAGATAAAATTTAGTTTGTTTTGTGCAAAAGGGGCCGTGTAATTAAAATGGGAAAATTTTGCTGGATTTTAAAAGATTCTTCAGACTACAACAAAATATAAACTAAAAAAGGGGGGAAACCCTCAAAGCGGGGGAAAGGGCCAGAAACAATGTTCCCAAAAAAAGACTTTGAGGGGCATGTGGATGGGCCCTAACCATCAAAGCCCTGATGGGTTTTCAGGCCCCCAAAGTTACGGGGCAGAATGATTTCCATTTGCCGCTATTAAAAATTTTATCCACTCTCTAACATTTATAATCTTTCTGGTGCAGAGGGGATTAATACGTTCAACTGGAATATCCCATTAACTAAACTTTAGAAAGACAAAATCACCCCTGAAACGAAGGGGTTTCCAAAGAAAAAAAATTTGTTCGGGCCCCTTTTTAAAAAAACCGTTTAAAATTTTTAAAAATACCAAACATAGCCTCCAGCGTGTTTTACAGAAAGAAAGTTCACTCCAAATCCCTTTTTTCATCTACACTAAAGCGTTTCAGACAAGGGTCTTTAGTCGTAGCCATGATGACTGGTACTGGGGAAAGCGAGTTAAAAAGTTCTGGGTTTCTTTTAGAAACCCGAATTTTTAGTGATTTTGGTTCGGGTTTTCTTTTTCCAAACAAACCAAACCCATTAAAGCCCAAATGGGAGAAGAGTTCTGTTTTAATTTTTATACCTATACAGGTGAAGATAAGCTAAATTTAAACGATCCATAACAAGTAAACTGGATACATGAAAAAACTTATTTAAAAAAATTTTGGTTTCTAAGAGTGACAGAAAAAAATTCACAGGCTAAAATACTTCATTTCTTTCAAAGGCTAACTCAAAAGACAAAGATAGCGTGCAAGCAGGGGCGTAGCTATAGCAGGTGCAGCGGTAGCGGTAGCCTAAAAGCCCCTTAGATACATAGGAATTTGGAGACGGTGTGTTATACAATTATTGAACCCCCAAAACTGCAAAAACAGAACTTTTGCTTTGATTTATGAATAGCAAATCCAAGCACTCTATATAATATATATCCATTATATGAAGTTTAGGGTTATGTGAGCCTGCAAATGTCCCAAATTCCCAACTAACACTTCTGGGTGTGGGAAAGATGCAGCCAGCAATACCCAAAATTCCCTAACTATTGATGTCTATGGAGAGGAAAATGCTATCTAACTAAGAGCAGTCTGTACATACAGAGAGTGATCTGAAAAATGGCGTCACCAAAACAATACAGTGAAACATATATAACATGGTCATGTTTTTTTTACAGCCAATGAGACCCGACACCTCAGCGATGAAAGTTTATGACACTTCTCTGTGCCTGCACTTTATTGGGTGGCCGCCAAAAGTGCAGAAAGGGACTGGATGGCTGCCCCAAAAGTGCAGAAAAGGGGATTGGATGGGCCGCCAAAAGTGCAGAAAGGTGATTGGATGGCCGCCAAAAGTGCAGAAAGCTGCTGAAAACGAAACTGAAAATTACATTTCCGAGCTAGAACTAGAACTTTTACTTGACGAACATAAAATGATTCAGTTCGAGTTCTAAAATTCAAGAAGTTCAACTAAGAACTTTAACTTTCTAGTAATCGGCTTCAATCAAACACTACTGGCTACGACTAAGGACCTTTGTCCGAAACGCATCAGCTGTAGATTGCACACCGCGTTGGAGTGAAGTTGCTACTATATACATGCAAGAGGCTATGTTTGGTATTGTTCATATTATTAATAAGTTGGAATAAAGACTGAACATTTTACTTTCTTTGGATCCATTTGCGCAGTGGGTGATTTTGTTCTATTGGAAGTTGGATTTACAGGCTGTGTCCACACTATGCTCCGTTTAGACTCTGACACACATTCTTCAGGGTGAGCAGACCATTTTCTTTTTAGCTTTTCCATTTAGTAAACTTTGGCTAATATAGCAGACTTAAGGTGCATATTACAGGGACCAAGTGAGGTATCACTTTTAGGGGCTGATGTTGGTATTGCAAGGAGCTTAGTGGTATAAAACTTCCTAAATAGGTGGCACAGGAATAACTTGGGAAAACAGTTCTTGCGGTTGAACTCAAACAGGCTTTACTCAGATATAAGCTTGGTGGTTATGGCAACATATGTGCAGATACGCGATACTTGCACTCTACCTAATGGCCTCTTGGTGCTCATGGGGCAAACCTCCCCACTGAGGAACCACTACCAGAACCAAATCCTCATTAAAATACTATTACAGATTTATAAACAACAAGGTCATATTATTAAATTCTGCAACATTTCTTACAACCAGAAATATGTTAGCAAAAATATAACAATGCAAAAGATATGACGGTCTCAAAATGCATACAATCCAATATCAGCAGCGCACTAAAAAACTATTAAAAAGGACATAGGGATTTTTGGAAAAGCATTTCTGCTACTTAGAATACATAAAAAATGTTGAGGTTCTTAGTTCACATTTTTGATGAAATCTGCTTTAGCCCACCTGCCAATCAGCAAGGGGACCTCATTACAGGTGGGAACCTACTCTTTTGCTTCCTCTCTTGGTGCTTGTTCAGACCTCTACATTTCAGGGAGACTGTTTGTATGGGGGAGCGGCTGCCCCCTCTTTGGTTTTTTTGCACTCCACCCACCTGCAGAGGTTTTTAAATCAATGCAGAGTAGCTCATAGCTGGGATCTTCACTCCCTGAAATGTGGAGGTCTGAATAGGCACCAAGAGAGGAAGCAATAGAGTAAGTTCCCACCTGTATTGAGGTCGCCTTACTGATTGTGAGGTGGGCTTAAGCAGTTTTGATCAAAAATGTAAACCAAGAACCTAAAAAAAATGTCATGTATTCTAAGTACAGAATGCTTTTTCCAAAAAATATCTATAATCTTTTTTGATAGTTTTTTTAGTGCTGAGTAGAGTGAGCTGCTGATATTGGATTGTGATTTGTATTTATCTGACACACCAGTGTGCACCTATGCTCATTTTATTAAAAAATTTCTGGGGATGTGAACACCAAACATTGTGTCTTAGTCCTACAATGAATGCCAGTCTATTCAAAGGGGGTGATAATCTGCTGCAGTTCACAAGTCAACTTGTTTTTGCATACTGTGCACAGGTCTTTCAAGACTTCTGAAGTTTTTTGGTTAAGCGTTGCATGTAAGGTCTCTTCTTCAAATATTGTGTGACTTCCAGACTTAGAAACTTGAACCCTCTCAAAGACTTGCAAATAAAAATCTGACTATAAAGCCACTGAAGAGTCTGGCATACTCAAAATGTAGGCATTTATTCCATTACTGGCATATCGAGAGGATATGCCATCAATGTGTAACAGGTGGGAGCTGCACCTCTGGGACCTGCACCTATCTCGAGAACAATCTCCAAAACCTCTCCGTTTTGAACGGGGACATGGTCAGCACACAGGCATTGAAATCAATGGCAGTTCCAAGTACAGTTGATGTTTATAGTGAGAACACCCCTCTAAAGTGAATAGTTATGATAATATGCAAACACTGACCTTGGCTGAGGCTTCCACTGAGCCATTTTAGAAGCCGCTGAATATCAGTGAAAACACCTGGTGACCCTCTCTTTTCTGCCTGGAGCTGAGGATTGTTTTGCCATTTACGTGCACATCCCAATCCCCAGGAGGTTACACCAACCAGTACCCACCTCCCAAGGCTCCTCTGACAGAGGAAAGGACCTCCAGAATCACCCTAAAAAACATAAGAAAAAAAATACCAACAACTAGAGACATAGGTGGGACACACCGGTGAGGACATCATCAAAAAAATGTCACTATTGACAGATAAAAGTATATTTTCTTCAAGAAACAGTGCCACATAAGGCTATGTCTACACAGCACACAAAAAAACAAGTGGTTTTTTTTTCAACATTTTTCGTTTTCTAAAACCGCTGAAAAGATGACTTAAAACAAATCCCATAGACATTAATAGTAAAACATTCTGTAGTCTCCACAGAACATTTTTTTCTGCATGTTTTTACTGCTGTACATTTTTTGTAATGCTATGTCTACACTGCATTGCGCAAAAAATGTCCGAAAGTCAACCGTTTTTTTCCGCCGCATGACCACGGTTTTTGTCACAGTTTGCGCAAAAAATGCAGTATGTTCTCGTTTTTTTGCCATCGGCCTATACAATCGATTGTACGGGAAGACAGCGAAAAAATTAAAAGCGCCGGCATATTATACAACATATTGAGCAGAGAAAAACTGACCTGTGTAGAATACAGGTAGTTTTTTCTATTAAAGCTTATGGGCTGCCTGAATTATCGTATTTTCAGTGGTTTTAGAATCCTAAGGCCTTGTCCCCATGGCACGGTTTTTCAGCCGGTTCTCGGTTTTGAAAAACGGCTGCAAACCAGCTGAAAAACTTTAACACGGACCTTAATGGAAAATCCGCGCAGCGGTCCCCACTGCACGGATTTTCCACCCGGCTGTTTTTCAGAGGTTCCGAAAGACATAGAACATGTTCATTCTTTTCTTCCGTCCAGTTTTCCGGACCGGAATATAACATGCCTATGGAAAAGAGGGACGTCATCCGGATTTTTCTCTGTAAACCGCAGAGAAAAGCCGTCCCCCGGCGGCCGTGTGCACGGCACGAAAACAGTACAAATATTGGCCGGTATTTGTCCTGTGCCGTGTAAACGGCCCCTAAAACCGGTGAAAAAATATGATCGTATTTCATTGCAGTGGAGACATAGCCTAACATGTTGCAAAAAACGCCATAGCAGGGCAGAAAATTTACTATTGAAGTCAATGTTAACCACCAGACATTTTTTTCGGCTTGTTTGACGCGGTTTTTGGATGATTGTGCTGAAAAACTTCTCAGGTTTTTAACAAGGTGTATGGATTTTGCATACATTAAAAACTGCCCAAAAACAATCCAAGAACAGGCCAAAACGTTTGCCAAAAAATTGAAAAGCACCCAAAAAACGCTTCAGAAACTCAGTTGCTTTGGACAAAAAACTGACGTTCAAAGCAGGTTTTAAGTTTTGGTTTTCGACAAGTTTTTTGTCCTGTGCTGTGCAGACCTAGTCTAACTTAAATCTGGTTTTGCGGTAAAACTCAATTGAAAGGGGTTGAACTGCAACAATAACACAATAGGATATCTGGAGATAAGAATAAGTCCTCCTCTAAGTCCTCTAAGGACTACAGTGCCTTGGGCCCACCAATGGAGTGGATCTTGGGGCCCACCTTTGGAGAAAATCATAAGGCCCAGCCTACAGCTACTGTGCATGACTGCATATACTGCCACATGACTTTTGTGCTCTGTCTCTACCTTTCTCCTTGAAAGTCAGTCCCGGGCATGCCATGGCTAGAGGCCCAAATATGCATAGGGGCCCAATGGAGGTCGCCCTTCCCTCCGTGCCTGCATACATGGTTATTTTAAATATAACTTTATATTTTCTCGTCATCATGATAGCACCAAGTAGAGAGGAAACCAGAGACTACATTTTAGGGTGGGATTGCATATTGTATATGAGATTAGACATCCAATAAATCCAGTGGTCTCAAACGTGTGTAAAGAAGACCAGGGGGCTAGTTTTGCAAATCTGCATTAAGCCCAAGATTTCTTGGTTAACTGTATGGCTTGTCTTATCCACCTGGAGATAGAATATTTACCAACTCTAAAATCTTTGTAAGGCCTAAAAAATAGCAAAAAAAAAAAGAAAAAAAATTTAGAGACTTCCTCCATTCTTTGATCTATCATCTGAAAACACACCAAAGAACACCTAGATTGTGAATAGAGATGGGCGAATTGATTCTAACAAAGTGGAATTCGTTTAGAATTTCAGGAAAACTTCGATCTGACGAATTTCGAACTTTTGGGTACTTCGGGGAACGGAAGTGTGCTTTTTGATTGATAAAATGGCTGCGAGCACATGGCGCTACATGGGGCAAGCACTCTGGGAGGAAGAAGGGCTATAGCGTGCATGACATGTGCAGAGATGAAGCCAATCAGAGACCGGCGTTCTGTGACTCACCAAGCACATATAATTCCGGGCGCGACGCTGGAGCTCACACTCCTCTCACTGTACTGGGCAGTGAAGGTGCTGCCGCAGCTGCTTTGTAATAGCTCGTTTACTAAAGAACTTATTTTTATACAGCGATTCTTTGGGTGTCACCACTTTCTCAGAGTCCTGCTCTCTTAATGTTCTATTTCGATTTTTGTGGTATTGGATCTGAAGTCCATGTAATCGTCCCGTGGCAGCTGCATATACAATTTTAATGCTATCTGCTCACAGAGCACATTGTATATCCAAGGGTGATCTAAGCCTGTTCCTGTTGTATTCATTTAAAGAAACACGTTTTTTTTATTTTTTTTTTTTTTTTTGTTTTTTTAAAAAAATTACAAATACACTTCATTTTTGGCTGCTAATTCTTTGCGCAATTTACATCCCAGTGGGTTAATTAAGCGTTGTTCAGCTGCTGTGGTGACTAAAAGAAACGTTTATTTCACCGCCAAAAAAAGACATTTTTCAGTACATAATTCACAAAGCGAAGGTTAATTACAAGTTTTCCTCTTTTGTGTATGCGTAGAAAATACGCCATTGTAACAACGTCTACAAGCTGCTAGTTTGTGGTTGCTCAATTCTTTGGCGCAATTTACATCCAGTGGGTTTAATTAAGCGTTGTTCTGCTGTTGTGGTTGACTAAAATAAACCGTCATTTTTCACCGCCAAAAAAACATTTTTTCCTGTAGCATAATTCACAGCAAAGGTTATTACAAGTTTCTCCTTCTTTTTGTGTATGCATAAAAAAACAACACACCATTGTAACACCTACAAATCTGCTAATTTGTGTTGGCTCAATTACTGGCGCAATTTACATCCATGGGTAAATAATGAATAATAATATAGGGGTAACGAGAAAAAAATAATTAAATCAAAACAAAATCTATGGTTATTTCTGTTTTATTTTCGTTACACCCATACTATTGATCCTTGGCTAACGAAAATAAGAAATAAACATGAATTTATTGATTTAATATTTTTCTTTCGTTACCCTCATATTATTTATCATTTTTATTATTACTACATAGGGAAACAACTTCGTGCATATTATCATTTGATTTCGTGCATGTACTGTTTATTTCAGATTGCATTAGAAAAACCAATATGAGCGTCGCTCGCTCTCCATTGGTCCAATAACCGCCCTCTTTTAATTAGCCCATCACAGACGCACGCTCCTCAATTTCTTTTCCCCATAGAACTCTATGAAGAAAGATCTCGCGCTCTGATTGGCTAAGCTGGACGAGCCCGCCCGCCGCTTCAACCAATCAGCTCGTTCTCTCCGTTTCTGCCTTTTTACTGTATTTTGAACTGTCCGCCTTTGAATATGATTGGTCAATATTTCTCCAATAGGTTAGAATGGGTCTGTTGTCGCTCCATTCTGATTGGTTAATACTCCTTCATAGTTAGAATGGGCCACTGTCAGTCGTCCTATTCTATATGGTTCAATATTTTCTCCATAGTGATACTAATGGGTCATTGTCCTCTATTCTGAGATTGCCGAGAATAGCCAAGCCCCCGCTAGCTCATCCAATCAGCTCTTTTCAGCATTTTTTACTGTAATTTTGAACTGTCGCACTCCCTCCCGCCTTTGAATTCTGATTTGGAGGGTTCCCCCCCCGCAATATTTCTCCATAAGGAAATAATGGGTCTTTGGTCGCTCCTATTCTGTTGGCCGGTTTAATGCCGAACCAATGAGAATAGCTTTCAGAATTTGAATACTGTATTTCCCGGCAATTTTCCAATATCCGAATTCACCGATATTGCGGCCGTTGCTAGTTTTTGGAAAGTGAATTTTTTATATTATTTTTATTTTTGAGGTTGAGCTCTTTTCTCAGACAATGTTTTCCGGCCTTATAAAGGCGATTGTTTTTGGGAATCATACTCCTGCTGCGTCGGAGCAGCAGCGCCGAGATTTTCGATACGATCGTCTGTCTGCTTCCCTCCGCATGTTCCGCATCTTGCTTCACTTCCACCGACGCGGAGCATTTCAACCAGGTCTGCTTGTCGAGTTGAGCGCCGAGATTTCTGTTGCGATATTTGTTCTATTTTCCTCGCATGTTCCGATCTTTGCTTTCACTTCGGCCTCCGCCGAGCATTTAGAACAAATCAACCAGTCTGTTTGTCGGAGCTGCATTGCGGCGTGCTTTACGAGTGCCTCCATCGTAACATGCCTCCGGAGTTTTTCGAGCGGCGCTGCGTCCCGCCCCAGAACGCCTACAACACCGTGCCCACTAAATCACCGCGCCATTGCCCACCCCTTCATCTGGCGCAGCTGAAAGTGGCCGAACGCCTGCGCCTAACACCGCATCCCTGCGTCCCGACAGGGGGATTTTCGTGCCGGGAGCCGCATTATACGCCAGAAAACAGGCGTAAAGCCCGTCATACATGTCGCCCACAGAGTTTTTTAAACGGCACATACAAGTCACTTTTTTCTACCATTTGTGGAGCGCAATTTATAATCAAAGGTTACTCAAGCTTCTTAGTGGGTTTCAATTTGGAGTCAATACCGGGCGTGGTATTTATCATATACAGATATCTTCATCAACAGTGTATGTAACATTTAGAACAACAGTTATGTCAGACCAAGAGGTGGCAGGCTCTCACCTGCGAGTGGCAGAGGCAACAAACATTCCAGCCCAAGTCGCAGCGACAGCAAGGGACGTCGCAGCAGGGGTCACTCGGTTGAGGCCACAACTGCCAGTGTCATCTAGCGCCGTGTGTTTAGGTTCAGCAACCCAATGGTCTTGATTGGTTATAAGGTCATCCCACTTCCTCCCAGTGACATCTGACACCCCACCAAGAGTCGGTGGAACGTCAGACCACAACCCTTAGTTGGCAATGGTCCGGAGCGGTCCAGTGGCCTCCACCTGTCCTCTTCCCATCTGGCCTCTGTCCCATCCGGTTCCCTCAGCCAGATATCTTTGTGGTTCTCGGGCTCACGCCACTATATAGCGAGGATGAACAATTTGATAGGGGGCAGTTCCGCAGCTAACTTGGCAGCGAAGAAATGGGGCCAATACCCCTGCTTCTTTGTTGCTTTAGTCGCAAAGTATAGATTTTGAGAGTGTCATGGGAGGTCATGTTGTGAGGGTCAGCCTCTGCATACCAAGACCGTGATGAGGACAGCAGTGACGATTGAAACAAAAATAGATGAAGAAGTAGCCGACCGCAACTGAGAGCCGGTGTGCAAAAGGGCCTTACATCCTCGTCAGGAGAAAGAGGGCGTCATCTTGTGCGTCAGCAGACCGCGCAGCCAGCAAGTGGGTTGTGTGGGGCCGTTAGTCCAGCAGGATAGCAGCAGTGTGTAGGTCAGGAGCCAAGCGGCCCACAGGGTAAAAACCGCTTTGCAGGTCCCAAGAAAGTAGCGACACAGGGGCTCAGCGAGGCAGCGGCGGCAGTGCGGAGCGTTGGCGGTAAAATCAGCTACTCGGCGTCGTGTGCCAGTTTTCTATGCGAAGACACCGGAGGGACGAATATGGTATATTAGAATCTGTGGGCAGAAAGTGAAGCTGGCCAGGGAGCTAACGTTGGCACCCACGTCCCGCGTCAACACAAGCGAGCACATCACCATCGCGGTGGCCTTGGAGAAACGTGGCTCAGATGTGGTGGTCCCTCCTGCCAGCCGCAGCAGCAGCGCCGCATGGGCACGCAGCCATTGCAGCACAGTCATGCTCCCCACCTCTGCAGAATGGAGCTGTTTTCTCATTTGACATCACTCCCAGTACCAGATGCTCCCTGCTCCTCGCTAACTCAATGCGATCAGTCGTTCAGCGAGGCAATTTCAAAGAGACAACAATATGCGTCCAACCATCCTAAGGTGCAGAACTGAACCGTGCTCTGTCCCAAGATTGTTGTACTCGCAGTCCCTCCCTTCTAAATGGTGGACTTTGCACCGTCAGAGAACTAAAGGCTTGTGCCAGGCCGAGATGGAGAGGTTCCAAGCCATAATTTCCTTTTCCAAAAAGCAGTTCCATCACTTCATAAATATGTAGAACAGAAGTGGCCAGTCCATGAAGCTATCGGTTGTGTTACAAGGTGCAAAACGCAGCCGGCACGTCTGGAGCTGTAACTAGGGTCAGGCCAGTACACCTGTCCTTTAAACGGCCACACTGGGTGAAAAGTGCATCCCTGCCCGGCACACCAACAACTTGGACAGGAGAACGCCGCTTTCCCCCCATCGCCCTCCAGTTGTCAAACTGCGGCTCCTGCGCCAATGTCGCCCTCCTACTTCTCCTCCACCACCACCACCACTCATCCTCCACAAGGTACTGCTCATCATACCACATGTGTAGGGCACAGGCGGTGTCAGGCAAGATCTCTACACCTGGCTTACTCGGCGAACGAAGTCCACAGGGAGAACGGCTCCGTGTCATCAGCAAGAAATTGATGTGTGGCTTTCTCCGCGCCAACCTGCAAATACGAACCATGGTGATCGGACAATGGGAGAACATGGTGTTCCCGCCGCTGCAACCGAGGAGGGATGGTCCATGCGCCCTGCAGGCACATGTGTTTCAATCTGGTTGTGAAAAGTTCCTGAGTCTTCCACCGATCTTCAGAAAGATTCATCTGAAAATGGCCAGGAAACTGTGCATGACTTCAATCCATTCCTACAAAGCCAGAACACCCTCGCACGAGTTGCAGCGCAGAACGGCCTCCCCCAACACACGCTGATATCAATGTTTCCACCCGTTGGTATTCCAGCCTGCACATGTTGGACCGACTGTAATGAACAGAGAAAGGCCATTACGATTTTATGATGATCCAGGCGGACAGGAGTATACCTACCCCTTGTAACTTTGGATTCAGCTAGTGGCATGCTTCATGCGTGACACCTGCGTTGGCTGAGGCCATTCAAGGAGGGCGACGTTTATTTGTCCATGTCGCCAGACTACGGGATGAATAAGCGTCATTCCAACTTCTTCATGTCCTGGAAACAGATGCTAAAAAATCTGTCTAGGCATGGATGGAGGACAGTGGCTACTAAATCCTCGCGGTCCGCCCCCACCCCCCCCCCCCCACCACCCCCCCCACCCCCCCCCCCCCCCCCCACATGAGTCCGCTGGGACTGAAAATGGAGGAGGAGGGGACATTGGAGTATGATGCATTGGTCGGTGTAAGAGTGGATTTTCTACCCATGTGACAAGAGAGGAGAGCAGGAGCAGCTGGAGGAGGGTTAGATGGAGATGAAGGAAGACGATGCAGATGAACCCCGCCAAGCACGTGGCAGTATACAGTGGAAGATGGAGGCATGGAGCCCCTCGAAGTCAATATTTCCAGATGGCCCGCATGCTGATTTGCCTGGCTATGACAGCCTAATAGTCAGCACCCGGAAGAGGTAATTACTTCTGCTCTCCACCCTATTGTACCCTCGCTACTGTCCAAACAGGGAGCCTTTTTCCCAGCTGCTGAGGAGGGAGGACAAACTCAAAATACTATAGGAAATCCTCCGTAGTCAGTTGCCGCTAGCCTATGTGCGGCAAATAGTCCCTCCTCTGAACAGGTCTGACCGGGGGGTTCCTCAGCGCTCACGTACTACTGCCGCGGCTGCTGGGGGAAGGTGCGGCACCCACCTAGTGAGGAGGGCAGTCGCCAGCAGCAGCAGCAGCAGTAGGACCTGGAGTAGTCCCTGAACCAACAGGTGGTGGCCTACTTGGACAGCACTCTGCCACCCATTAAGAAGATACCGTCGGACAACTGGGCAGCCAAACTGGATTGTGGCCGCAACTTTGGCCGAGTTTGCAGTGGATGAATGCTGTCCTGCCCTTCCAGTAGTGGGCATCAGAGCGGGTTTCAGTGCGGCGTGGGCATCGATACCCACACAAGGAGAACCCCTTGTCCACGGTAAAGTGTGGAACGACTGTACCTTTGTCAAGATGAATCAGGCGTGGATCGGCCAGGATTTCCACACACCAATGCCTCAGGCGTCAGACTACAATCACCATGACGCTCACCCAAACTGTGAGATATGAAGTCTGGGTTTCAAATTACCTGCCTCAGCCACTATCTGATGATCGCCACCCCCGCCTGATTCCACACATCTGCTGACATTTCCTCCATCTGCCACCAACCATCTTTACCAGGGACTGTATTGCCACCTGCACATCCACACTTTGTCATTGGCTACTGTCAGCCTCATGCTGCTGCTTGTTGCCGTGACATCCCACACGGTGTCATTGTGCCACTCTCTGACCTCATGCTGCTCGCTGCCTGAGGCCTTCCGCGTCCCCTCCACTCTCTGTCATTGTGCCCATCAGTGCCTACTACAGTTTTGCCACCTCCAGAATGTCCATTGTGTGCCACTGTCTTACCGCCATGCTGCTGCTGTGGCTGCTGCCCGTCACCTACACACTCTGTCATAGTGCCACTGTCTGACCTCATGCTGCTGCTGTGTGCTGCTGTCGTGACCTCCACCTGTGTCATTGTGCCACTCTGTGCCTACTCCTGTTTTAGAGACCACCTCTCAGAATGTCCATTGTGCCACTGCCTGAACTCATGCTGCTGCTGTTGCTGCTGCCGTCACCCCATCCTCACTCTGTCATTGGTGCCACTCTGGTGGCCACTACTGTTTTGCCACCTCCAAATGTCATTGGCCACGTCTGCTCCTCATGCCTGCTGCTGTGCTTCTGCCGTGACCTTACACACTCTGTCAATTGTGCCACTGTCCTTGACCTCATATGCTGCAGTGGCTGTTGTCGTGACCTCCTCACTGTGACATTGTGCCACTCCTGTGGCCTACCTACTGTTTTGCCACCCCCCTCCCAGAATGTCATTGTGCCCACTGTCTGACCTCATGCTGCCTGCTGTCGTTCCCTCCACAACTGTGACATTGTGCCACTCTGTGGCCTACTCCTGTTTTAGCCACCTCCAGAATGTCATTGTGCCACGCCATGCCTCGATGCTGCTGTGGTGGCTGCTGTCGTGACCTCCACACTGTGTCATTGTGCCACTCTTTGGTCTCCTCCAGTTTTTGCCACCTCCAGAATGTCATGTGCCACTCTCTGCACCTCATGCTGCTCCCTGCTTGCCGTCACCTCCACTCGCTGTCCATTGTGCCACTCTGTGCCTACTACTCTTTTGCCACATACAGAATGTCATGTGCCTCCTGCCTGACCTCATGCTGCTGCTGTCGTGATCTCCACACTGTGTCCATTGTGCCACTCTGTGGCCTAACTATGTTTTGCCATCCCCCCTCCAGAATGTCATTGTGCCACAGTCTGGCCACATGCAGCAGCTTTGGCTGCTGCCGTGACCAACACACACTGTCATTGTGGCCACAGTCCTGAACGCTCATGCTGCTCTGTGGCTGTCTGCCATGACCTCCCACTCACTGTCATTGTGGCCCTCTGTGCCTACTCCTGTTTTTTGCCACCACTCCAGAATGTCATTGTGCCACTGTCCAGACCTCAAGGCTGCTGGTGCTGCTGCCGGACCTCCACACTGTGTCATTTTTTTTTGGTCAGTTTTTTGCCCTTTAAGTGCCCAAGGGAATTTTATAGTGAACGATTTCTAAGATTACGGCAGTCAATGTCATGTCATACTAAGAAAACACAACATTGTCGTAAGACCAAACCAATCTCCCTCTGCATATGTTAAGCATGGCACAACGTTCTACCAGCCCCCTTCAGGATCTTGTTCAGCCCTGGAAATAGCTGTTTTTTTAATGCGATTCGTGCCGAAGTAATTCGGCCGCGCACCGAAACTAATTTTTTCGGAAAAATTCGGCGAATGTGACCGACACCGAATTTTTGAGAAATTCGCCCATCTCTAATTGTGAAGTATTCTCTATTTTTCTGAGGACAGTTTTTAACAAAAAGAGGGAAGGATGATTTCCTGGGACCAATGAAAAATAGACATTTCTTTCATAAAGCAGGGATGTTTCTTCCATCTTAAAAAATCTGGGCAAGGAGGGTTTCAGGACAGAGAGGACATTAGCCCAACTCTCCAAACATCTTGTCATGGCGGCCGTTTCCCTGCCTGCCAGGGCCGCGGCGCGGGCATCTCGGTCATCCGCGGTCACCCTCGTCACCACGCCGGCTCGCTTACCTGGCCCCGCTCCGGTGAACGGCGCGCCTGTCCGTCCCGGCCCGTCTTGCCATGCGCGCCCCCTATCGCGCGCGCGACGGCTGGTCTAGATTTAAAGGGCCAGTGCCCCGGTAATTGGCTTATTGCCGGGCCTGGTCCATATAATGTATCCGCCCCCGGCACCTGTTGCCGTTTTTTGGGGTGCCTGTGAGAGTTTGGGAGTGCCCTTTCATCCGATTGCTTATCGTTACCAGCCCCTTTTCCCCCATCTCCTGCCCTTCCCTTTTTTTGCCGCCTCCCCCTACCCTCTGTCCTCTCTAAACCACGAACCTCGCCGCCTCCCCGCCCGTCTCCCTGCCCATACCCCTTTGGATTACGATTTTTACCTCGTGTACCCCGGCCCCACGAAAAGCAAGTCACGTCAGGGGTAACGACCTGGTAGCCTCACGCCGCAGCAATCCACCGCTTTGCGGCGGGCTCTGGTGAAAAGGGGGGAACTTGATTCGTTCCCTGCGTGGCTTAACTACCACCGCTTGGGTGGCCCAGCGGATCCCCCGACCCGTACAGTACAATCTCCCATGGATTCCCCCCAGGGTACCTTGCCCAAACCCCGGGAAAAAACGTTACGAAGCCGTCGCCCGAAGCAGCACATTCCCCGCTCGCGGCCATGTTGCAAAACCCTTGGGTCGTCCCTCCGCCTGCACCGTGCCCCCGTCTCCCAGCACCTTTGCCCCCTCACCCTCAGCCCTCCTCTCGGGCACCGGCCTTCTCTGCACTGCCGCTCCCCGCGCTATATGGAGCCCAAAAGAGTGCAGGGGTTTCATCATCAGTGTTCTATACCTCGAATGCTGGGACATAAATTTCCCAAGAGCGGGTTAAAAGTCCCCTTTCATTTTAGCCTCCTAACTGGCAAAAGCTTGGCCTGGGCCACTCCGCGTGGGACCGGGAACCCGCTAAGGCTAACTTGAAGCCTTCCTCCAGGGGTTCCGGACTGTCTTTGAGGAACCTGGTCGTACCCCTCACGCCGCAGCATTGCCCCGCTCCGTCAGGGCGCTCCACTTGGGACCTACCGTGCATTTCCGCCCCTACCCCGGAGTTAGACTGGAACAATGAGGCTCTGGTGGTATTTTCTGGCAAGGCCTCTCGGGAGTATTAAAGGACGGGCTCGGGGCAACCCTGCCTACCTCATTGGAAAAATGATTGGGTTTGGGCCCCACCCGGATCATACCCTTTTTTGCCGAAAGAAACAGGAGCTCCGCCCCAAGCGATCACCCGACCACGCCGGTACCTCGCTTAGCCCCTGTTTCCAGCGCCCTCCACTCCCCCCGCCAACGGTTTTGAGGCGAACCCATGCGGTGGAAAGGGCACACCTGCCCCGGGGAAACGTCGCAGCGACGTTAGGCGTTGTGTTCTATGCGGCGGTTCCCGGCCCTTTCAGGGGAACTGTCCGGTGCCCCGGGAAACTCCCCCCCAGGGTGTAGGAGGGGCAACCCTAGGTGTCGGCGGCCTCTCCCCCTGCCATTTCGGTTCTTTGGGGAACCTCCCACACTGCCCTTAATTTTCCCTTCCCTGGACTCGGGGTCCCCCTGGAAAACTTCATTAGCCATGACTGGTGTCTCAGTACCGCTTCCATGCCTCCCTGCAGAACCCTGTTCGTGTCTCCGCAGGGGCAAACCCCTAAGGGCCTTTTCGGTTCTGCACTGCGCCCCTCATTTTGCGGGTTTTGGGGCGTTACATCGGGAAATCTATAAAGTTTTTCGTACTGCCGACCCTCTTCTGAGATCCCCCTGGGTCCCCCCTGGTTGAAGAGCACGCTCCGCCCCTGAATTGGAACACGGGCAGATTCTTCTTTGGGGGTCCCCTGTCACCACGTTGCCTCCGGGCAGTCCGCCCGGCCCTTCAGATTGCCTTCCCAAAAACCACGAAGCTCTCCCAGGTCTGTGCCCTTCCCAGGACTATGGTGAGTTTTCTCTGAAAAAAGGCCGAATCTCTGCCTCCGCATCGGCCATTCGATTGCCCCTATTGATCTGCAGCCCGGTACTACCCCTCCTCGAGGCAGGTTTACCCGCTTTCCCCCCCGGAGAAAAAGGCAATGCCCGACTATATCAAGGAACCTACGCAAGGCTTATCAAAAGTCACATCCCCTCGGGAGCCGGGATTCTTCTTCTCGAGAAAAAGAGGGACCCCCGGCCCTGTATCGATTACCTGGCCTGAAAAAAAATAACTGTCAAAAATCGGTCCCCCCTCCCTTTTTTGATCTCTGAGCTTTTGATCGCCTTGGTGAAAAAAATTTTTCTAAATTGGACCCCGGGGACCTACAATCTATTCGATTCAAAAGGGGGACGAGTGGAAAACAGCCTTTTAACACCCCTTGAGGCCCATTTCGGTATTGTCTGCCATTTGCTCTGAAACCTCGGTTTTTTTCAAAACTTTGTGAGAGATTTTCCCGGGCCCGTATACTTTGTGTTATTGTCTATCTGGACGCATTTCATCATTTCCCCAACCGGAACCCCCCCCCCATGTCCGCCAGGTGCTCAGAGTCCCCGGAGTCCCCAAAATTTTATCCAAGCTAAAAAGTGTTGTTCGAACGCACCTCACCCCCTTTTTTAGGGTACATGTGTTGATCAAGGGCTTCAATGGACCCTCCCAAGCTCTCAGACCTGCAATGGCCTGCCCTGTGGGCCTTCGGGCCTTTTAGCGCTTTGTAGGTTTTGCCAACTATATAGGAATTTTTTCCCTCAGTTTATCTTGGTGGCACCCTTGGTTGCCCTCCCCAAAAGAGGGTGCGACCCCAAATCCTGGCCCTCCGGGGCTCAAGGGCGTTAAACTTTGAAACCCACTTTCCTACCCTCCTGTTCTCTCTCGTCCGGACCCTCACCCCGTTTGTCTTAGAAGTCGACGCCTCCTCAGTTGGTGCGGCCCCTTTTTCTTCAGAAGCCCCTCCCGGGAAAGTTGCGAAGGTGGGTTCTTCTCCAAGCCCTTAAACCCAGCAGGCAATACACCCTTGGTGCCCGGGGAAATTCTTGCTTAAAATTGGCCCCCAGAAAAATGGCGTCACCTGCGGGAAAGGGGGCCCCCACCCATCGAGTTACCGGCACAAAACCTTCTTATTGCAATCTGCCAGCGTTTTTAATCCGCGACAAGCCAGGTGGTCGCTTTTTCGCTGCTTTAATTTCCTCTACATTTTGACCCGGGTGAAAAAAAGTCAGGGGAGACGCCTTCCCAAACCCCGATAGGGGGGCTTGGAGCCACCCCCACCAAAATTATTCCTCCCGAAGGGGTTCTTGTGTGCTCCCGGAAACTTCAACAGGTACCCCCGGGGAAGACCCAGTCCGTCCGGGTTTTCCCAGAATCCTTAAATGGGGACATTCGTCCAAATTGGGGCCTCCCGGGGTTCACAAGTCCCACAACTCACCAAAAACATGGTGGCCCCCTCTCTTTCAAGAGTTGGGCTTTGTCTCTGCCTGTCTCTTGTGCTCGTAACAAGGTCCTGCCCAGACCCCCCGGGCTACTTCTGCCTTCTCGTGCCTGAGAAAGGTGGACCCATATTGCTATGGCTTTTTTTCCCTGACTGCCGGGTTCATCCGGAAAAAAGGTCATTTGGTGGGGGTTGACAGGTTTTTTCCAAAAAAGGTCATTTTTTGGCCCCCGGCCCGGTTACCCTCGTCCCCCAGTTAGCCCACTTTCTTCCCCCATATCTTCGGGTTTCAGGGGGTTCCCCCGCAAATCACCCCTGATAGGGGAGTCCGTTTGTGTCTAAAATTCTGGAGGCCCTGTGTACTAATTTTAGGGTCCAGTGGGCTTTTCATTGCGTACCCCCCCAGACCAACGGGCAGGTGGAGAGGGCAACCAAAATCTTAGGGACTTATCCAAAATTTTGTGTTGCCCGGGAAAATAAATTGGGTTACCCTTTTCCCCGGGCGGAATTCTCATACAATTCCCGCTCGGGTCTGCTAAAGCCCCCCCTTTTTTATTGTGTTTGGGTTACATCCCCGCCCGCCTCCCCCCTACCCTTTCGTGTCACGTTTTGCCTGGATGCCCCAAATAGGGGGCATCAAGGCACTCTGGCAGGTCATCTCAGGCCCTCTTCAGGGTTTCCCCTGTACTAAAAATTAAGGGGGATAGGTACCGGAGACCTCCCCGTATTTAAGCCTGGTGATAGGGTTTGGCTATTGTCCCCATACATTTGTTTTAAGGTTTCCCCGCTACAAATTGGGCCCCAAAAAATTTGGGCCTTTTTTGGTACTGCGCAGTTAACCCCGGTTTCCCCCAAGCTCCGTTGCCCCCCACCTTTGGGGTCCCCAACACTTCCATGTCCCCCGCTCCCCAAGCCTGTGGTCTGAAAACGTTCTCCGTGGAGCTGCTGCCCTTTTCCGTGGCCGAATCGGTAACATCTTTTAGGTAAGGAGGGGCTGGCACAGAAGACGTGAGGGGGGGAAACGTTCTTTTCATTGACTGGAAGGGGTTGGGCCAGAGGAGCGTTCGTGGAGCCGGAAGGCAATCTGTACCAGATCTCTGGTAGGTTAAAAAAAAAGAGGGGGGGGGCCTAAGGGGGGGGGGGTCTGCATGGCGCCCCGGGGGGCCCTGGGGCCTTTCAGCCCTTTCCCCGCCTGCCAGGGCCCGGGCGGGGTCGGGTACCGCGGTCCCCTCGTCCCCCACCCGGGGGGGTGTTACCTGGCCCCCCCTCCCGGTGAACGGCGTCCTGTCCGTCCGGCCGCGTACGATGCGCGGCCCCCTAGGCGCGCGACGGTGGTTAGATTTAAAGGGGCCGTGTCCGGTAATTAGCTTATTTCCGGGGGCTGGTCCCTTTTAATGTATCCGCCCCGGCACCTGTTGCCAGATTTTTGGGTGCCTGTGAGAGATTGGAGTGTCCTTCAGTTCCCTATTGCTTTTTCCCGGAACCCGTCCGTTCCGCCACTCCCTACCTTGCTTTTGCCGCCTGCCCTGACCTCTGCCGTTCGACCACGAACTCTGCCGCCCGCCCTGACTTTGCCTGTCCCCGACAACCCCTTTGGATTTTCGATTTTGTCCCCGCTGACCCCCGCCACCGCAAGCAAATCACGTCAGGGGGTAAACGACCCGGTAGTACGCCGCAGCAAGCCACCGCTTTGCGGCGGGGGTTGGTGAAAACCCGGGGGGTACTTAGATTCCGTTCCGGGTGGCTAACTCCCCCGTTCGGGGGCCCCCCGCGGTCCCCCGACCCGTCACCAAACTATTGGGGCTGAAGAAAAATGTTTTTTTTTTTTTAATTTTAATGAAATACTTATGTTGAAAAGGTGCTTGAGAGGTCTGGTTCTCGGGCGGTCCCAAAGAGGAAATTTTGAAACAGGAACCACTCAACCTGCCATCTTGATAAATTCAGCCACCCAGGGATGATTACTTAAACTTTGGCCAAAGAAAGAGCTAAGAACAGAAATGATCAAAGTAGCAATTTTCTGCACATCTAATGTATGGGAAATATATATATAGTTAACATCTAAAGAGAGGTTTTCGACAAAATTAACATATGCCTGCCATTTACTGAAATAAATCAAGAAGGTGATAAAAATTCCACTTTTCGATGAATATAATAAAATTCTGATAGATCGTTGCTTCTCAAGATCAACCTTTCAATAGCTTGACCGTTAGATTGAGATTTTTTAATTCTGGATGGAATTCTGGTCCTTGATGAAGTAGGTTGAGGATTTCTTGGCAGAACTAGAGATCCAAGAAGAAAAATTCAATGAGGGAGAACCATGCCCTTTGGGACTAAAAAGAATGTACCAGAATGACTACAGCACCTTCCTCTTTGATCTTCTTCTTGTAGTTGGTCAGTGGTACAAAGGTGTCAGCTAGAATCCAATGCCAAAATTACGTTTTTTACATGTTGGTTCTCTGTTGTAGTGATCAAATTTATTTGAATAATCTATCTAAAAAATGTGGGTTTCAGACACAATTCTCCCAGATACAACGGGTGAAGTAAATATTGAACACGTCACCAATGGCTGTGTGTTTGGGATTATTGTCTTGCTGAAATGTCCACCCTCGTTTCATCTTCATCATCCTGGTAGATGGCAGCAGATTTTTATCAAGAATGTCTCAGTTCATTTGTCCATTCATCCTTCCTTCAATTATATGTAGTTTGCCAGTGCCATACGCTGAAAACCAGTCCTACAACATGATATTCCTGATGTTCCCACCTCCACACTTCCCTGTTGCTATGGTGTTTTGGGATGATATGCGGTGCCTTTTGGTCTCCATTATTATGGCATCCAAAAAATTTCTATTTTGGTCTCATGTGACCAGACTATATTCTCCCAGTATTTCACAGACTTGTCTACATGTATTGAGCAAACTGTAAACATGCTTGCACATGCTTTTTGTTCAGCAATGGAATCTTGCATGCTGAGCGTGCATACAAGCCATGGAGTGTGAATGTGCATACAGGCCATGGAGGGTGAGCATGCATTCAGGCCCTGGAGAGCATTACTTATTGTTTTCTTTGAAACAATTGTACATACTGTAGCTCTCCACAGGCAATGGTTGGCTCTTGAACAACTCTAATTATTTTCCCTCTTCTGTCTGAAATCTTGCAGGGAGCACCTAGTCTTGGTTGGTTTATAGTGAAATGATGTTCTTTCCACTTCTGGATTATGGCCCCTACAGTGCTCACTGGAACCTTCAATAGTTAAGAAATTCTTCTGTAACCAATGCCATCAGTATGTATTGCAACAATAAGGTTGCAAAGGTCTTGAGTCAGCTCACTCGTTTTATCCATCATGAGATGTTTCTTGTGTGGCTCCTTGGTAATGAGACCCTCTTATAGGTCATCAGTTGAACCAGCTGATATTATTTTTCACTGAGTGACAGGATTGTTTTCTAATTATTGATATATTTCAGTTGCTGTCATGATTTTCCATGACTTTTTGCACCTCTCTTTATTCATGTGTGCAATACTTTTTCCCTGTGTCACTTCTCATTATTGCATATAAGTTAATGATTCAATTTCTTGTCGGCTAGCCTTGTTAGAGATAGTCCCTGTCACCGACACTATCCGCTACCGATCGTTGGGATCCTAAGTCGATACTGATCGCTAAGGTATCGGCTTAGGACCTTGGCGATGGTAGTGGCGCCGGGACTAACTGTATGTATACCAAAAAGAAGGCGCATAGCATAACATTGCTAGCATGGTGCGCCTAGTCTTAGTGTATGACAGTTCATTTATATAGAGAATATGGTGTCAACAGTTTTTTGGTGCAAAATACAACAAAACAAAGGTGCAGCCCTAATGGGACATGTCGCCCTAGATATCCACCTACTAGGGGACATACAACTTACTGGGGCACCCTATTATCTACACTGGGGGACATATAACTTACTGCATTGCGAAATCGCTAATAGCCGTTAAGCCAGTTGTTAAGGCCTCAAGTTGATTGATAAGCGCTTAGCAATCAACTTCGGGGTCTACAGTCGGTTGTTAAGCTGGTTGTTAAGGCCTCAAGTTGATTGATAAGAGCTTAGCAATCGCCTCCAGGGTCTAGTTAGAGATAATTAGTTTTCTCTGGTCTGAGCTGTCTGTCCATGGGGTGATGTCACTCCCTACTCTCTGCTCTATCATCTAATAAGATAACAGAGTATGGTCTGGTATGCAGATAAGCATAGAAACCTGTGTGCACTCAACTGCACATAAAATGTGTCTTATCTAATGACTAAAGTAAAATCAACAAAAGTTTTGAATTAACGGTTCCTTCATGTTGAAAGCTTATCAGGATAGTGAGAAAACCCGTTAAACTGGGCCATAATTGAGAAAATGCTAACATCAGCTTCACTTGAGAGTAGGCAATTTCCTAGGCTGCTGAACACCTCTCTCTGTTTTAGCAACCATTGCCAGGATATTAATGTCATTCCCTGCTGTTTGTTATGAGCAGGAGCTTATTTATCTTTCTTACTGACAAACTTTAACCATTAAGAGCTCTGTAGTCTTGTGCCCTGGTGTTAAAACCCCTACAGCATCAATTTCCCTCTAACAGGCTCAGCTAGGAGTAGCAGAGCTGAAATGTCAGTTGAAGCTGTAAGGCTATGTTCACACGGCTTATTTTGGGACCTATTTCAGCCCGTAATTTGCGTAGTGCGGTGCGAATTACGGACTGAAATACGTCCCAAGCATTACGGTAATCCACAGTTCTCATAGAGAACTATGGATTACGGCTCCTCTCCCTGCTCGCACAATACGGCGAGGGGGGAGAGCAGTGACTTGTCATTTACTAGCGGCGTATACTGCTACTTAATGACGGCGTATACGCGCCGTGGATAATGGATGTCTATGGGGCCGGCGAGCTACGAAATACGTCCCGCAATAAAGCCGTGTGAACATAGCCTCAAACCGCCCACAGCTTGAACAGGAAGAAAGAGACTGTAGCTGTCTGTGAAGAGCAGGCTCCTTGAAACAGCTGGGAAAACCCCAAACCATTAATTTCATGGATTTTAGCAAAGGAAACTCTTTGATATAATTTGGTCAATACATGACCTACAAATGAGTTCCTCCTATGATGAACTTACGTTTTTTGTGCACAAATTACACCCCTTATAATGTGAAAATTGTTAGAACTTTTTCCAATTAAAATATAAAGTAGGCATAATGTAAGCATATACATTCACAAACAGAAGTTAAACTCACCACCCCAGGAGTGAATCTACCCTTACATTATCAGGTCAAGGAGCTTTACCAGGATCCCACCTGTTTCCTTCTCCAGAAGTCTCCATGGCTTCGTAAGATGGTGGTGATTGTATGCTTGCCTAGAGAGGAACCAACCAGACTCCACACAGAAGCAATTCTGGAACCCCAATGCCAGCAAAAAATAGCATTTAAAACACAACTAATAAAACCACACAAGTGTGTTGCCCATTTCATCAACGGTGGTGTCCTCAAGAGCTCTGTGCCTCAATTACGTTGGGGACACCAGAATCACTACATCACAGCAACAACCTACGTCTCCAACCCTCTGGTCTCTAGGTCGGGATTGCTTGCAAATGATAACAACCCTGCTGCCACAGTCTAACCCTGAATGACTCATGATCCCGATCATCCTGAGTTTGGGCTGTGGCCTAGAGGAAGAACGCCATTCCTGGTGTTCACCTAGAAGTAGAAGTCGAGAGCCCCAGACTGAACCACAAAAGCATTGCAACAGATTCCCTAGACAGAGCAAGTAAGACATCAAGCTACCAGACAGAGGACATCTTGGCCCTATACATGTGTACTGGACCTTGTGGTTCCACTTCAGGTTTCTCATCAGAGACAGTAAAGTACTGATGCCTTATAGGAGGGATTTCTTTTTATGTCCAGGTTTCCAGTCACTAGGGGTAGACCTTCTCTCTGGTGCAGTCACGGTGATGAGGAGTACCCCTTTAACGCTCATCTTTTCATGTTATATCTATGTACTGTACATCCACAATAGAAGAACAAATAGTGTTTAGGTCTTAGGTCTAGGGGTGATGATAAATCTAAATATTATTAACTTGAGTAACTCAGTAACTCCTAACGTTGCCATAATATAATGTATTATCTTTCTTTAGCCCTAACAGTTGCCTTCTTAGCATAAGACCCATAGGTAGTCTATGCAGCAGCTGTGGGGACTTTGGAAAGAGTAAGCCCGGTCCTGTTTAGTCCAATCCTAATGATATTTTGCTTCTAGTCAAAAGTTTTAGAACATCTCAATTTTCCTGTTTTTTTGGTGCCAAATGTACAGTATTTTGTAATCAAAGTAAAAGAGAAGAAATAAATAAGTTAAGATGAATAAAAATAATGAATTAACGTTATTTTAACAACCACCTCTATCTGACATAAGAGATCACACAATCAAGGTCTTCTTTCTAGAACTGCAATCAAATATTGTTCAGACATTTCTTTCCAATATTGTTACAGGTTTCCACAAATGGACTACACTTGTAAGTAGATTTGCTTTCACCCTTCTATCCAGAAACAAGGCAATACTCACAGCTCAAAGGCTGGACTGAAACTGCACCCAGCAAAGAGTAAAAAGGCTGTAAGCCAGCATGGTGCACCACACGTATCTACATTAATGGCACCCTTTTGTATCGCCTTATCTATATGCTATTATAATACCAGAACCACCCCCTATATATTGAAGGTGTATGAGTGGTTGTCTTATCGGTATTTTTGCATTTGTGCAATTCTCCCCATGTATTATACTGTGGTTTTTCTACAACTGTGGGAACAGGTATCAATTTAATGTGCAGTCTAATTTTTCCCCCTAGTGGTGGGGTATGTGAGGCTATGCTCAGCAATCAGCTGCACCGGTTTATCTTTCCCAAGTAGCACTGGGGTCAGTGTTGCCTCTTTACTGGGTTCAGTTTCAGTCCAGCCTTTGACCTGTGAGTATGGCCTTGTTTCTGTGTTTTTTGAGTATTTAATGTCCCATTTTTTCTGTGACACTTCTATCCAGTTCATCCCAAACAAGCTCTAAACTGTGTACGCCGTTCCATTCTTTCAAGCCTTCCGGTGTCTTCTTGTCTTCTTAGCTAGTTGTTATATATTCTAAAAGTATGTTTTGATGAGCTGTAATATAAACCTTTGACCAACTATGTGAACACCAGAGGGGATTGCATGGCGCATACAAATCCTGTGGTCGCTCTTTTTGTCCAATCAAGTTGTGCAAGTTGCCAATTCTGTATTCAGCAAAAGAATCCCAGTTATCGAGACATGTATGAAATTCCTTTTCTGCCGTAAAATGCGCCAAAGTGAGCCAGTTGAGATGTCTAATGCGCCAAACAAATGTGTTAGGCGCATTGTTCGCAAGACTCAACACTTTTTAATGCGCCTAACATGAGGGGGCATTCTGGGGGTGTCGCACCACACTCATAATATTACATATATTAATGTGGTTCAGCAAAACTAGGCGCATTACTGCTCGGACAGGCAGACCTATTTCAATGTGGTCTGCCTGAGCCTGAGGAGTTGATGTGGAGAATAAAAAGCAATTTATGATAATTATTAAAGTATATAAAATTACATTATTTAAATTTAATAAAAATGTTATCATATAAAATTAATATAAAAATATATAATATCCCAAAAATATAAAAATATCTCCTTTAAAATGTATTTAAAATTAATAGAATCTAAAAAATTTTTTTATGTTACATTAAATAACCCACTGATTATGTTGCTCACATTTTTTAATTTTGAATTTTTACTACATTAAATTTGAAATTTATTTTTGCTGGTCTCACCCTTTATTCTACATACGGCAAGAGCCAGCACACCACAGGTCTTGCTGGGATCTGTGGTCCACCAAGCAAGATCAGTTTCCATAGTTTCTTTCATGACAGGTATTCTAATGACTTGTACTTTATTTCCATCCTGTCTATAACCTTTATACATGTTACTAATTACTAATGCACCAAAGTTCCGTAATGCGCCAAACACGCGAGGTGCGATGAGTGGTTTTTGTGCCATTTATAATCACACAAAAACCACTTTCATACATTCAGGCGCATTATACACTGAAAATGAGACGCAATAATTCACTTTGAGGCGCCTTCTTTCATATATGTCTCCCTTAGTATCACCATCCTTTCACCTACTCAGTAACGTACAAGGACCCTGCATAATGTGCCAAAGATGATTAATCAGTCCATAAGACCGTCTTCAAATTTTAGCAGTCCACTGGAGCTGCGGCTTGGCCCAGACAAATCTTTTTTTATATTACAATCTTAGCAGTGTAGATAGAAGTCTTCTCTTCACAGTTGAAATGGAAGCTTCGGCTAAGCTTGAAAATTTTAAGGTTTGAGGCACCAATGACGCAAACTGTTGACTCTCAAAAATTTGTCATCTAATTTTGCAGTGGACTTATGGCGTTAAGTTTATCAGACCTCTTCCTGTCAGAGTTTTCACCAGTGTCCAAGTTCATTTTGATGGTATACAAAACTGTCCTATCACTTTGATTTTCTTGGTAAATTTTTTTATAGGACAGAACTACACTTCTAAGGGTTCTAAATGCATTGTACTTTGAGATTAAAAACTTATATTATCTTTATGTTTTTAACTTACTTTTGCACCTTTGAACCATTTCATGTTATTTACTGTAATATAACTATGTAAAAAATAGCTAGAAAAATTAAGATGTTCTAAAACTTTTGACCAGTAATGTAGATAATGGGAAATCTATACATGAGTGTCGTTGTCAGAGAAAACTCATTGTTAGCAAACAAAGGTTAGGAGGATGGAGAAATTTACCAACGGGTCATGAAAGCGGGGTGGATGGGGAAATGAACACCATTCTCTTCTATCCTGGGTGGCATATACCAGAACCATAATGGTACCCAGTTTTATTTTTGGTTCCCCCCTCCCTTATGCGATTCGCCACTGCTGGGAACCTTTAATGAAAACAATTTCCTGAACCACTCACGTATTGAAAATCAACAAATTCATCATAATCAATATTTGTGCACCTGACATGCGTCCTTTCCCCCTTCTGGAAATCCTGCACAAACCACCGTGTCAAATTCCAAACGTCGATCCACAGTTTCCATGATGTTCAAACACCTTTTGTACTCAATGAGCGGTAATGCTACTTGTTGCAGGTTGGTCGGTAACTTGCCATCTGAAATACCATATTTGGCGTAAAGAGTAGTTAAAATAAGAAATTTTATGGTTAATTTTGCACAGTATGGTTAAGTACTCTTACTTTCCTGCAGACGGCCCCAACCAAGAGCAATACATAGAGTTCCTGGTGAAAAAACATCATCAGGGTTCGGTAGGCATGCCGGCTGGATATTCTTATCTGGAAGGTAAGAATGCAAAGAGGTCCACTTGTAATTAATGCATTTGTATAAACCATATACAAAATTTATACTCCGAAACCTAGTGCATGTATTCCCAAATCCTAGACCTCAATGTCCATTTTTAAAGGGGTTGTCTCATTAACAACCCTTGTTTATTTGTCCTTATATGGCATATGGATGCCATATTGAGGATATGTTGTCTAAGGACCCCCTCTACATGCCAGAACTCTCCATAGACTTGATCTGTCCTTGTATCATATGAACTATTCATCTGAATGGCCACACTGCCATAGTACGAGAAATTTTGTGCTGGCTATGGCGTCTTCCCTGGCATAATGAGTTGTATACAGGGTGCTGTTAGTTGGGCTTGAGGCAATAAGCTAAGATAGTCCTTTTGCCAGCTATTCAAGGTACTTTCTGTTCCATTTTCCAGCCAACAGGGCTAAGATTATGAGTTACCAAATTTGATGCTTCCTGTCAGTTCCAGTATTGCAATGTCATAGTTGAAGGGTTTGCTTGGGTTGAAGCTCGGGTGCTTGAAGATAGCTTTTATGAAGAAAGTCTGTTCACTGTTTTCTTTAATACTAAAATCGTAGTCACCAACATGAACTGTCAGATGATATAAAACATTTCTGTGAAGACCAAAACAAAAACATAAGAAGATTAGAATATTAAAATTTGAAAATTGTCATGTTTGGGTAACACTATATTCCACATTAGTGCTTAGAGTGGATCTACTAGAATATAAGAGGACCTTCATCGTACATTAAAAATCATATCTTAAACTCTTACTTCTACTCTAAGATATGATCCCTTGAAGCTACAGAGCTAAAGTCCAAGCCTACATGATTGCAAGATTCTGACGACAACAACATGACAAAGCATAGTAGTATCTCCATCCTTTCACCTACTCAGTAACGTACAAGGACCCTGCATAATGTGCCAAAGTTGATTAATCAGTCCATAAGACCTTCTTCAAAGTGTAGCAGTCCACTGGAGCTGCTGCTTGGCCCAGGAAAGTCTCTTTTTATATTACAATCTTAGCAGTGTAGATAGAAGACTTCTCTTCACAGTTGAAATGGAAACTCATGCTAAGCTTGAAAATTGTAAGCTTTGAGGCCCCAATGACGCAAACTGTTGACTCTCAAAAATTTGTCATTTAATTTTGCAGTGGACTTATGGCGTTAAGTTTATCAGACCTCTTCCTGTCAGAGTTTTCGCCAGTGTCCAAGTTCATTTTGATGGTATACGAAACTGTCCTATCACCTTGATTTTCTTGGTAAATTCTTTATAGGGCGGACCCACACTTCTAAGGGTTCTAAATGCATGTGTACTTTGAGATTAAAAACTTATATTATCTTTATGTTTTTAACTTACTTTTGCACCTTTGAACCATTTCATGTTATTTACTGTACTATAACTATGTCAATAATAGCTAGAAAAATGAAGATGTTCTAAAACTTTTGACCATTAATGTAGTTAATGGGAAACCTATACATGAGTGTCTTTGTCAGAGATTAGCAAACAAAGGTTAGGAGGATGGAGAAATTTACCCACGGGTCATGAAAATGTGGTGGATGGGGAAATGAACATTGAGTTCTGGGCACCAAAAAGGAAGCTCTAGAGCTGGAAAAGATACAATCGAGCAACTAAACTGATAAAGGACATGGGGGGTCTTAGTTATGAGGGAAGGTTAAAATAATTAAATGTAATTAGTTTTGAGAAGAGACATCTAATGGGAGAAATGATTCATTAGTATAAATGGCCTCTAAAAGAATATGGTGGAAAGCAGTTTAGTGTAAATGTCCCTCGAAGACAAGAAGGTCTTGACAAAAGAAGGTTCAATTTCGGAAGGTGACAAGCCTTATTTACAGAAAAAACGGGAATTAATTGCTCAAAGAAAAAGAAACGAAAACATGGCCATGGCCATACTCACAGCTAGAAAGCTGAAATGAGACTGAACACAGCACAGAGGCAGCACAGGCCCCCATGCTATTTAAGAAAAATACCGAGGTGCAGTTAATTGGTGGTAGCCAATACATCTCACCACTAGGGGGACAGAAAACTGCACCTTAAATTGGCATATGTTCACATAGCTTGCAAAACAGCCACAGTACCAAATATTGGGAGACTGTACAGATGCAAAAATACCCGTAAGACAGCCGCTCGCACACCTTCCATGCATGAGGGGGACGGCTGCTGGTATTCTAATTGCATTTGCTCCCCAGTACTGTTGGGTATAAAAACTTTTTTTTCACATACTGGAAAAACATCAAATATGAGGTATTAGTTGATACAGTGGCCACTATATTGTAAGCCTGCAAGCCCCTTCACGGCTACTCATCGATTGCAGGTCCCTACACTCCCTTACAATCACAATTTACAGAAAAAAGGGGAATTAATTACTTAAAGAAAAAAAGTTTTTTTTTCTTTGACAAGCCTTATTTACCATAAGAACTGTACCCAAAAACTTTTGTAGCCCTATTCTATAGATATATGAACCAAAACTTGCACCAGGCATGTTACTTTTGCGCAAAGATATACGGCAAAGATATGCTATGCTATGCAAGGCACAGCACACGCCAGATTTATGAACTTACATACTGTTGCATTCTACACTCCTCTATCAATATAGAACTGGCGTGTTATCACCAAGTTTCATATAAAATTATAGCTATCTATAGTTATCTTTTTTTTCAACCATACTTACTATGCAACTATACAACATGAGTTTGGTGCCAAAGGCAAGAGAATGCGGAGTAACTGGGTGTAGTGTGCCACAGAGAGTGCAGCCACCTTGAGATCTGCTGGTACTGTGGTACAACCCATCTTTGGTGGCACCTTGTGCACACCCTGTTCAGCATTTTGTCATGTCACTTTTGTTCATCTACAAAGAGTTCTGCTTCTTTCTAGAGTGGAACTCCCTTGCAGCTGTTCATAACAGAACTCAGAACAGATGTTGTCATAAGGATCTTTCATTAGGGCAGCCTCCAACTTTAAGCTTAGAAGTCCGAGCAATCATATCTCAGCACAAAATTTACTGATCAGTTTCATAAGTGGGCTATGTGAAAGCGGGCAACCTAAGTGTAGCTGTGCAGTAAGTACCAGGTAGAGCCAAGAAGGACAAGAAGGTGGGCTGAGTGCTAAGAGCTGAAGACCTGGGGAGCCTGAGAAATGCTGTGTAGCAGAATCAGAAAGTAGCCAAGAGCAGACAAGTCGGTGAGCTGGTGAGACTAAGGGACATTGGGACCCATTGCTTTGTCAGTGTATGGACTGTAGGTATGATCATGAGAGATTGGCTGCCCGAAGGCCTAGGGTAAAGCACTACTATATAAGAATGAGTGGACTAATGGGTCTTAGAGGTTCAGAGACAAGCCAGGTGTGTAATTGGAGAACAATGCAAGTTTAAAGGGAACATGTCATCAAAAAATGACTTATTGTTTAACTCACGTTTTTATGTTAAACACATTTTGTAGGAATTTTTGGTTATGTTTTTTTTAATTTCCCAGATCACTTTCAATATTTTTTTTAATAATTCTTAAGTCCTGTAGTTTTCACTTTGGCCACTAGGACTAATATTCGTCTGACACTTACTGTTCTGTTTAGAGAGCTTTTCAGCAGTGTGCTCATTATCAGTACAAGCAGGGTCAATATGAAAGGAGACACCAATGTGTACAGATAACACAGAATCCACCAGTCACAAGAGGAGATGTCACAGCTCCCCCTCTCCCCTCCCTTTACAGTGAAAACTCTCCTATACAAGTCTATGGGACAGAATCTGTCTTAAGAATCCTATGGGCACGAAGCTGCTGTAAAGTATCTCTCTGACTGCTGTTAAAGCAGTGCAAGCAAGAATGTCTTCCCCACAATCATATATAGACGGCCGAATAGAGAAATCTACAATCTGGAAATAAAAACGACTGAGAGGAAAAGCATATGGATCAGGGGCTTGATTTAATAAGTAAAAAAAAAAAAATTGGCGACAGATTCCCTTTAAGAGAGTTATCCCTCCTCCTGTACAACAAGACAAGTGATCCTCCTTCTGTGCAATAGATTGCAAGTACTGTATACAATTGACTTAATGCAACCATCAAACCGTGTGAAACTGCTATAACATGGTTTGCTGTTACAGGGTAAATAGAATGGTTCAATTAACTTGACGGCCATCCTTACTGACAAGGAATCAGACTGAACCTATATTACCCAACACAGTCTAGTTGCATAATGTGCATGGTAGCAGTTGTGGGTAATTGTCATCTGTGAGAGGCAGTGGCTTAGTGGCAATGAGGACCCATATTGATGCAGAGCAGCATCTATACTGATTCATTCAATATCAACAGTGGTGTATACACTCACCGGCCACTTTATTAGGTACACCATGCAAGTAACGGGTTGGACCCCCTGGATTGAGATCTGGTGACTGTGGAGGCCATTTGAGTACAGTGAACTCATTGTCATGTTCAAGAAACCAGTCTGAGATTATTCCAGCATTATGACATGGCGCATTATCCTGCTGAAAGTAGCCATCAGATGTTGGGTACATTGTGGTCATAAAGGGATGGACATGGTCAGCAACAATACTCAGGTAGGCTGTGGCGTTGCAACGATGCTCAATTGGTACCAAGGGGCCCAAAGAGTGCCAAGAAAATATTCCCCACACCATGACACCACCACCACCAGCCTGAACCGTTGATACAAGGCAAGATGGATCCATGCTTTCATGTTGTTGACGCCAAATTCTGACCCTACCATCCGAATGTCGCAGCAGAAATCGAGACTCATCAGACCAGGCAACGTTTCTCCAATCTTCTACTGTCCAATTTCGATGAGCTTGGGCAAATTGGAGCCTCAGTTTCCTGTTCTTAGCTGAAAGGAGTGGCACCCGGTGTGGTCTTCTGCTGCTGTAGCCCATCTGCCTCAAAGTTCGCCGTACTGTGCGTTCAGAGATGCTCTTCTGCCTACCTTGGTTGTAACGGGTGGCTATTTGAGTCACTGTTGCCTTTCTATCAGCTCGAACCAGTCTGCCCATTCTCCTTTGACCTCTGGCATCAACAAGGCATTTCCGCCCACAGGACTGCCGCTCACTGGATGTTTTTTCTTTTTCGGACCATTCTCTGTAAACCCTAGAGATGGTTGGTGCGTGAAAATCCCAGGAGATCAGCAGTTTCTGAAATACTCAGACCAGCCCTTCTGGCACCAACAACCATGCCACGTTCAAAGGCACTCAAATCACCTTTCTTCCCCATACTGATGCTCGGTTTGAACTGCAGGAGATTGTCTTGACCATGTCTACATGCCTAAATGCACTGAGTTGCCGCCATGTGATTGGCTGATTAGAAATTAAGTGTTAACGAGCAGTTGGACAGGTGTACCTAATAAAGTGGCTGGTGAGTGTATGTGGGGCAGGCTGTGGTAGGGGGCAGCTTACTAGAGAAACACAGCAGCACAGAAAGACAGGTGATAATTACTTTGCTACAACCCATCTTTGGTGGCACCTTGTGCACACCCTGTTCAGCATTTTGTCATGTCACTTTTGTTCATCTACAAAGAGTTCTGCTTCTTTCTAGAGTGGAACTCCCTTGCAGCTGTTCATAACAGAACTCAGAACAGATGTTGTCATAAGGATCTTTCATTAGTGCAGCCTCCAACTTTAAGCTTGTAAGTCCAAGCAATCATATCTAAGCACAAAATTTACTGATCACTTTCATAATACTAAAAGCCTTAGAATTCTTCTCTGTTAACGTTTACCTGGCAATAGTAATGTAGAACTTCCTGTAGCGTTGTAAGTAAAACAAAAGTAAAACAATCCAGTCTTAATCATACTCGTCAACTCTCCTAGAGTGTCCAGGGAACTTGTAAAGGAAGACCTCTCCTTAGGGAGAGCGCCATATAGGTGTGTGGAGATTCGAAATTGCCTTTTGCACTCCACGAAGCATCTGCATAGCACAAGGCATTATGGGAAAGGAGCTGAGAAGCTCAAGCGCCCTCTATTGGATGTAACAAATCCTCAATTTGCTTTTGACCCATTAAATATTCCTTTTGCTTCCCAAAGACCCAGTGGGTCGAAAACAAATTCAGGATTTGTTACATCCAATAGAGGGTGCCTGAGCTTCTCAGCTCCTTTCCCATGATGCCTTGTGAGAAGGGAACTTGTAGAAATAGTAGAGTCTTGGCAAATGCTGCAACGGTCGGGATTTGAGCTAGCATTGATTCCAGCCATTTGACCACCTTATATGCCATTGAAGCCAGAGAACAAATAATTCTCTCCAGGTCTGCCATATCCAAAGCCCATTATTTCAATGCAGTAATGTATTTCTATGTATTATAATAGCAAAGGATCACTAAAAAGGAAAAAAAGAAAAAAATTGGTATTAAAAAGTTTTTAAAAAGTTTATTTTTAAGAAATAAATAAAAATAACCTATTTCCCCAATAGAAACACTTTATTTAGTAAAATATTTAAAAAAATATTAAAACAAAAACAGTACACTACATTGAAGCATGCGTAATGATCCAATCTAAAAAATGATCTTCTTATTTAGGGTGATATATGTAATCCTGGCGCCAACTGGACAATCTTACCTCTGTTTTAATAGTGTACGATCCGACAGTATGTATGAAAATATCTCACGATCTATGCAACAAACATCGGTGCATAGAGTTTATGCGCCAAAATTTGTCTCGGCTTCAACATTATGAAATTGGTGCGAATCGGTACAACAGTTTTGTGCCAAACTTTGACACATTTCTGGTGCATCGTATGCAGGCTCGGACTGGCCCACAGAGGAATAGGGGACACCCCAGTGGGCCCTTGAGCATGGTAGACCTGGAGTTGTTTTTTAAATGCATATACATTCTCAGAAGAGGTAAAAAAGCAGAGAAAGAGAGGCAAAAAGCATGAAGCAGGTCATAGGAGGCATGTACAGTCATTTACAGCAGCTGTAGGTAAGGCCCATAAAAACTGAGCTGGTTGGCCCCTAGAGTCAACTCCACCTGTGGACCCTAGGCGCCCCAGTCCGACATTGATGGTACAATTCTGCCATGATACGTCCCCGCATCTTTGCTCCATTCAAAAGTGATGTGTTTAGCGCAGATTGTGTTAACTTTTGGCGTACGACCATTCATACATCTGGCGGAAAGGGCCACGATGGTTTGTTTGGCTCAAAGCACGGCAAAATAAAAATGGCGCAGACCCATTCATACATGTCACCCTTAAGCAGTATGGTGAACGCTGCAAAAATATAGCATCATAAACGCCATAGTACATTTTATTTTTTTATTGGGTCTCACAAAAACAAATGTAGAAGAGAACAAAAACATTTATGTGCTCCAAAATGGCACCAATGAGAACAACAATTTATCCTGAACATAAAAAGCCTTGACACAGCTCGATCAACAGAAAAATAAAATAAGTTGTTGTCTGTAAATAGGGAACAACCTGTTAAAAAAAACTGCAATGTGTGAACTATTTTCAAAAGTTGGTAGTTATAATTGAGATCAGACCTAACAATCTATAAAGTCTTCTTTAAATTTCAGTACAGGCAATCCCCGACTTACATCGTTCTGTCTTATATCTGTCCCCTAAACGGAGATTTAAGGGGCATGCTGGCACTTGTAGTTCCATGTTCCACAGCAGATAGGAGCTGTGGAACGACAAGTTCCAGCATGCCACAGCAGCACATGAGGGGAAAATGAGGTGAAATCTTCTAAACAGGGACACAGACAGCAAAACAAATGTAAATACCCTTCACTGCACTAACCGGAAGTAAAAAAAAACTGGGGTTTTGCCAAGAAGTGATTTCCTCAGCTAACAGGCTGGACTGTCCTCTTGAGCCTTGAAAAAAGGGGCGTTGTGTTTCTGTGTTTAAAAAAACAAGTACCTCCTCTGTGATGTCATCGCACCACCTCCCATGCACACTCCCGAGGCTGATATTCAGTCTCTGTAGTTGAGCAAACATTTGGCGAGGATAACTGTATTGTGCACAAGCTATACGGGTATAGTTTTCTCCCTCTTATATGCTCAGGAGAGAAGATACGATCCAAGAAGGCAGCATTCAGGAACTGCTGCAGGGTGTGAGAGAGGAGAGCTGAGCAGGGAGCGTCTGCATGTTTACTCAGATAATTACATTACAACCAGCAGATTATCTATACAACAGACACTGGCTTTGTTCTCCCCCTTCCTTCATGTGCCCTGCTATCAGATAACATGTGTCCTGCCATGGGTTAAGAAGTGCAAACAAGACAATTGCGGCCAGATCAGCTCCTGGTCATAGCTAATGTAAACAATCAGGAAAGTAAGGGCATGTAAGCAAGGCTGCAGCTCTCACAGGCTTCACTTTTTTAATTACATATATTTAGAAAAGTGATTAAATACCCATTTTGGAGGATCCCACGTCAACATTAGATCGTGGCAAAACCCCTTTAAGAACAAACCTGAGGTTTCCGGTTCCGGCGCCGCTATGCCCAGACGCGGTTAAGAGAGGCTCAGCTACCCCCGCGCGATTCAAGCCGCCCAGTCGGGGCTTTCTGGCAGTGATTGGCGCTCCAGTGGCAGCGGAAGATGCGGTGAGCCCGGAGGCAGCCGTGGGAGACTCCGGGACCGAGCCGGCAAGCGCCGACAGCCAGCAGAACTGTGGAGAGCGGTCAGCGACGTAGTGCCCGCCATCTTGAGCGCACACGTGCGCCTCTGAGACATACATGCAGGCGGCCCTAATCTAACGCGAGCGGGCCAGGCACAGGACTATAAAGGGCTTTGATAGCCCTGTATACAGCAGGACACTATAAAGCCCACAATGAATCTCTGCCGCCCGGCAGCCATTTAGATGCCCCAACATAGTGCAACAAACCTTTGCTGATGTGCTGTGGTGCAGTCCACCCACAAGTTACTGCTGCCTCCATGTTCTATATGCTATGCAGCCACCAGGCATTTTTTACTGCTGCTTTATATCACTAATATAATGGAACATTTACTTCATTAACCCCTGACAGACCTGCCTGGGCACCTCAATTAAAGACATGATGCTTCAACATACAACTACCGGCTGATCTCCCTGCCCTGCATCTCTTTCTGCAGCCCCAAGTCTAACCGTTGCAGCCCGTGTGTGAAGTGGACGGTTTACAGTATCTTTCCATCTTTATGCTTACTGGGACATAATAATAATAATAATCTTTATTTCTATAGCGCCAACATATTCCGCAGCACTTTACAAATTCAAGGGTAAACATACAGTCATTACACATTAAAAGTACTTACAAATGAGACACAAGGTGTGAGGGCCCTGCTCGTGAGAGCTTACAATCTATTAGGGTGTATAGGTGAAACATACGGTAAGAAGTGCCAAGTTTACAATGGTCCGGCCATGTTTCATAAATAGGGGGTGGTTTACATGAAAAATGGATGAACCTGCCACCCTGACTGTACATCTATATACAGATAAGTGCCTGTGAGTGCCCAAGTGCAGGGAGTGACAGATGTGTGTGATAGCAGTTAGGGATCTTGGTGGGCCAGACCGAGAAGATGTATTTTCAGGGCCCTCTTAAAACTGTGAGGGTTGTGAATGTGCCTGATCGCCCGCGGTAGCATATTCCAGAGAATTGGTGCCGCACGTGTGAAATCTTGTAGGCGGGCATGGGAGGTTCGGATGATTGAGGAATGTAGTCTGATATCATCAGCAGAGCGGAGTGCACGGGTAGGGCGGTAGACAGAGACTAGGGAGGAGATGTAGGGAGGAGCAGCGCTGTGGAGAGCTTTATGGGTGAGAGTGCTGAGTTTATACTGTATCCTGTACTGGATGGGCAACCAGTGCAGTGACTGACACAGGGTAGAGGCATCAGTATAGCGACTGGAGAGAAAGACAAGCCTGGCTGCTGCATTCTGGACAGATTGGAGAGGGGAGATTTTGCAGAGAGGGAGACCGATAAGCAGGGAGTTGCAGTAGTCAAGACGAGAAAGTGGGACATAAGTGTTCTTCAATTTGGAGTGGTATATACAAGTGCATATATATATTATTCCTAAATGGACAAATATCTTTTAAGAATGTCTGCCAAGACTAGAAGTGCAATTAAAAACCAGAAAGGAGAATTGCTGCCATCTAGTGACCAAAAAGAGTCTGACATGTCCCAACCTTATGACAGCTCTGTGGCTCACATGTCAGACCTTGAAGAATATCCTCCTTCCCGCTTTAACATAACTGATTTGAAACAGATTGCTGTAGAGGTGGCGAAAGTCATCTTACCAGACTTGCAGGCCTCATTAACCAATATGGTTGGCACGACTTTGAAGGAGCTGCAGGGAGCTGTAGCCCAACATGAAGAGCGACTAGATGATGTTGAGGAAAGAGCGCTTACTATCGAGAAGGATGTTGAAGACCTCCAATTTCAACTTCAAGAAATGGCTAGAAAATTGGTCCCGTCGAAATAATTTGAAGCTAATTGGTGTCCCCGAATTGCTGTCTGGGACCGCCCTGACCAAGCTCTGTGAGGAAGAGATCCCGCAATATCTGGGTATTTTAAGGAAATGCAAAGTTGAACATGCTCATCGGCTGGGTCCGGAAAAGAGTGGTGGAGCGAATGGGCCAGATAACAGGGGCAAAGTGCGACCACGGCCAGCTATATGCAGGTACCTGGACTATTCGGATAGAGTGGAGATTTTGTCAACTTATCTATCGAAAAGCTCAGGAGTAGAACTACATGGCAGCAGGATTCTATTGTTTGCAGACTTTTCGGCGGAGGTGACCAGATGACGACGAGCCTTTTCAGCCATATGTTCGGAGCTCTACAAAACACAGAGGAAATTCGCTCTACTTTTTCCTGCCACGTTAAAAGTCTTCCAATCAGATGGGCCACCGCTATTCTTCAGGGATCCGCAATCTGCAGTGGATGGACTGGGCTTACAGGTAATCTTGACAGATGGGCAACGCCGGCCTAACATGCCGGAGAGAGACACTGGCGATTCGCAGGGTCACGGCAAGAGGCAAAAAACTGATGCCTCCAACAATACTTGAGGACTCGGGGTGTTAGAAGGATGTCTCCTGGACGTTGGCTACAAATGCTATATCTCAGGGTATGATGTTTATGGCGTAATGCTCGACCCGATTAAAGTTTAGCATGGGCGATTTAAGGTGCTCGGGTACTTGTATTATGCTATCTGTTCTAATTAGTTTAACATGAGTCAGGGGTATACTATTTATAAGATATTAATATGCCATTACTGATTGCTTATTTAGGCTAGAAAGCAAGATATCTTAAGAGAAAATTCGCGGAGGGGGGGGGTATTTTGATCGATCCAAGAGTTCCGTATTAAAAGAAAAAGTTTGAGCAGAGTGGAATAAGGGAAGCTCCATAGCACTATTTTCTTAGGGGGTAAAATGTTGCACGCCTCCCAGTTAAGATGTGCATTGTACGAGTTTCAGAGAACTTGGGCAGATCAGTTAGGCTCAAGTTCTCCACAGTTTATTTTGTTAATTGTTTTCAGGGGAAATACACTACAGTCATGCGGTTACCTTGGGGTACATAGAGGATGCGGATTATTACTTGGAACGTGAAAGGGTTAAGGTCACCTCAAAAGCGGATGATGATACTCAGACATTTAAAACGCCTGAAGGCGGACCTTGTCCTACTTCAGGAAACACACTTAGAGGACGTGGATTTCTTTAGAATGAAGAAGCTGTGGGTAGGAGAGGTACTAGGATCACCAGCCAAAGATTCCAAGGCGGGGGTTATAACATTACTAAACAAACATCTAAATTATCAGATCCTAGATCAAAGTAGAGATACGGAGGGCAGGGAACATACAGTAACAGTTACTAATCACACGGAGACCATTAAGATCTATAACATCTATTGGTCAAAATAGCTTTCTTTCAAATCTGGCTTCCAGGGTGGTATCGGATACAGTTGAGAAGAAAATTATTGCCGGGGATTTTAATGTTGTAGCAAACCCAAGCGAAGATCGCAAACGCTCCAAGGTACGAATTAGCGCGCAGTCGCGCCGCGAAGTGACCTTGACAGAGTTTATAGAACGGACAGACTTAGTTGATACCTGGAGATCGTCATCTCCAGATGGGAGAGAATTTACATTCTATTCTCATGTACATGATTCATGGTCACGTATCGATTACTGCCTCATATCTCCCTCTTTGAAGCCTCGACTGCAGGATCTCAGATAGGAGATATTATCATCTCTGACCATGCTCCAGTATCCATGGCGTTAAATGATATCACACCGAGAGGTAGTGATTTTATATGGCGGTTCCCAAGTTTTCTTGCTGATAGGGAGGATTTCCAGATGCTGCTACAGTCGTGGTGGTATGAGTATAGGAGCACAAACGCGGAACACTCTGGTAATCCACAGCTCCTTTGGGACACAGCGAAGGCAGTATTACGAGGGAGGCTTATATCTCATGTTGCCAAAATTAAGAAGGATATAAGACAGGGTCTGGACAAACTCAGCGCGGCACTAAGATCGGCTTACACCGCATTTCAAGAGACTACTACTCCACAAACTAAACAAGCTTGGCAGTTGGCTAGGGACCAGTATGAGAGCTGGTTGGAGAAGAGAGAGGCTATGATCTTCTCGGTCAGAGAAACAAAATTGTTTAAATATGGAAATAAGTGTGGCAAGCTATTGGCTAACCTTGCCAGAGGCAGAAGGGATATGACAAATCCGATGCAGCTACGAGATAATAAGGGACAATTGCAGAAAGATCCACCGGCAATTAACGATATTTTCCGGACGTTCTATAAAACCTTATATGCCAACGAGGGGAATGTAGATAGACCTGCCAATTTTGCCTTACAAGATCTGGGCTGGCTTCTTTATCTGATGAGGACAGGGCTTACTTAAATTCCCCAATTGTCCTGGAAGAGCTAAAGGAGGCTATCAAGTCGCTGAAGAATAACAAGGCCCCAGGCCCAGACGGTCTCACTGGGGAATTCTATAAAATCCTTAATGACCTTATTGCACCGGATTTATTGGTATTATTCAATGGGTACTTGGAGGGTAGGTCAGTGCCAGAGTTAGTTAATACAGCCTACATTAAATTACTGCCGAAGCCGGAAAAAGATTTGTCCCTAGCCGCTTCCTACAGGCCTATATCTTTGATCAATGTGGATTTAAAACTTGTATCAAAGATTATGGCGGATAGACTGGCGGTGTTACTCCCTAAACTTATATCCCCCTTACAAGTTGGGTTTGTACAGGGTAGGTCTGCGGTCACAAATATTCGCAAGGTGCTTTCAATACTAGATGCCATAAAGATCAATCCTAAATTGCACTGTTCTCCAGCGCCGATGACCATCGATGCGGAAAAAAGCCTTCGACCATGTGTCTTGGCAGTGGTTATATAGAGTATTGGAATTTATGGGATTTACGGAAGCCTTCATGCTATTTATATGATCTTTGTATAGTTCAGCCCAAGCTAGGATATATACGCCTGGATTTTTATCACCCACCTTCGGTCTTCGGAGGGGAACGCGACAGGGATGCCCACTCTCTCCGCTCCTGTTTAATCTGTCAATTGAGCCTTTGGTTAGGGCCATCGAGAAAGACAACAACATTGTGGGAATAAACATCGGCAGTCAGCGAGTTAAAACAGCTTTATTCGCAGACGATATATTAATGTTCATGTCGGACCCGGTCAAGGAGGTGGGCCCAATATTTGACCTCATTCATCACTTTGGTGAATCTTCTGGTTTCCGAGTGAACGTTTCTAAATGTGACATACTAGATATTTCGCCAGGGGGTAATCTTTCTAAAGTGATGAGAGGGCATCAGTTCCCAGTAACATTGGCCAAGACTAGCGTCAAATACTTAGGGATCTATATAGGTAAACAGCCAGAATCTATTTATAAACTGAACTATGACCCTATTGTACACAAAATAGAGGCCGAACTTCGCAGATGGAATAATTTGCCCCTATCCTTATCAGGCAGAGTTAATTTAATAAAAATGGTTAGTTTTCCCAAAATTCTATATCCCATGCAGACTATCCCCCTTTTATTGAAGCGAAATGATGTTTTGCGACTCCAAATGGCTTTTTCCTCTTTTATTTGGGAAAAAAAACGCCATAGAATTGCGCTAAAAACTCTGATGCTTCCAAAAGATAGGGGAGGCCTAGGGTTACCGGACATTAGATTGTACAATTTAGCCTGTTTATTGCGTCACGGTATTGACTGGATACAGGGGTTCAACTTCTTTTCCAATTAAGCTCTTGAAGGTAATTTGTCAAAGCCCTGGAGCCTGAACAGTATTCTACATACAAAATTTTCATGCCTACCCTTGCATGTGCGAAAGTCTTTGGTTATTAGAGACACTGGGCGACATGTATGATCGGGCTTTCCGCCTGTTTTTTGGCGTATTCTGCGCCTCCCAGCCCGAATCCAGCTTTCGGACGCAGGGATGCGGTGTTAGGCAGGCGCAGCGTTCGCCACTTTCAGCTGCGCCCCGCATGAAGGGGCGGGCAGTGGGCGCGGTGTGGGGGCGGTGTAGGCGTTCCGGGCAGGACGCGGCGTGCGCTCAAAAACCCTCTGAGGCATGTCCGATGGCGATTTCCCCAAAGCGAGGCCCCAGTGCAGCGCTCGGCAGCTCCCGACAGGCAGACGGGTTTATTTTGGTCAAAATTCCCCCGGCAGAGGCGAAGTGAAGCAGGATGGGAAAACATGCGAGGAAAACATAAGAAAATCGCTACAGAAATCTCGGCGCTCCGTTTCCGTGCAGCAGGAGTATGATTCCGAAAATATGCCTTTATAAAGGCGGAGAACATTGGTCAGAAAAGAGCTGAACGTAAAAAAAAAACATAAAATTTAAAAAAAAAAAATCAACCCCTTTCTAAATCTTAGAACGGCGAAATTTATCAAGGAATTATGATATTGAAAATTGCCAGGAAATCCCAGTAATTAAAATTCTAAAAAGCTATTCTCATTGGTCAGCATAAAACCGGCCAATCAGAATAGGAGGGACAGTGAACCATTAAACCTATGGGGAAGGATTGCCCAATCAGAATCCACGGGGGACAGTTCAAAATACAGTAAAAAGGGTTTTTGAAAAAAGGCTGTTTTGGCTGAGCTACGGGGGCTTGGCTAGCTCGGCCAATCAAAAATAGGAGCGACAAAGACCCATTATATTCTATGGAGAAGTTTGGGCCCAATCAGAATTCCACGGGGACAGTTCAAATACAGTAAAAATGCTGAAAGAGTGATTGGTTAAGCTAGCGGGACTTGGCTAGCTCAGCCAATCAAGAATAGGAGCGACAGAGACCCATTTAAAAACCTATGGAGAACTATTGACCAATCAGAATAGGAGCGACAAAGACCATTATATCCTATGGAGAAGTTTGGCCCAATCAAAATAGGAGCGACAGTGGCCCATTCAAACCCTATGAAGGATTTATTAACCAATCAGAATAGGAGCGACAAAGCCCCATTATTCCTATGGAGAAGTTTGGACCAATCAAAATCAAAGGCGGGACAGTTCAAAATCAGTAAAAAAGACAGAAAAGAGTTTTGATTGGCTGAGTAGCGGTTGGCTTGGCTACCCCCCCCCCCCGCTAATCAGAGACTCTTCTCCCTTATAGTCTATGGGAGATGGGCGCTCTGAAATCTCGCCCCCTCAGCGCCGTGCGGCATGGAGTATTAATAAAAAAAATTATTTTTTATTAAAATTTGTAAAAACATTATCAGATAAGAGCCGAACCCTTCTTTACAAATAAAGCAGTTAAAAACCCGAACAACGGTTTGTCGCCCAGACCGGCGCTACATAGGGAATTGCAATAGAGAGAATTGCCGTGGAAATACAGTAATTCAAATTGTTTTAAGCTATTCTCATTGGTCGGCATTAAACCAAGCCCATCAGAATAGGAGCGACAATGTTCCATTATATCCTATGGAGAAAAATTGACCAATTTATATTCAAAGGGGGACTGTTCAAATACAGTAAAATGCAGAACGAGCTGATTGGTTGAAGCGGCGGGGGCTCGTCCAACTTAGCCAATCAGAGCGCGAGCTACTTTCTCATAGAGTTCTATGGGGAAAAAAATTCCAAAACGCGCCCCTGTGATTGGCTAAGTTAAAAGAGGCGCCGTTATTTGGACCAATGGGAGAGCGACACTCCTATGGGTTTTCTAATGCAATCTGAAATAAAACTGTACATGGCCAAAATCAAATTATAACACTACAGAAGTTGTCCCGATGATTTGGGGCGGCTGAGAGTGCTGTGATGGGGGTTGGAAAACAGCAGATTAGTTGGGGGAGTAAGTAGTGTAGTACAAAAAAAGGCAGCAGCTACTTTACTTTATTTGGGGTGACGGAGACCCGTTTTCAAGGATCACTCATGAGTCAAAGGATTGTGTTCAATATTATGACTGTAGGTGTATTTGGGTGGGAGGGGGGATTGTTTTAGGGTTTGTTACTCTGTATCTTATAATGCTAGTCTGTCTATAACGGTTAAAAAATGACACTGGTTTTGTAACTATTTTGTAATTGCCATTGGTATTTTATTTTGATTTGGGTCAATAAAAATTTGTTTAAAAAAAAAAGAAAAAAAAAAAAGAACACACCTACAGTCTCTATCCCGTTCGTAAGCCAGGGACTGCCTGTATACATTAACAGATTGCTTACTTGTCTGCGACGCAGTGAGCAGCGGTAAGAATATATTTGTCGCTAATAATGGTTCCTCCACAGAAGTGTTTCCCAATTTTCTTTATAGAAGCCTTAAGGGAAAAAAAAAAAGATAAGAATAGAGTTTATTATTTTAGTATTGCTTTAGTTTTTTAATATATTTTTGATATTTTGCAGCATACAGTAGCATTAGTGTTGGATCATATGGCCCCTAACCAATCACTAGAAATCTTTTTGGCCACAAATGTATTTTCCTGTTCTATAGACACTTTATGAAATAGAAGAAAAAAAGAAAAACAGAGACAGCGCTCTAATGGTAAAGTTTTACAAACAATGGTGGTGAAACCAGTAAAAAATTCCACATACTTTAATAATTTCTTCTTTAAAAAATTATGACATATTAATCCGTTCAAATACAGAGTGTCAGGCAATGCAACAATGTAATAGGATTTCTCAGTATTTAGTTGCGGCCATCCATGCCGTTCAAGCCATCAACGCATCAGTCCCTTGATTGCTCCAACCCCGAGGAGCTGGAGAGACGCCGACCACCAGAGCGGGCAAAGACGCACAGCAAGTGCGACATTTCGGGGAAAGCTCCTCCCCTTCCTCAAGCTTCCTCAAGCTTCCATCAGGAGCTTTAAAGCTCCTGATGTAGCATCAGTATTTGGCGAGAAACGCGTCAAGTTTTTTTAATGCGTGTAAAAGGTTTTTAAGCTCTTTCATGAAGTTTTAATATAATAAACCTGTATTATAGCATTTTATATTGCCTGCAAATGCTTTTCCTTTATGGTAAGTGCTGGGATTCTATTTTTTTAACTGCACTTTGTTAAATAATAATCCTAATTGTATGTATACTGTACATGGAGCTGACTGTATATTATTTCTTTAATCACGTTATATATAGAATACAATTTCATGAATCCAGCAACAATGTGAGCTGTTAAATATCAAATTATCAACTATTTCAGACTGTCACACTACCAAAAAGCAGTATATAAAACTCACTTGTAAAGGTCTTAAAGGGGTTGTCTCACTACAAAGATTGCTTTTTATGTTAAAGATCTTGCAAAAACAAGTCACTGCAATATGTATCTATTAACAGTGTCCTGCCTATTCCTAGATATCCCCTCTTATATGGGCTGCATCAGCTCCTCAGGTTGCTACAGCTTTTTCATGTCATATTTTTAAAGAAGTTTATAATAAATTTTTGCATGGTTTTACATTACTTGGGTCGTGCTGGATTTAACTTCAGTGAACCTGCTATAGCTACAGACCTGGCTTCTACTGCAGCCTAGTAGAATCCAGTAAACACGCCCCTGAATTCAAAATGAAACCAAGGAAACAGGACTGAGGTGAGATAAATCGATGTAGTGAGACAACCCCTTTAAGTAAATTTGTAAAGTCAGATAATATAGACTCTTCTGTCCAAACATAACTTTCTTAAAGGGAACCTGTCACATAGTTTATGCCCCCCTTGCTGAGGACAGCACAAGCTAGGTCAGACCTGTGTC